>VWZF01006848.1:1118109-1194463 GCA_013396755.1 Sclerurus mexicanus | reverse complement strand
CCGCGGGTGCCGGCGCCCCCCGGGGCGGGCAGAGCGGAGCCGGTGCGCGGGCGGGCGGGGAGGCGGTGCGCGGGGTCCGGGGAAGGAGGCGGGGGGGGCATCGCGCTACCCCCCGTGTGGTTCCCGGCCCGCCGCCTGACCCTCACTTGGGGGAGAGTGCTTGCGATTAATCTGCTCTGCTGGCGACACGAATTGCCCGTAGCGGATTTGTTCTAGTAAAGTGAATCTTTCTAGAAGTGACTGGTAGGAGACAAGAGTACAAGTTCATATGATGTTACTTTGTGATTCTTACAAAAGTATTCAAAGCTCCACTGCTACACTGCGACGAGATGTATGCCCAGAAGGAGAGCAGCCAGAGGGTCTGGGGTGGGCTCTTTCCCTCCCGCCCCCTTTAGCGTTTCAAGTGAACTTGAGGGTGAGGGGTGAGAAAGGTTCCTGGCTAGTTGTAAAAATGGAAATTATCATTTAGACAGCTTTTAAAAGTAGCTGGATCATGTGTTAGGCGTTTTATATTTCACAGCACAAGTAAGTCTGAAAAATATTTAAAGAAAAATACTTTAGCCTTAATTTCATACTTACATTTTTTAGGATGATCAGCATTTCTAGTACAACTTCCAAATCCCAAAGATTTTGTCTAAATAGCTCTGCCATTTTTCCTAAGTAAGGTGACTGCCCAGTATAAAAACCCCATATTTTCCATATTCACCACTGAAGTGTTAGTGTGGTTGTGTTAGATGCATTAGTATTTAACTGTTGCACTTTGACAAGGCTATATTGATATGTAGCAAAATTCGGAGATACATATAGTGGGAAAACAGTGCATACTCAGAATTCAATGACTTAACTACAGATTTTCATCTTCAACTATAAATATTTTTTTTTTAAATCTTCATTCCAGTGGCTGCAAAGGTGTTTCTACTGTGTTAATAACACTTAAAGCAGCAGGTTTTTCTCCTGCAGAGTTCTTTGTTGGAAAAACAATTCATATGAATAAATCCCGTTCCCCTCCCTCCCCCCCACACCCGACACACAATTCTGCTGTCTTCTTTCTGAGAATCGTACTATATTAGTGCTAAGTGTATTTGCCAGGATAGCTTCAGTAATCTCTCCAGCAGAAGCATATTTGTGTGCCATTTTGGGAATTTCTCTGAGATAGGAATCTTGAAGATAGAATTAATTTCTAGGGGAAACTTCATAGCCTGTGCATGAGTGCTTTCTTTATCACCTGTCTCCATTTGGCATTCGGAGAAGGTAAATCAAAGTGCGCGATTTGTTATTCTGCTCCACTTGAGAGCTGAACTAAATAACACTTGGTCTGAAATTCTGATTGAAGTTGTAGGAGGATATACTGTATTTAATTTAATGCCCTTTAATAGCATCTTCTTGTTCAGCTCTGATGCTGTCATTTTAAAGGTTGGATCGGAATAGTTTTTCCCTGTAGGGAGTGGGAGCTGTAATCATTTCAGGGGAAAAAAGTAGTCTAAATTCCTAGAACACTAATAGCCACAAACTTGGCCTAGTGTCCAAGAAGTTGTTTTTTGCCCGTAGGGTTCACTTTGTTATCACTCTTTACAGTGCTCTGGACAGTTTAGCTATAAGTATTGCATGTAGAAGTTGATGACATTTTTTGTAGCAGAAGTAACATCAATCTGTTTGCTCTTTAAAAAAAAGTTTTGGAGAAGATGAATCAATGCTTCAATAAACAGGTACTCGTGTACATTTTTTAAAAGTTATGTAATGTCCTCCTGAAGTCTTGCCTGTAACTATTTTAGCTGTCTTTGTACACATCTTCTCAACTGTGTAAGCCAAGCTATTTGAAATACAGGGGCATATCAGTTACGTGAAGGGGTTTTGCAGTCTCTTCTTAGCTACTACTTCAGTGAACTAGTTCTTAAGATTAAGAATCCTGTAAGTGAACTTTGTGTACATTCTTTTTCAGTCTTCACTACCACAATATTTAGGTGGATTGTGTTACATTTTTTCAAGCAAGAGGTTAGTGATTACAAAGCACATGTAAAAAGTAGCCGTCTCTGATGTAACCAGGCACTGGAATTGTTTTGAAACTTTTTTCACCTGTTTAGGTTTTTTAAAGAATATATGAAAAGTTACACACTTACATTTGTTTTATTTTCTTTTACACTGTCAATGTTAACAAATTTTACAGTAACAGTTTAGTTTTTTTCAGTTGTGCAGATAAACCCCCAAGAAATCTAAATAGACAGAATTGTCATGCATGTGATATGCCAGCACTGATTTGTAAAGCATATCTTAATATTAGAGTGTTATGGGTTTAAAGTGAAAGCACAAAACCCTTTATTTTGGCTTTTTTTTCTAGAGCATGAGCTTAAACATAGCCATGATAAATGATGATATGCATTGTCTAACACTTGCTTTTATATAAATAGCTCCAGAAGATTGCTTAAATGATAATCGAAAATATGAAATAGGGTGGCCTTCATATCACAAGGCCAAGGGTCTACAAATGGAAAAACTGAAATAATGAAATATTTCCAAGGCAACAGACTGTCAACAAGAACAGTAATGCATGGGCATATCATAGAGCTACCAGAGAGGATATTAGATCTTATAGCTCTAGAGCCAGGAGTTATAATGACCTTTATTAAATAGAGCCCTCCCACATTACAACAATCTTTCTGATTTCTGATTTATGGATTAGCAGTCATACTACTCTTCATAATTTGAAACATTCTCCCACCATATTTGATTTGCTGCATTTTTCTCCACTGGAATCATAGATTATTTAGAGCTTACATGAGAGTATTGATCAACAAAAGTTATATTAAGTATTTTCAGTAACTAATGGGATTCTGAATAACAAGGTTTTGTCTGCAGCACTGTTTGTACATTCTTTACAGCACAACTGTTTTTTTCTTACAGGTAGCTTGTTTTCCCAGCTAGCTTGTTTTCTACCAATTTAATGGCATTATATTCTAATGCTGTATTATAAATAAGTTATAAATAATTAGAAAATTTTGTTAACAGATTAATACAACACCCAGAGTCATAGGTATTTTTAAGAGAATATCAGGATACCTTGTCAACATCCATTTCTTTTTATTGGCATCTCACTTGAATTTCAGTCTAATATACTGGTAATTTCAAATCACATTCGTTTCAAACTTGGCATATAAGTTGCCAGCTTAGATGTGATTTTTACTGCAAGAGTGATGTAAAACAGTTGTTGAAATTTGACATTCTAGGCATTAGTTTCATCAGCCTCCTTCCTAAAAAGTAAAGAGTTTATAAAATATTTGTTTCATAAAATGATCTTTATAACAATACCCTCCTTATTGGAAAATGTATTCTAGGATAATAACTGATACTGATAATGAAAACTAACTGTTACCATTTTACTAACATTTTGGAAATGATTCTTCTCCCACTGAGGTCAGTAGAATAAAGCCATTTTACCAATGTGGCAGAATTGCATTTGATAGCAATTAAGAAACTGGTTTTTTAGAATTTACTGTTATTGGGACCATTCCCTGAAATCTTACCTCATGTGAATAAACCTTACATTCAGTCAGTCCATCAGATTAATTTTATAGTATCGTCACTAGTAGCTGTGGCAGGTGTAAAAGCATCCCATCTTCTGAGATGAGATTTCAGCATAGTCATGTTGTTTCAAAATGCATCAAGCAAACTTGTTCTGAAGGATGTCATCCTGGAAATTTGTCTGTATATTTTAAACATAAGATGTTTTAAAAGCACATAGCCAAGACTGAATTTTCACCGTAGTGGTTTGTTTGCTTATACTTAATGTTTTGCTCTTTTTTTTTTCTTTTTTTTTTTTTTAAAGAAGCTGCCAAAGATTTACGGCCATGTGGAAATGTTTTGAAAATTCATTTCAAAACAACTACACTTTTTCAGAAGGGGCAGTTTCTTTCTGTGTTTCTGTGTTATATTTATAGGGCTACTGTATGTTATCTTTAACATAGAAAGTCCCATTAGTGTGAATGAGGTGTGTGACTTTGTTTAATAGGACTTTGCATAATAAGGATAATTTGTAATAATATTGTATTTTGCTGCATAAGAAAATGTGCCATAGTAAGAATATAATGGTTGCTGCCATGTCTTATATGACTAGAGCATTGTTCTGTGACTAGCTTGAGCAGTGGTTTTGCAATACACAAAGTCCTAGTCAAATGAATAGGACCGTTGTGCCATTCATTTGAACAGGACTTTGAGTAGTACAAATATTCATTAATTTTGTATGCTACAGAAGCATATTACACAGGACAAAGAAAGTACGGTAAGGGTAGGATAGTATTTCTGTCTGTAACTTGGCAGAACTGGACCCTGTCTCTGGGACAATATTGAGATCAAGTTGTACCTTAATCTTTAGAAAAGTCCCAAATGAAATTATGTACACAATTAAAGTATACTGCAGAGAATCACAAGCAAGGATAAAAGTATTTTTAACATATAATTTAATAGATGTGAATTTGTTCTCAAAGAGATCACAATGACAAATGTACATAGCGGGAGGAGTGTTATTATAAAATGTGAAAGTCTTGAGATTATCAAGTAAAAGTGGAGTGGTTCTCAAGGAGATCCTGATCTCAGCCTGCTGCAGCTAGATCCTGAGTTATGCCAGCCCTCATCCGGCATTCTGCATGCAGGCGAGAGCCAGGCACATTAAAGAACAAGAGATATGTAAGCAAGAATTTGAAATGGATTATTGAAAGCAGAGTTTTGAAGATTTGTTAGAGGTTATTTTCCCAGCCTTTCTTATATGTTGCATTTTGGACTTTCACTCTTTCGTTTTGTCTTGTCATTTGCCTGTTCCAGAGAACTTCTCGCTAATATCATCCAGTGTCTGAAGACTTTAATATTAGTACTGAGTATTTCTGTAGATATGTTTCTTTATATAGCTTAGTATGCTTTGAAAGGTCTGAAAACACTGTACTACACAGTCTACTGATTAGATAGTTACACGCAAAAGATTTTTGAGAACTAGCAAAAGTGGCAAAAGATGTCAATGTTAGCACTAGGAGTAAAATTCCAGCCCCCATTTTGACTGTGTATTCAAAGATTACACTGCCTTCATTAGAGGGATTTACATTTCTTTTACAGGCAAAACCTCCACTGAAATAAAGTGCTTTCAGAGAATGGCTTGATTGCAATTTAAAATTAGCTGCTAGCTTGATATATAATAGAAGTTCAACACTTATGTTAAATAATTTAAGTGGAAAAGTACTGTTCCATTACCTGCAGGCATGTTAGGTTTACATATGTATATAGTGAACGTAAGGGATATAGCCTGAATAATATGTATGTACGTAATCTACAATAATGTCCCAGGGGCTTGGATTTTCTGAAGAGCCTATTGGATTTAGGCATTCAACACATACTGCATTTCAGTGAAATATAGGCACGTAAATCCTATAAGCCCCCTTTAAAATACTTGCCTGGGAATTTTGTCTCCAATAGGAATTTAGAACAGGCTTCATTACACATTACATTGTTTTAAACTGAATTTTATTGTCTAATGAATAGTCTTTGAACAGTCATTTTGGATGAAATCCTAAAGGGCTATAGTTTGGCTCAAATTTAGGCACAGAACAGATACATTTATATAGTATGATGGGGCAGGGTGGAGATTCTTTTTTCCTCTTGCTTACATATTATGTTTGAAAATCATGTGCAAATTCACATTTACAGTCAGTTTACTCAGAGCCTAGGCTCATATGAGTTAGGTGCCAGAGCTGTAATTGATTTAGCAAAAGTATAATATACCGAATTTTAGAAGAATGCTTGTTAGAAAGCTGTTTTTTCTTAGAGATGACACGAGGCAGAATTTGTTACTTTGTGGGGGAAAAAAAATGTGAGTGGACAGTCGTCACAGGTCAAGGTTGAGGTCAGTAGAAAGAACTGACTGACTGAATCTGTACAGTGCTGGCAGCAGGATTAAAAAAGGGAAAAAGTATTAAAAAAAGAAGAGTAGCTGCCAGTGGTACTTATCCTTCAACCTTCACAGCTGAAAAAAAAAAGGTAGCTGCTTTTATTTGTCTGACTATAGTTAGATGTAGGATTGGCATGTTTGCTTCACCTTTGCATAAATTACTAACAGTATGGACAGGAGGTTCTTGAAAAGAGCTGCATTTTAAAAAAATAAAACTGGTTTCTCTGGGTAAGTAACAAATAGAAGATGAACATAAAAAGAGAAACAAATGCTTTGGGCTAATTTATTCACTCTTTTTGAGCTGCTGTACAGTTTTACAGCAAAACTTGCATTTCTTGTGAAAAATAAAAAGTACAGTAATTTTTGTCATCGGCTGAACGAGCTACATAAATGGTACTCAAGTAGCAGTGTTTGCAGGATCCAAGTAGTTTACTAAAGTATCTTAATTAATTGGATGTTCACTTTACTAGTGAAGTTTTCTGTTTGTAGGCAGTTCTCTGTAACAAGAACATATATTTGATAAGTAAGTGATACATATGATTTCAGAAGGCCCATTTTTATTCAAGATCTATTTTTACTAAACAACTGTTTCGCATTAACAAACACCAAGAAATAAAGGGAGGTGACAGAAAATAGACTTCAGATGAAAAGCATGATAGAGAAGATACAGCAGATTCCAGATCTTTCAAACATATATGTTCCTTTTATCAATCACTCTACTTACACTCAAATTTCCAAACTAAGAGATGCTGTCTTTCCTTTTATTCCTTTCTTAACAGGAAGAAAAATGCTACTCTACAGAACTGTGATTGGGAAACTGTTATTCCATGCTCTTTGAGGGTAGTATTTCAAATTTTGTTTTGCTTTTTCACTTTGTTTTACTATTTTCACTTCCAAAAACCAGAACAGGAGACTGCAGGATGTAGCAAAGATTGCAAATCCTCATTTCTTTCCCCCAAAATTATTTGACATACTGAATGTGCATCTTTAGGAACAGCCAGCACATAGATTATGGATTTAAAATTCCTTTAGGAGTGATGTTTCTTTAAATTGTTTACTATGGTACTACTGCAAAAAGAGGTATTTAAGTCCTATTCATGACTTACTTGTTTCTTGTGGCAATTATCATATATTACAATGTTTGTTCAATTCAAATAGGAACAAAACCCAAAGTGATTAAGGGCAAAAGTGTGTTTTAACTGACAGAGAATGTCAAAGTGTTCCACCTGAAAAGCAAAATTATAATTCTTCAATATTTATTCTGCTTCATCCTAATTATGAAGAAAACTTTAAAGGATTTTCCACTGACGTGTATACACGCATACTGCAAAGTGCAGCCATACATTTTATGTTTTTATGTTAGATAGATACAGTATATGTATTTGCATGAAAGGAAATAATGCTACTTGCTCATCTTCAGCAAGCTATAAATGTCTTACTTTAGATAAAGTTAAATGTAAATACATGTACTGGAATAGAGATTTTTTTTTCCCTCTAATACTGTGAGGGAAAAGTAGGCTCATCCTTTTTTTTTTTTTTGCACATTTTTATTGTTCTGTGTAAATGTAATTTGTTAATCCTGTGAAATTTGTCATAGATAAATTTGCTTGGATTATCTTGTCACCACCGTATCTGCATTCTTTTGTTCATTGCTTATTCATAATTTAACAGTCTGGCAGTGAGCCTTTTTGGGATGCTCACAAAAGATATATGACCTCTACCAGCTGCTACTATAACCTGCAGAATGCACAGCAAGACATTAGAAACGTGAGGATTCCTCTACTGATTAAAGTGCTCTTCATTTAAACAGTCTGTTCATAAGAATCTCAGGAATCTTTGTGGATAGCAGTTTTGATTTTTCTTTTCTCACAAAATTAGTCCTAACATTTTCTTTTCTCTGATGCGAAAACTAAGATTGAATCTTAAGATGGTGGTGCTTTGCTTTCAGATGGACTAATGGAAATTAAATCCCTCATTATGTATGTGTATGTATACATAAGTGTGCATGTGCATATATTCATTTGCATATACCTGTCTCTACCTATGCATGCCTATATATATGTATTTCCTGCAGTTTTACAGTGGAAGAAATTGGTGCCCATGTGTGTTATTTTAAAACTAACTCATCTATAAAGATATTTGTCAGCACATATTGTTATGCAGTACTAATTTACAGAAGAGTTATCTGATTTAACCCTGCTTTAGCCCTAGTGTCTTACAGATTGTATTGTGTAAATACTCAATATTACGCAGTACACGAAAGACATTAAATAGAATGTTACTTGAAGTGTAACAACATTTTAGATTTTCATTATTCTCCTGAGTCTGTTTAGCATATAAATTTTTCCCCTTTTTACTTTTTTTTTCTTCTTATCTGCAGATCAGCTTGTGAGTAATGGCTAGTTTTTACCTCCCCTTTGTGCTGGCACATGATTATAGTTCAAAATAATTCATTGCTAATCCATGCAGTATTGGTTCATCTCCATCACTCTGTTTTGTGATTAGAGCCTCAGGCCTGTAAGAACATCCTTCTGCACAGTTTTCTATCCTGATTTTCTTTGAGTGCAACTCATATTTTAAATAGTTCTATCATTACTGATCACCTACCAATCCTATTTAATTTTTCAAAAATGTATCAATTACAAGAAATTAATATTTTGTAGGGTTATTTTTCAAGGGTTTATGAAAAAATATTTTTTTTCCACTGCAGTAAATCTCAAGCAGTGGTGTTTATAGGTCTTGGTTCATCTCAGCTGATGATGGAAATCTGACTTGGGTTTCTCATTTTTCCTTAGCAGTCTGAATTTCCTGTGTACTTATTTACATTAGGTGCCTCAAGAAGTCCAGAATCTTAAAAAGAAACACCGTTTCTTTTTTGAAACAGACTACAGTAGAATAGTAATTACTGTCTTGTCATTCTTAACATTTCAAACAGAGCTGGTGTAAAAAAGCTGACAGAGAAACTTTTAAAATATATTGGGCCTGATCCTACTATGATCCCTCTGGTTGAAGTTACTGTTTATTGGGCCAGTATGAACTGATGTGACATTAGAGCTGGGCTTATATGATATAATGATATTGTACCTTGATCAGATTTAAATTTAATATTTCAGATTATGAAGAAAATCCATCCTTTTATTTCACATCAAATAATGCCAGTTTTATGAGAAGGTCATCTAAAAGATTTTTCAAGACTTTGTTTCAGCATTGAGTAGTCCTGTGTTCCTTTTAATAATTACTTTCATCTCATTGTAGCTGTGTGTTTGAAAGTGTAGGTCAATAAGGATGATCGCATTCAGAATTTCATGATCTGTGTAGTGGAACAAATTGAAAGCAAAGCCTGTATCAATCACTGTGAAGGGAGGGTTAATTGTTACTGCTTCTCAAGCCTCTGGACAGATAAACCAGTAATGAAATACTTATTGCTCTGATATGTGAATGGTTAAGGATGAAACAATGGAAATAGAAGCAGTCTTCAAAGATAACACAAAAAAAAAAAAGAAGCAAAGAAAAAAGAATAAAGAATAATCTGGACTAAAGTAAGATGCTGTTTATGCTGTGTATTAACATTTTAAAAGTAATTTTAATTTCAACTAATATAGTCTAGGAGTGATGTAAGACAGTAGAGTGTATAAGGTTTTTAAAGCAAATATAAAATATGAATTTAAAAGCTTTTATTATACAAATAATTTAAAAGGTTTTACATTAAGCCTGGATCTTTGGTAAAAGTAACATTTCTAGCATGAAATGTTTTCATTTCTGTTTTTAATCTGTCCTACCTTTAAGTGTTTGGTTTTTTTTTGAAAAAACACAGCTGTATTTACTAAATCAAATACATTTTGTTTTATGTGAAGTTGTTTTAAAGCATTTTATCTACAGCCAAGCAGGATTCTAAAGGAGTGTTTAAAGATAGAAGCAGAAAAATAAAAATGAGTGCAAAAACAAATTATGATATTACAGTAAACATTTAACTATTTCTAGAATATGAACTTAACATTTTAAACATCTGTTAGTTACTTATATGTTGAAATATATGCAAAAATATTTAGCCAAATTGAAGTCTTAGGCCCATGACAATCATCTCAACACAGTGGGTAGTTCTGAAAATTAATGAGAATGATAATACTGTAAAGACTGTTCCAGAGTTTGCCCAAATTCATTATCTAAGACTCTTGTTAAGAACATCTCAAAGAATTTTAACCAGGAAAATATATTAATGGTTCAAAAGCATTTTTCAAAATGGTGATTTATAAAAGTATAATGGAATTATATATGCAAGAGCTATAGTTAGAAACAGAAATAACACAGAAGCAGCACATTATGAAGGAACATTTTCCAATAGCTAGCGTACTTGGCTTTGATTTTGTCCATAGGCGTCAGGTTTCATTATCAATTTATATTTTGGGATGAAGGAAATGAAAAAGTGAAGGCAACTTACAGAAAAAAGGTGTTTTCGTCTTCTTGTTAGTTACTTAATGAGGCCTATAGCTGCTTAAAACCTAAGCAAAGTAATTAATAATTTTAGAACTAGTATAAACATCTTTTAGACAATCAAAAAGCACTTTTAGGAGGAAGGGTGATGAGACACATCTTTAGATTTCACTTCAGAATGTTAAGAATTTCCTGTTGCCTGTTTCCTGATGGGATTGACACAGCTGTGTATCATATGGAATGAAAGAGGGACGGAGTGCCTGACTTTGTTTTATGCAAGTTCTTTATTTAAGAAAATGTATGTGTTGATTTTGGATCTTTTTTTAACACATCACTGATATGAATGCTATACACAAAATTGTCCAATTGGGAGCTAATTATAATTAATTTATCTATTTTCCAAGGGACAAAAATTGTTAGTAACTAAAGTATATTAGTTAAGAACGGTGGTGTTTTGATTTTTTTTCCTTTCTCTTTGCTGTGTACAGTGAAAAAAAAGAGTGTTTGGATGACTGCTATGTTATTTACACTTGTATTTTCAGAAGCCATTGATATACAGAAGGATGTGTGAGTATGTGTATGTGCATGTGTAATTGTTGGAAAACAAATCAGTTTATAGAGTTTCTTACTCATTTTGTCTATAGTGCAATCTCTTAGTCCATCTACAAAACAGTTTTCATTGGAGATGTGAATGCAAAATACAGAGGAATAGGAGGATCAAGAAAAATTTTAAGCATTAATTTTGATCTAGACTGTCCCACTTCATGGACCAATTCTTTAAAGAGAATTCAGGGTAGGAAACTGTATTAATTAAATTCTTCAGTATTTTTCTTCTGTGAGAGAAAGCTTAGCAGAAGATGGCTAACCTGGTTAACTAATCTGGGATTAGGTAACAAAAGGTGATGCAGATCCATAGCAGTGGGGCCAGCCTTCGCCTTGTTGCCCAGTTCATGGTAGGGTTAGGGACTGTGGCTCATGAAATTGTGTAATACTTAGTTCTGGCTGGAATTCATACTAGTTCAAGTCAGTATTACCTTCTGCTTGGAAGGCTGTGTAAGGCAAATTTGGTTGCTCTCTGAAAAGCCCTGGGTATTGCAAACACATGACTCAAGCAGCTTCTTAAGCCCTATGCGACTGAAGCAGAAGCACGCACGAACACAGAGTGCATTGCAGGGATGGGCAGTAGTGCCATAATGGGCAAGTTAAAGGGCAGAGCAGAGGCATACACAACTAAGTGGAGTGATTCCATTAGATTTCTTCTGAAACTGCTTCTCCAAGCAAGATACAGACTTCTAAATCATCAGCATCATTGTGATTTGCACTTTAAATATTAAGCTTTAATTCTTCCAACCAGCCAGTCAGCTGTGAAAACAGTTTACCATGTCCCTGTTATTTTTGCCCTCTGACTTCTTGGCAAATGTCATCTTTCTGCTGCCTTTACTTCGGTCACTTCTTCAGTGCATCCTTTTCATTCATCACCCGGCTTTGTGTGGGAGTTCCGCAACATGTTGTCTCTCAACCGCCCCTCTTTTTTCCCTTATTCCGCTCGTCGTCTTTGCATAATCTTATGTGGAAACACAATTTAAGTATCATCTCTTTGCAGATGATTCATAGGCTCATGATATTTCTATCTCAATGAAAATGTAGTATTGCTTATCTCATCTCCTCCTTTATTGCTTAGCTTAGACTCCCTTAGTCAAAACAGATCTCCTAGAGTTCTTTCCAAGCCCTCCATCTACTTTTCAAGTTAACACTGCCATATTGCCTGTTAGGACAGGTCTGTAATTTGGCAGTCTCACTGATAACAGACCTCTCCCTCTTAGCATAGCAATTAAAAAGGCAAATAGATTATTTGGTATTAGCAGGAGATTGGTATTAGTGGGAAAGAAATACAAAAACAAACAGAAAACATGAACATTGATACAATGATGGCAATCCATAAATCCACTGTGTGCAATCTATGTGTTGTGTGTTTTTGTTATCACAATTTCAAAAAGATACTGTAGTTTGAGATAAGGACATGAAAGCTGATGAGACATATGGGAGGAATTTTGTCAGAGAAAAAGTTAAATAAAGTAAAATACTTCATCTTGGAAAAGAGATGACTGAGCAAGGCTTCAAGAAGGCAATTTGGGAACAAGTATTCATTAACTCTAGTAATATGAGAACAAGGAAACTTTCTCTGTAATTCTCAGAAAACAGGTTTAAAACATTTTACAGAAGTTTGTTTTTGTTTGGGTTTTTGTTTTGTTTTGTTTTGTTGTTTTCCTGGCTTTTTTTGCTACCCCCACCCCCTCAGGTAACATGCAATTAAATATTGGAATTCCTTGCCAAAGGTTGTTTTAGAGGTAAAAGTATGAGCAGGCTCAAAAATACATCAGTCATTACTCTGTTATGTCTCTGAGGAGCTATTAAATGTGATGGTGATGATGCAACTCAGCTTCAGGAAGTTTTACACAGCAGACTCTGAATGCTGACATGGGATATCATGGAAAGGGATGCTTTTTCTCTGCTATACCTTTTTTTACTGACCTAGTGTAACTGTTTTGTTCTCCTCTTAATTTTTTTTTCATTTAGACTGCATCTAAGTCTTGCAGGCTTTTTCTGCCTAACATCCTTGCTTCATGTGTTTTCTGTCCTACTCTTCAGTTAAATGCTCATCCTCCCTACCACTGAGGGTTTTTCTTTCTCCAGTCCTATCTAGCCAGAATCCTCTTACAGAGATATTTTTCAGAGTGACAGACTGTCACACTGACCATGTCTTTTCGTATTCCCCCTGGCTGCCCTTCTTTGGTGCGTGAAATATTAGTAAGTTGCCCTATGTTTCAAGTCTTTCTTCACCCAGCTGTATCATACTGTTTCTCACTGTCGGGGTTTTCCTTCAAGTTTTAACACCAGCCCTGCTGCCTACTTACCATATTTGCAAACACTTATTTGTTTTATACCTTATGGTTGGACTTGCACTCCTTTGTAACATCACCTTTTGGGTTTCTCTCTCTTCCCAAGATGTTCCTTACCTGAAATGCGTCGAAAAGCATGGTTCCATCAAGCTACTTCTAACAAGATATTGCTTCTTGTGATGCTAGCTGCTGTTGTCTTACTGCGTCTAAATAGTTTCCTATCTCTTACCTGATACTTGCCCTCTAAGATTTTGAGGGCTGGGAACAGGGTATTTGTTCGTTGGCGCTTGGTTATATAGTAAATGTGTTAGTACAGTTACTGCTGCTAAATCTGACTATTTTGTCTGTGTGTTTGGTTGATCTGGGATGCTGAGTTCCTGTAAGATGAAGTGATGTCTTTTACATGTGTTGAGGTGTGGAAAGCTTTTATGAAATTCAGAGGAGATGGGACAAATTAATGACAGAGAAATCCACTGAATGTTCCTAAATACACATCTATCTGAGGAAATTACTGCTCTGAAAATGATTGGAGACTGTGTGTGCACATCGTATACACTGTCACCTTTGTTATGTTGCTCCTTGCAGCTCCTGTTTTTGCACTGTTGTGTAGGATGTTTCTGGAAGTTGCAATTCTCTGTGGTGAATCTCTCTCTTAGAAAACTGTTGGCCTCAGTTAAGTAGCTTCGACTGCTAATACTTTCAGTGCATTTCATGAATGGGTATGAGACGTGTCACAGCTTAATTACACTGCTTCATAAGGTATTTTTGTCTCCTGTTGATATGATTAGGGAAGACCTTATTCAGACTGTATGGACAAGGCATCATATGATGTGATGCCTTGGAAAAAAAAAGAAAAGGAAAAGAAGAGCGCCTGCTTTGAAGAGTTCATAATTTTAATTGCTGTTTATTCTTCATTTCTTGGAAAGGTGTTTCTGTAACATAGTTAATTTTACACTCATATTTGAAGTTTTATGGGTTTTTTTACCATCAAGAAAAGTGCATATTAAACAGATTGAATTCAGCAAAATTAAATGCTTCCATATTATTTTTCCTTGGTGAAACTCTAGTGGCATAAAATTAATTGTGGTGATGACTTGAACATTGCAGTGAACATGTGTGAACTTCAATGTGTATTACACTTTTCAACCAGGATTCAGTCTATTTTATACACGATAACAGTAAACAAAACCAACTAGTAGTGATATGGACATTAGTTTAAAGAGCATGTAGTCAAAATATGCATTGATAACTTTTGTCAAAGGTATGTAATATCAATCCCCATATAATTTGTGTATGCCATTTTTTGAGAAAACTGATTTCTAATAACTGTTTTCATAAATATCTAAGTTTGCATATGAACAGACATAGGTTAATGTATATTTAATTATATACTCAATATTTGAAGTCACATTTTGCAGTTGTATCAATGTAGACTTGGCACTATTAGAAAGACTTCAGATTTATCGAGGTAGCTGTGGGTATACAATTTCGTTTTCCTAAGTTCCTCTAGTTTGAAATAATTCCCTTTTTGTTGATTTAGTTAAGGAAAGGGACGTGAAAGCGAAATTGTGGAAAGCTGTTCATCAGAAGGTTGGTATCCATACCTACAGTGGTGATCTGTTAATCAGGACTTGAATTGGGAGGAGAGATTTGGGGAGTTCCAGGAAGGAGAATTTAAACTCAAATGGCCACATTTCCTGTCACCTTGAGAGGTAAAATGGTTATTGTATTCTAGAAAATCATTGTACTGTCTCTGCATAAACTAAATACAGCTCAGAAGCCTAGAGGAATGTTTTGGAAGGAGAATAAAAAGAAGCTTGATTTCTTCCACAGCAAATTTGGAAGAGTGGGAAACAGTCTGATTTATTTTCAGGTTAGAATGTGTGTCACAGTCTTGAACAGGGCCTGGGTTTATTATATGTGTCATGAGAGGCTTAGGTTTTGCTTCAAGTCACAGAATTTCTGAGGTTGCCAGGGACCTCTGCAGATCATCTAGTCCAACCTCCACTGATGAAGCAGGGTCAGCTGGATTAGGTTGTCCAGGTCTGTGTCCAGTTAGGTTTTTAATATCTCCAAGGATGGAGATTCCACAATGTCCCTGACCAACTTGTAGTGTTTGACCACCTAATTACAAAAGAGATTTTCATAATATTTAATTGGAGTTACCTGTATTACAGCAGGTATCTTCAACTGTTGCCCTACAAGTGTAACATTCCACTAGACTGTAGAGAGAAATGAGAATGCTCTTTCACCTCCTATGCTTATGGAACAAGCCTAGTTCTTTCAGTCTCTCATAGTGCAGTACTCTGTGTGTCTTGGTGGCCTTCTGCAGGGCTTGCTCCAGTATGTCCCTGTATTTCTTGCCCTGGAGAATTCAGAACTTGGTACTCCTACTGCAATCTCACAGGTGTTGGAAAGAGAGGCGCACCTACTGCATACATTCTAGTTAATACAAATCAGCATGCTGTTGGCCTTCTTTGCTGCAAGGCTGCACACTGATAAGGTCCAGCACTGGCCTGAGATCTGAGGTTTCTTGTGGAGTAGACCAGCTCTAAAACTGTTGAGCTTTCTGAGAGGAAACACTGATTTTATGCATATTAGGGCAATACAGTGAATTTCAATGAGAACTTTGTGACAAAAATGTTAAGAATGGGTCAGAAACAGCAGTGATGTTGAGTGGCTGAACAAACCCTGATACACCACAGCAGATGGTCAATCTTCGACCGTGATCAAGTTTGTTATATGTGATACTTAATGTTATTGAGTATATTGAGTTTAAGGGATAAAAATTCACCTGCAGTGAAACAGTGAGAGTCAACATCTAGGACAGAAAGGTTGAGTCAGTCTTTTAAAATTTTGGGGATCATAATAGATAGTAAAATTATGGGAGTAGCACAGTCCATAGGTAATGAGCATCAATTATTTTCTAGAGGAAAAAAATCACAGGAAGTTACTAATCAAGAGTCTTTTTTTATATCCAAAATGATGCAAAACTCTTCTGGGAACTGTGGAATTAATTTTGTTCTTTTACTACTTAACACTGTGGACAGGATTAACCAGAAATGGAAGCATGCTACAGACATTCTTTAGCATCAATGGTTCAGGCTGAATTGTCTTCATATTTTTTTTTAATTTTTAATTGTTCATAAGCTGTGCCTTGGACATCAACAGGGCTCCTGCCACTTGCAATTTTTTTTGTGATTACTGTATGTATATCCCTAAGTATTCTGAAAGAAGTCAAGGAATTCAGTTCTGTGTTACAGGTAATAGATAATTTGACTGAGAATTTCTTAGAGGTCCGCTTACACTGGATCTTGAAAAAGAAGTCCATTGGAAATGGACCGTTAACAGTAGGAAGAAAAGCTGTTCTGTAAGAAATGGACGTGTGAGAAAACTGCAAATAACTTATAAAAACTCATGAAAGTTGCAGCTAGTGACATCTGGTTAGCAATGTCTGATGTATCTCTAAGAGATATGTGATGCTTCAAGAATGGAAAAAACAGGATTAAATATTAAAATTTCCCTTCATGGTGCAGAAATGTTTTACATCAAGTTAGCTGTATAGAAATGCACAAAATAAAGTGGAGTGGATAAATAATTTTTAACACCTTTTTAAAAAAGAGCTCCTATGAACATTCAGCACCTCAAAGCTTGATTTTTCAACCAGTTTTACATGTCATGTTGATACCTATTATTGACCTGGAAACAGAATTATTACAGGAAAAGAAATCCTTGTTCTCTGGGAACAGCAAGCTGGTGGAGAAATGCTTACTGCTCAAATGGGCAACACACAGTCTCGAACATTATTTGTAAGGGGAGTACTTTGTTCTTGAAGTGAATCGTAAAGGATCACACTGACTGAAGAATATGAAAGACCACTACTCATATAATTAGGTGCTGTTTTACTCTGCAGTCACTGTTTAGCATAAAGCATGTTAAAAAGCTTGCATATCTGGTGCTTATTTCTGTCCTTACAGTTGAAGCACTGTGCTTGTGTGTGGGAGGGCGGAGGGCTGAAAAGAAAGGAAGAAATTCTCAGGGAAAGCTGACCTTGGTAAAAAAGGAAATGTCTTCATGAAGAAGAGACAGTGTTTACTAAGAGACTGGGCTACTTCTTTTGTGGAGCAAAGGATCCTAAATGGAATCCCTTAGGTGAAGAGTTGCCTTCTTCAAAGTAAAAGTATTATGTAGTCTTAGAGAGTTGTACAAAGCACAGCTTTTTCTAGAAGGACCAGATCAGAAGTACTGAAAATTTATTCCTGTAACCTGATTGCAAGATTGAGAGTAGAAAGGGTCTTTTGATCTGCAGGAGGGAAGAAAGGAATGTTAGTCAGTGGCCTCAGCATTTTGTCTGGAATTATTGTTAGCCTCTGGGTGTAATCATTTGGGGGCTGGTATATGGTGTGGACACTTCTTGCTTTTCCTCTTGATTCCATGAGCCAAAATATTCAATGTATCATGACAAAGGTGTATCTGGCCATGCAGTGACAGCGCACCTGTGCTACAGGTCTAAACTGGGCTGTTTGCCCATCTCTTTATGTGAGAAGATGGGGTTCTGCCTGTTCTTAAGGAATCCCAGACACAGGCAAGGGTAAGATTGTAGGTCCATTGAATGATTTGTTGACTTTGCTGTCCGCATATTGCATACTCTAAGCTCTTCTAATGAAGGTGAAGGCAGGAAGCAAGATCAGGCTTGCTATGCTTTACCACAAAAGTATTCATTTGTAGAAAAATGGAAACTAGGATTTGTAAAGTTCTGCCTGTTTCTCTGTCAAAGCAGTCAGAGAGAAGATGGTGGGGGTTGCTGACCAGGCATTACTCGAGGAAGGGTAATGGGGCAGAATGCAAACAGGAGACCAGGCTGCAGGAGACCAGGACACATTGGTGTCCAGCAGCTGGTGCTTCAAGGATCATGCTTTTCGTTTTGGAAGGTAAAATATACTATAATCAAAAGCTGTAATAAGCACCTTTAAAAAGAAAAGAAAATTTGTATGCTTTCTTGCTTTTTATGATTTCATGCTTTTCATGCTTTCCATGACTTTTAAATAGGAGGGAGAAGCCTGAACTCTCTTACAAGTGGACATTACAGTCCCAGCTCCCTGTTTGCAAGGGAAGTGCAGGGGGGCATGCATAAAACCAACTACTGGTTTTATTTCATTCGTAGAATTATTTCACAACAGAGTGAAGTAAAATGATCATGCAGTTTTATCTCTGTAGATACTACACTGAACAGGTATTTTTAATTGATTTCCTTAGTCGAGTACTAGTGATGGCTTGTTAAGCTGAGGCCTGATAGAATAGGTGCTTTAAAAAAATCTTGGATTTAGAGAACTGTGAAAGTGCTTTACAGTATTTAAAATATTAGGAAGTGATCAAGCTGCTGAAAACTTCTGCAAGAAACAACAAATTCATCATTAAAATAGCACCACACAAACTGCTTGATAAAGTGCTAGTAAGATATTTAATAGTGTGCCTTGTAATATCATCTGAGATATACCTCTCTTAATGAAATTGTTTTAAGATCAAATTTTGACAGACATGTTTTTTTAACAGTGTTTGAAATGATGTCAAACTTGAAATTTATTGCCCCTAGAGAGCATTTAAAAACTTTTTCTAGCAAACTCTTTGTTAGCATAAAGTAATGGGTTCCAAGAGATGAAATTTGAATATTTAATCAAGAGAAAATCTCATTTTTGCATAGGGACAGCAGCTTTAAAGTTCCACTGAATTCTGGATGCTTAGAATAGTGGGGTTTTTACCTCTATGGTGTGATTCAGTAAAAAAGTAATTGTCACTGTACATTTCTGCACATCAGTTTTTTTAAGACAGTGTGATCATGTGCTTTGCTGACACACTAAGGTGTTAATTGATTTTATTTATTTGAGTTCTTATTGAGCTATGGATCATTAGTTGTCCATAGAGAGAGCAAAACAATTAATCAAAATAATATAGAGCTAACTTTTCATAAAGTAATACCACTTGTGGAGAACTGAGCTAAAAATGTGATGATAAAAAGATATAATTATCACTCTTGATCAAAGAGAATTTATTAAAAATAATTCACTGGCTGCATTTTTACAAACTAAAGGTGATGAAATTTATGAAGCAGACTCAAGTTCTACATTTTCAAAACTATGGCTACAATATATAAACAAATCCTGTCAATTGCTTCATATTTATTGTGAAGTTTTTAGTTTCTCAAGTTATTTGCCACATATTCAGGTTTTCTGGTTAAGACTAAATAAGTTAAGGTGGATAAATAAATATGAATATTATACATAGAAAATATACTTATGTAAATAAAGACCGTACTTGTGTAAGAGATCCAGCTATTAACAACGGCAAAGAAAAGTAGGAGTAGGAGTAATAGTAAGTCCATCAGAAATAATTCCCTTCCCAGGAATCACAAAGCTTCTCTTAGAGGGTGTGACTCTGTGAATGGGGAAGTGGTGTGTGGCAGAATGTGCTGTAATGAAGTTGTCAGTGTTTACACTTTTCTTATTGGAAGTGTGTTCATTACTGCTCTAGTGCTGAATTTACTACTCTACGACGTAAAACAATTTGGCAGATGTGTTTTATTTAGGTAAATGAATATAAGTCAGCCCTACATGTTTGTTGAGAACTTAGCTGTGCAGTAGAAATA
Source organism: Sclerurus mexicanus (assembly GCA_013396755.1). NCBI lineage: Eukaryota > Metazoa > Chordata > Aves > Passeriformes > Furnariidae > Sclerurus > Sclerurus mexicanus. The sequence goes on along the minus strand of VWZF01006848.1, from coordinate 1,174,563 downwards.
TACTAAAGCTTTTAAAGGTTTCAGTGGAAAATACTAGTTTACAGATTAAAAGAAGAAACTTTTGGATTTCTGCTGATGGACAGTATTTTGCCTGTGCAGAAATGAAGAGATTGTTGCAGTTAAGTCAGTTAATTTATCTGAACTGATTAAAAGAGTAGCAATAATTAAATAGATTAAATAAAAAAAGAGGTTAATGTTATAAGAATTATCCTAGAAATTGAAACTAACTACTGGAATACTTGAATTTCTTATCTATAACAGTACCTAAAAAAATATAGTGAAGTTCTAATGTAAATGAGGTCAAATACTCACATTGTCAGAGGCGGAGTTTATATATATTCACAAAAATAATTGGAATAGGAAGGCCAACTTGTCAGACATACTGAGAATTCTTAGAAACCAAGGGGGTTTGAATGAAAATCTGGGTGACTTTTAACTAATCTTGCACATAGATCAAAATCCAAGCCTATCCAGGGTGATTTGATTTGATCCACTGATATTAAAATGTTGAAGATAGCAGCAATATCTAGTGTTTTTCCATTTAAAGTGGATTCAATAGTAACAACAATGTCAAAATGATTGAAATTTGCATTTTCCAGGCTTTAGGATCGTACTGGGAATATCAGTGTGGATTAGTCATGAGCTCTCTTTTCTCTAATAGAAAGTACTCAGAAAAAAAAGGTGTAAACTGTGAGTAATTTTTTGCCATTAGTTATATCCAAACAATTCCACTGGTGTTAATGAAATTGCAGAAGGTAATTGAAAACAGAAATTGGTCCTCTGCTATTGAACTTTAATATATACTCTGAAAATGTTTTTGAGGGAAAATAAATGAGTTCTACCAATAATTCAAGTAAAAGATGGGATTTGCTTAGCTTTAGGTTACAGTCTTGATGGGGTGAAGACTTTTTTGCCTCAAAGTTTTGTGATTATTTGATTAATACACTGCTGTTGATTTTCACTTTATCAGTGAGATGCCCCCAAGAAGAAGTGAAATTGAAAAAAATTGATTAATTGCTGCTTATAATTAAACACATAGAAATTAAAAAAGAATTGTATCGATATTTTATTTTATTTTAATGTAGGACTCCTTGGAGACAAGATTAATTGAAAGGAGAAAGAGAAGCAAGCCCTTAAGGCTGGATAATGTATTACTTTCAATTTTACTTGCTCATATAAACAAAGCAGATGCTGAAGTTGCCCAAGAAATTGAAACTTGGGCATGCAGATTTGTTTAAATGAAAATCTTCAGTAAGTCCTAGTAAATTATATTTAAATTTCTTACTTTAGAGAAATGTTACTATAAAGCAAAAAAAATAATCAAAGGTCTCTATTGGACAATTATTTGAAGTTTCAGGGTAACATTTTCAAAACAATCAAAGTGGTTCAGAACCTTAAATTTCATTTTCAGATATGTTTTATGTACTGAAACTTTAATCTCATTGATAAATACAAAGATGTGTAGGTGTTTAAAGGCCTGTTTTGAAAAGATAGGACTTTGGTTTCCCAATCACTACTATTTTATTAATTTTGACTGATTAGCAATAAAATGTTATTTGGATTGTGTTTTCATAGAAGAAAATGTCAGTAACAAAGAACCTCATCGAGTTTTCAGCAGAAGCTGGATTGGGTTCTTTATTTCTGTCAGAAAGGGGTACTTTTAAAAGAAATGGGTAAATTCTTCAAAGTGTGAAAACCCGATCCTAACCAGTAGATAGTGAAGGGAGTCAGGATTCATATGTGAACATATAAAGCCCAATAACAGTATATGCAATATGCAGATACTTCAGGTTGAATTTTAAAACCAATTCTGTATCATCATGTGACTTTAGACAATATAACACTCAAAATGCACTGGTGCTCTTCTAAATGTGTGCTGATGCTGCAAGAATGGTCATAGATCATTCAAATCCTTACATTTCAAGTTTAAAGTTAATGCTTAAGTACAGGGATCCTACCCAATTAAAGATTTTCAGGATCCCTCATATGTTTAATGAATAAGTGCTCAGTAGTAAATGGTATGCCAGAACATCAAGTTATCCAAAGAACAGACCATCCATTTAAAATTTAAATAAGCAAAACTAGACAAAATGTAAAATGAGTACAGTGCTACAAAATGTAGGAAAAACTAGCTCTGGGATATACCTTTGTGTTAAATATTTTCCTTAATTTAAAGCATTTGTATACCTCTGTCTTGTAATGGTCATTTGTTCTATCCCGACTGTTCAGAAGCAAGCAGGAAGAAGGTTTTATTTTAGACTTTTTACATCACCATCTAGTATTTTCTCTCCATCACTTTAAGTGCATGGCACAAGTTTATTTCTGCTAAAGGAGTTACTAAATGCCTCCTCAGAAAGCTGGCCATCCTCTGAGCCAGTTGAGACGTTCTGTTCTGCCAGATCCTAGGGTCGGGGAATCGCTCTGCTGGCAGAAGCACCTGGCATTTGTCAGGGAGGACATTCCCCTATTGTGTTCAGGCCATGCCGTGATTGCTTTAAATATTTCAGATTAATGTGTCCAAAAAAAGGAGAAAGAACCCCTGACAAGCAGTGTAGTATTAAGTAGGTATAGCTTTGTGAAGCTGTACCAAAGATTACAAAAGAGGCGGCTTTTCTTCTGTCATGATAGGGGTAATAATTATATATTTCTACATTCCTAATTGAATTTTACTTTGTAATGTGCTTTGGAACATCATTGCTGACCAATTCAGCCCTATTTCAAAGCTCACAAAAGTCAATCTATGGCAAGACTCTCAGTGTTTTCAAGTGATTTTGAATTCTTCTCTTAGTCTAACTTCCTTTAAAAGTGTCCTTAGTTGTAGTTTTAATGTGTCTAATATTATTAACTAGGCTCAAAGAATAATAAAATCAAGACATTTTACTTTGATTTTTTTCTGATAAATTATCACGGTAGTCACTGCACATACTAGATAGTGCCTGTGAAATGAGTCATTACTTCTCAGAAACTGAGAGTAATTTCTGAAAGTTAGGACTGCAAGATGCTTTTCACATCATAAGCATAAGAAAAACTGTAAAAAAGGGCAATATCATATAGGCTAGTAAGTATTTTTGTAGGAATTTCCAAAACATAATCTCTCCGGGTTGCATGTTGTACATCATCTTCAGGAGTCACATGGCTTTGGATAGATATTGGAAAATTTCGGAAAAGTTACTAACATTCATTAGAAAGTTTTTATTTTAAAAATTAAGTGTTTTCATTTTTCATGAAGAGAGAAAGTTGAATTGTTCTAATCCTTATGTATCCAACTGATCTCTAGTTACTTATGTTAGGCCCGTTCCATAATATCACCATTAATTTTTGTGAATTTCTCAAAGGGTGTCCAGCTTACTTCCCAGGTTTAAATCTCCTACAATGCTGTGTCTCGGGCTCACAGTGCCCTGTCTGTAAGTTTTTCCCTCTTTCTGTGGAATGCAAAGGCACACATTGCCATGGGCACTATGCACACAGCTAGAGAAGATTTTCATTATGAATCTCTTAGCAGTGAGGTTACATGAGGTTACACGAGGCATTATTGCTCTGCTATTACCCTCTCTGTCCCTTCATAATTTCTTTTGATTTGCACAAAAGATGCAGGAATTCCCCAAACACCATTGTGTTCATTAGGGTCACTTTTATATTTTAATCTCTTTGGTGGGAAAGCTTGTGCTTATTTTCATCTTGACATCAGTATATAGAGCCAGATTATTAGTTAGTGTTGAGTAACGTGGCTCCATTGGCTCCAGTGCTGTGTTGTCAATTTACACAAGCTGAGTATCCAGCTGAGTATGTGCAATGCAGCTAGGAAATCCCATTAGAATTCATTCCAACTTTCCTCTTCTGCTTTTCCTATTATTTTCTCTCCATTTGTATACATGTATTTATGCCTTAGATGCAAAAACATTCACTTAGTGTAGGTAACTAGAGCCAAAATTTTATATAATGTCTTGCTATTAGTCACCAAAATAAGGCAGTGCCAGTAAGATGCTCAGGTTCTCTTACAAGCTGACCACTTATATTTAGAACATCTGTGTCTTCTTCATCATTTGGAGCCTATCACAGATGAAATCAATAATATTCTTCTTAGGTTTCAATGAAAACTAGGTAACACTGCCATTTCTGTAATTCCAAATTGTAAGTAGGTACTGTTATATACATTCACATGTGTGAGCTTTAAAAAACATGGTACTTCTATTCCTGACAACTGATAAATGCTTGGTATGTATACAAATCCACAGGATGCCTTGAACTTTTACCCACCGCTTTCCTTACTTTTCTTTGTTATTTTTTGTAAAAACCTATGGTTCTCTTTGAAGAGTCTATTTTCTACCTGTATGGCCTTTAGGTAGGAGCAGAGTTTTCACAAAATTCTCTTTACTTTAGCACTGTTGGTGAAATAGCTAAAAATCCTGGGTAAGCATATTTCATTGTTAACATGTACTATTAAAATGTTATAATTTGATAGTGCTGTTGAATTTGGTAGTTCCAAAAGACTCACACACCAGCCCAGCCCCCCACCCCTATGCACAGACACTTTTAATTCCAGTGTTTTCATAAAGTGAGTTTTGCTTATATTAATTGGAACATGTTCATCACTGGTTTTGATCTCTTTGCTTTTGAAGAGTAGGTCAGAAAGACTCTAGTTCTGTTTATATCAGAGAATCACTTAAACTTATTTATAAGGAGAATCATAAATATAGTTTCCCCCTTTCTTAGACAAAACACCAGCATTCCTTAGGTGGACAAGGAGTGGGAAGGGCCAGCCAGAAGACATGTATGTCATACCTTTGGAGCCTCAGTGATGTCATCCTATGCTGACTTCAGTGTTTCTTTCTTTATCCACACTTGCAAGGCATTTGGCCAAGGGTAGTTACAGACAGACTGATAAAGAGGTAACTGAGAAACTGATTGATTGTTTCCTTTTATATTAAGAAATTTTCAAGAAAAAATCTATAAGTGTATAACTTAGAAAATAGCAAGTCTACAGTTATTAAAAAATAACAAAGGTTAAATTTAGATTTAAGTGAAAATCCTGTTAGTCATAGAACTAACAAGGTTATCCTCATCATTGCAGGATTTGGGGGAGGAAAAGGGATGTTATTTTAGTTTGTTTTTCTTCCCTGACCAGGGCTCACCATTTTATGCCTTTTTATTGGCAGCACACTAAAGCCTAGATTAGGCTGGATTATAAATTATTGGTAAAATAAGTATAAAAAAGAAAAACAAACTTATGAATGACTGGCTCTAAACTGAGGTCTAAATTCGGATAGAATGAGTTGTTCATTTTATAGTTACAGGGAGTCGACTGGTTTGGCAGAAATTTTTCTAGGAAGTGGTTTTGGATTTTGGTTTACTTCTATGGGAGTCACAAGGAATTGGAACTGGGCGTTCCTTGAAATGCAAATTTTTGCCAGGGGTTTTTGAGCATGGCCATGGAAACTGAGAAGGCTTAGGTACTCCTTGGCATTTCCCACCCTTTTTTGTGGAACTCTGCAATTAAGGGCCCATCAATCTGGAGTGGCTGATTGGAGAAACAGAGGGTTCTTTCTTAAGTGGAAATATGCTTTCTGTGACTCAGATCTACCCTCTGGATCTCATTCTCAGTTGTCTGGAGTGTCAAGTTTAGTTAATTGTATATTCCCGGTGAGTAGAAAAACTGAAAAAAACTCTTTGTTTTGGTTTGTTGCTTCGTATTTTCTGAAGCTTGGATGGTTTTCTCTTGAACTCCAAAAAGGCCATTGTAAAAGTCGAATCAGTAGTTTGAAAAATGTGAGTTATTGTTGACTGACAAGATTGGGTTCAGCATAAACAATTGGTCTGAGGGGAAGCTATGATTCACAGAAACCAAATTTACATGGTAAAAAATATCCGACAAACGTATGGATTTGATTGAGCTTTACCTTAGTTAAAAAAATAATGAAGAGCTGCATGTTAAATTTTATACAATGTCATGAATAATAATACTGAATCCAGTGTCATTAAATTGTATTTTTTTGTTTCTTGTCAGCTGCAACAATTTCAGCAAAGCAAAATTCGTGTGAAAGTATGAATAAAATTCAGGGAGTAGCATCAAGGACTTCTGAGCTTAGGAAACTGAGTTTGGCAGTGCTAATTTGTATTAAAGTTGTTGTTGCATGACAGCAGGAAAAAGATTTAATGCTTGCCACCTGAATCAAGCCATGGAACATTGGTTTCTATAACTGCCATGAATTTGAATCAAGGCCAATATCTCTAAATTTGAAATAAACTGATACTCTGTCTTGAAAGAAGATACAGGCCACTTATGTTGCGGAAGGTATTTAGAAAATGTATTTCAATTTAATTTTCAGCAGTATATATCTTTCAAATTTTTAGGCACTTTAGCACTGTCCTTTTTGGCTTTTTCTATATTCCAGCAAGTATGTAGCCTTTCATCCATTTATTTATCAACATCCAGTCTTGAAGTAATACTGATTTGCACAAAACCACAGATGCTGGTTTTACTCCCATTATCACTATACAGCTGCTTACCTTAATCTGAAAGTAATTTTTCTTTTGTATATAACTGCATTAATGGAGAAAATCAGATTTCAAGCCAAGTAGTCACACTATGAAGCTTTAAAGTCATCAGATACAAAGCTTGTACCACGAGCCTGAGTGCAACAGCATTGCCTTTACAATAGCATGTAGTGTGATGATACCTTTCTTTCTAAAGAATTCCTAAATGCTTTACAACAAGCAGTCCAAATTTAGGGTTTCTTTCTTTCTCTTCAGAAAGCAGACAAGAGCTATGTGAAGGTCTTTCCTGTGTCTGGACTGTCTTTGAATCTCCTTATACATACTACATATTTACCTATAGAGATTGTTCATCATTTTAACACGAATAATTTGAATATTTAGCTAGTGTCTGGAAGTAGTGAAACAAACCCCTTCGTTCCTAAATGTAAATTAAATTTTGAACATCCTGCCAGAGCTGAGTGTACAAGATCATGTGAAGTTTCAGGACTAAGTAGCAACACTTGAACCCAGCTGCTTGCTTTCTGCACATGCCCTCTTATGAGTAGTTTCTGTTTTTCACTGAGTACAGAAGGTCCTGGTAATTGATTCATTATGTGTGAATAACTTAATCCACCATTGTAATTTAGGTATCTAGATTGAAATGTAGCAGCTGTTTCATAGCACGTAGGAGCAATACACAAAAATCTTGTGATGGAAAGGGAAAAAGGTATGGTATGTATATGGAAGTGCCCACGAAACTTGTAGAGGTAGAAGGCAGCTGTTCCGCTAAAATTATTTGATGTCTTTGTTGTCATATAACATACTTTCTGGAGTTGTCTTTCATGTCCCTGATGGAGCCCTAAGGATATACTCTATTTCAACCCTGTTTTTAACCTTTCTCTGTGCTCAAAGACACAGCCTTCTTCGTGAGGAGGATGAGATTCTCTTCAGAGCTGAACAGTCCTGCTCCTTAATCGGCTGAAGTGGTGTTTGCATGATAACAAGAGGTACTAGTCTCACCCCAGGTTGTGCCAGCTTGGGAAGCTATAGAGAGGCTGGAAAATTAACCCAGATGGCGTGGTAATACAGAGCATTACCTTTAGGCAAGCAGGCCTAGCTACAGTCCATACTTGAAATTTAAAGTGATTTTAAAAATGCATTTGATTTGAAATGCCCCAAGCTTCCTATCATTTGTGAAGCTGTATCTCTTTCAAAATATTGTGAACAACATTAAATTTTTATTTCTGGTGGATATGTTATAAATTTGAAAAATGATAAACTTTAGGAGTGAGTAGTGGTAGAAAAAATAAAGAATAACTTGCACTGTCAAGTGTTAGTGTTGTCATTTAAGTGGCTACACAGCATTGAGGCTGGGAGCAACTGTTATTATTGAGCTTATGCTAGATACCTCATGAGACAAAAATACATAGTAATTTATGCATTCTCTTTATTTTTTTCGGTTTTGAATTTTTTTTTTTGTTAAGGGTATGGGAGGAAAACTTCCTTTTCAGCTGTTCTGCAGTATTTTTTCATAGTTACATGTCTGTGTTTGTCTGGTAGTCTTTCTCACCTTTACACACTTGCTGTCTTTTGCATATAGTTCTAGTTCTCTCCAGTGAGTTGCAACACCTAAAATTATATATAGCATATCTTTCCAAAACATGTATGTACACAATACTATTGCTTAACTTTCATGCTACTCCCTTCTAGTATCAAATGTCTGTATTTCACACTGTATTTAAATTTTAAATCTTAAATAATTTTAAGAAGGCTTAATGACTAAAAGACAAAACAGTCTATTTTTCTGTTTGTACTGCATCTTTTGGGTTTTTTTCCTCTACAGCAGCTCAAAAGCAGTGGTTGAGAATCATGCAGAAACACTACCCTGTTTAGCCTTCATCTATTCAGCAATCCTGCCTGCAGCTGAGAATCTTACATTATTTTCATATTTAAAACCCTTGATTTTGGACTGCTTCTCTGAAGTTTTTTAACATGATTTCCTTCAAAAGCAGTCCTGCTTTTTTTTTCCCTTTTATACTTTAATGCTCTTTAATAAGCACATAGAACAGTACTTGTGATGGACAACAGGCTAACAGTGTACATTCAGTGCATGCTGTTGTTGATTTTTAAAGCAAAGACTTCTCTTTCAAAAAATATATTATCATAAAGCTTCTGATTGTCTTTCCAGGGATAATTAAATTTATTTTGTAGAATCAAAGAGGGGAAGGAGTAAGTGAAAGGGTGCTTTTCTTGTCTGCCAGTGCCACAACCTCAACCTGGAATTTGAGTCTACCTAGATTTTTTCTGGTTCATGGGTCACCAACAATGAGGATGCTACAGTTGGAACTTAACTACCAATTCTGCTGATGCATGAGCCAGAACAGAATGCAGTGTACTCTCCTGTAGCTGTGCTGACTCTGTAAAAGAAAAATTAAAAGTAGGAAAACATTTTTTCCTATTAGAGCATTTATGATTATTCCTAGCAATTGTAATAAGATGATACCATGTTTAAAGAAATTTTTAAATATTTTTTTCTTTAAGTTAACAGTCACAGGTACATTAGCACATTGGAGAAGTGTATTAGAGTAATAGATATTGTTATCCCAGGGTACATGGGGAAGAGCATGGCCTGCAGGTCAGGGGAGGTGATTCTCCCAGTATTCAGCCCTAGTGAGTCCACATCTGGAGTAGTATGTCCAGTTCTGGGCTCCTCAGTACAAAAAAGACAAGAAGCTACTGGAGAGGATTCAGTGGAGGGCCGTGCTCTTATGAGGAGAGACTGCAGGAGGTGGGCCTGTTCAGTCTGGAGAAGAGAAGACAGAGATGGGATCTCATTAACGATGTAAATATCTCAAAGGCAGGTGCCAAGAAGATGGTGCCAGACTCTTTCCGGTGGTGCTCAGTGACAGGAGAAGGAGCAATGGCTATAAACTAAAACACAGGTTCCATCTAACATGAAGAGGAACTTCTTTACACTGAGCATGGCAGAGCACTGGAACAGGCTTCCCAGGGAGGTTGTGGAATCTCACTGTCTGGAGACATTCAAAATGCAAGTTCCTGTGAACAAGTTCCTTGAAAAAGTTCCTGTGTCACCTACTCTAGGTGACCCTGCCTTTGCAGGGGTTTTGTACTAGATGATCTCCAGGGGTCTCTACTAACCCTAAAGATTCTGTGATATAGCTTGATATACTGTTGAAGAGCTGTTGGGATCAGGTTTCCCTTTCCACAGAAGAACAGTTGGATCCCAGTTCCAAATTACACATCAGGGTTGTCCCAAGTCCTACCTGTGGCAGAATGTGTTCCAGAGATATTTCTACAGAAAAGATAATAGAAACCAGGCTTTTCCTGCATTAATACTGCAGTTTTTTGACAACTATGTGGCATGTGTCAATTTGAAACATGGTATGTTTTTGACACAATATGTTGCAGCCAGTGTATTTATTGGTATGTATGCAGGAAAAAAGAGGGATGTGTTTATTATAAGTGGTAAGGTAACATCTTTATCATTCTATATATATGTATAGAGAAATGACCAACGTCCTAGTCCAATAGTAACATCCAATAATATACACATCCTAAAGTGTCTCTATGTTTACAGAACACAGAAGTTTGAACACATTTTGTGTTTTTATTTGAGATTGCAACAACAGTTGGAACTTCACAGTTCAAACAGGCTATGTACATATATCTGTACATAGGTAGTATATACTTCTATACTGATAACATATGACACTCTCCCTGGTGCAATGATGTCTTTGTTAAGGCTGGGTTTAACATTTAATATTCTAATTAGATATTAGGAAAGGATTCTTCATCCAGAAAGTGGTTGGACATTGGAACAGACTCCTCAGGGAAGTGGTTACAACACTAAGTCTGCCAGAGTTCAAGAAGTATTTGGACAACATTCTCAGGCATACGGTGTCATCCTTGGGGTGGTCTAGGCAAGGCCAGGAATTGGATTTTGGTGATCCTTGTGGGTCCCTTCCAACTCTGGATATTCTATAATTCTGAGTATATAACATTCTTTAAAACCAATAGCATTTTTAAAGTACTTGCAAAATCCTTTCTTTTTGTTCTCCAACTATAGTTTGAAGGAATGCTCCAGTAGACTAGCATATGATGATATAAAAGTTTTATTAATTATAATTTCATTGGTTAACTTGGGATCACTCAGGCTTTGCTTCTTGTAAGAGTAATTCTTTTTCCTGAATCATGCTGCTGATGATTTCAAGCAAGTTTGCCTTATTATGCCTTTCCTTTATGTCTCCACCTGTAAGATAGCCAAGGTAGTAAAGATAGTCACATTCAGCATAAAGTACAGTTTCATACAGTAAGAATTCAGAGCATTTGCAGAAACAAAAGTTATTGCCAGTACATGTATTTATTCTGTTGAGACGTTTTCATGTTCCCTTTCTTCTGTAGTAGATTTTTGCATTTCATATGTTGAATTGGGAGTGATACATAATAAACACCTTAAAATATACAACATACCAGGCTGTGGTGTGGAAATGCATGTCTTTGGGGTAGATAATATTTCATTTTTGTAAGGTGCAGAAGTGAGTGAAGGGGTGTATTTATGTTTTACACCTTGACCAAATAGTGGACTTCTCAGTGATGTAACCTATTTAGTTGCAGAAACTTTTCTATGTAGCTGCCCTGCGGTGCTGAAAGCAAGTTATGAATGCTGTACTGTTTAAGAGCAGAAAGGTTTGCCTGGAAGAGAGCGGTACGCCTGGGCCCCCTGCTATTGAGAAGATGCCAGTCAGAAATGAAAACGTCTTTCATGAAACTATAGCAAACTTCCCTGTGATACAGTACAATAATGTGAGGAATTTTTAGTCAAAAGCTGTAAAAATAAGTATAATACCTTGAATGTGGCAAAGAAATGCTGGCTTATAAGGGACTATTTTAAGAGGTCACTGCCAAAAATATATGTGGTTTTAATACAGTTTTAGAAGTGACAGGATTGAGAGTTTAAGCCTTCCCCTCCTTCCTCTCTCTCCCCCTCCCCCTTTGAAATCTCCAGTTTCTTTTGCCTTTTGGTTACAACTACAAAAGATGTCTTCTGAGAAAAATGCTTTCTGCATGACATCAGAATAAAGGAATGTTCCACACTATTCAGCATGCTTAAAAGTATTGGTTGACTGAAATAACATTACATTTAAAATTAATGCTAAACAGAAAGCCAGTTAAGGGACAAAACAGAGAAAATCATGTTTCTGCAAACTTTTATCTTTAAGACATATTGATTTATTGTATTTTATAGAAATGTTTTCTTTAAAATAATTATTCTCTGTGTAACAAAACAGTAAAGTAAAGAAAACTGTTGTATTGTCGTGTGCTGGAATGCATGTAGCCAAAGTTAAAGACTAAAACATTTGGAATCAGAACATAAAAAGTACATACATATAGAAAAGTTAGGACATTACTATAGACAGGAGAAAGCTGCGGCAAATATATTTGCTTTGTGCAAAAAGCCTCAATTTTTTTCATTGTCAGTTGTTGCTTTTTATTTTGTCTGACCTCAATTTATTTTTCATATTGTATTAATAACAAAAGCTAATTATTCTCACAACTTATGCATTTATAAAAGTGTTTATTTTTATAATTGCTTGGACAGTAGCCTTTACAGTATTCTTTGGCATAGTATAATTTTTGTTGGTGCTAGGGATAGTCAAAGAAAGAATTGGAAAAGTGTTTTAAAAATAGAAAAATCAAAAAAGGTGAAGCTTAAGGAAGTATCTTCTAAACAAACAAAGTATACATAATAAACAGTAGTGATATTAGTCAGTGTTTTGAATTAAGAATTGTATCAGTTATAAATATAGGGACCTTACTGTCCAGAATCATGAAACTCTAAGTTTTATTACTACTTGTAGTGTTAATGTAGCATTACTCCTTGCAGATCAATAGATCTCTTATTTCAGAAACAAGGATGCTTAGGGTGCACTTAAGTTCACATGATCAGATATAAATGCTTTCATATCAAAACATTAGTGCACTGCTTTTGCAACCTACATGGATTTGTAGGGCAGAATAGTGGTCCAAACGCTGGCCTTGAAGAGTGTGGGGTGGCAGGAATTTCACAAATGCAGATGTCAGCCATATCCTTCACTGAAGGCATGGAAGACTGGAAGCTGGGAGTCTCCCCATCATCAGTAAAACTTGTTTCCAGTGCAGCAAGTACTGCAAACATTATATTGGTACATATATGTGCCATATGCTGCAGGTTTTCTAGGTTTTAGTGTTGATTATTATTTCCTTAAATTTAGATTTCTATTTAATAAATTAAAACAATATAAGAGTCTATGATCTAAGCAGAAGAATGAGAACACATCCCTGAAGTGGTAGCATTGACTCAAAGGAGAGCAAGCGTGGCTGTTGTAGCAGTAGGCTGTGGGGAGGCACTTGCATCCCCTCCTGAAAGGATGCTGGCTACTCTGGACCTTTCTTACCCAACACCCTTGGAGTAGGAGCCCAGATGAGCTGGGATAAAGCTGAACCAAGGTGTCCATCAACCTGAGTAACAGCTGAGCTGCAGCACTGAAGAGAATCAGGAAAATCAGAGTTTTTTTAGATAGGCAAGTTTCCATATAGGTTTGCCCAGTTCTATAGAGTAAACATTTGTGTGAACAGTGTGTGTTTTTATAAAGCTTGTGGAAGAAGTAGGGAGGGAAAGGAGAAAGAAAATTGCATGATAAGGGTTTCTACAATAATACTAACTCTCATCTAATTATGATGTTTTACTTGAAATCCCTTAGCATCCTGTGCTTGTGTCTTTTTTCTTTTAGTCAAAATCTTTAATGAGAATCTGCAAACCTTATAGGCTCAAAACCAAGAAGACTTATACCTTGAAATTTATTGTTATTATTACTATTTTATTATTTTTATTATACATCTCATGAGATTTTCATTGCTGCAGTTGTCAGCCCTTTTACACTGCGTACCTATGCAATGTCTCACATCAAAGGAGACACCACCCGTTTTCACCTCTGACAGCATGTGAAGCATCACAATGCATGACCAGCAAAACAGAGAAAGGTGACATAATGTTCTCTGTGTGGACTGTCTGCAGCAAGTCACATCTGTACAACAGAATATTTTGGATAGAAAAACTTTTTCTGTATGTTTTCATTTTACCATAGTCTGAGTGAATAATGAAGTTGCACTTGATACACAGTTATAAGGGGAGATACCTAGAATATACCCGAGGTAAAAAAAAAAAAAAGAAAGAAAAAAAATCAGATTTTTAGCTATAAGTTTGCATATTGAAAATAAATGCTAAGCTAGTGAGAATAGAACCATCAGGCAGACAGCAGGTGGGCCAAGCAGCAGGAGGGAAATGATACTTACTGCACCTGCTCTGCACAATTTAAAAAAAAAAAAAATAAAAAATTGGTAATTCCTGCAGGACACCTACTTTTATTCTGTTATTTCATTTCTGTATGTCCTTAGTTCATCTTAAAATATTTAGGAGGGAGATCTGGAGATTTAAAACCACTTCATGCTATGTAGGTTTCTGTGTACCTCTAGTCTTATATGTATCACTATGCCACCTGAACTGTAGAGTGGTGCTAAAATGGTAATAAACCCTTTTTATTGTCCTGATGGAGATAGTCCACTACTATTATTTTCATTTTACAGGTGGACAAAAACAAAGTACAGAAAGAGGTCAGCATCAATTCATGGCTTAACTGTAAACATAATTTATGGGTTATAGCTCAATTGTGTAGAGGATGGAGCCAGTGCATAAAAATGGCTTTAGTTTCCTTTTGCTCTCTTGCATCTCTGCTGGTTCAGTAACCCTGTAGTTCACTGAAGAATTTGCTGTCTGGTCTAATTTTAGTCAGATTTGAAACAGCTGCAGGGGTCAGAAAGTACATCATATATCAGTGTGGCAAAGGAAGTTGCTAAGCCTGACCCTATTTCTCTTGTGCAACAAGCAGTAGAGAAGATAACAGCACACAAGCTCTAGGTTGGGTATGTGGTGCAACAGGATCACTTTACAACTAGTCAAAGCAAGATTACCCAATTAAGTCATTATTAGGGCTATTGTATAGGGAGCATCTCTTGCAAAGTTGGAGGATTCTACCAGTAGTTTTGGCTCCAAATTGCTGGCCCCCAGAGCTGACTATGAGCTATTAGAGGATGTTCCTAGAGAGATGGTTGATCTAAACAATGCATGCAGGATTAGGGTGTTTGGTGTTCATGGCTTTCACTCCTCAGTCTGCAATGACTTGTTTCAAATTACTATAGGTAGGTCACTTTGCTTTATTTCTCTCTGCTTCCTCCTTGGTGGAATTTTGCCTTATTGCTTAACACTAATGCTACGAGTATTAATTGTGTAGTGCTTTGCTTTGACCGTTTGAATTGTCATAAAATACAGTGATGGTCTTTGTCTTTTTACACTGTGATTTCTTCCTCAGAATTCCTTTGCTACAGAATATAGCACATGCAGAAATTTTTAATTTGACATTAGAGCTAAGTGTGCAGAGTAAAGAGTGTTGAATAAATTAGAAGGGGGTGAGGATTCACTGTCTAGTGTGTCTCCTGGTGATTGTGATTATTGAGAAAAGTGTGTTTGTGCCTTCAGAAGTTGGATAATATTAAAAAATCCAGTGAGACCTATTTGAAAGTTAAGCAGTGTGTGATACTTGATAAAAATTATGTTTCTTAACAGGAGGAATTTTGCAGTTTAAAGGCCCAGTTCTGCAAATACATGCTCCAAGATGCAGTCTGTAATTACAGTGTGAGAACTCCAATTACTAGCAAAAAAAGGCTTCATCAAAGTAAGTGCTATGACCAGTGATAATAATAGTAGGACTATAGGGTTATAGTAGGACTATAGCAGAACTAGAGTAGGGTTATATACAGTAGGAATTATTTTATTCCTATAGCAACTAACTAACGTGTTTTTCATCTGCCATCAGTGATTGAGAATTTCACTATAATAAAACAAATTTGCCTTTACTCAAAATCCTGTTTATCAAGACTTGTACTTGATCATAGATCTTTATAAGTAGTATAGAGGATATTTTTCTGGTTCATATTTGTCTCAGTCTAAAGGAGTTGAAGAATCACTGAAGAACTGACCATGACTAAAGACAGCAAACAGACTGTTGTCTGAGAACTGTGACATTCTCAAATAGGAAAATCAACTAATTCTTTTAAAGGCAGTACAGAAACCATCAGTTTAGCAACAAACTACAGCTGGGTTCAAAAGAGAATTATAGGTAGCTTGATTGAGTAGATTAACTAGATACTGTATTAATCTCTAAATGAGAGCTCCCATAGTTTTTCTTCCAAGTGTGCAAAGTACATTTCACATGGTTGTTCAATCATTGCATGCATATTGGTGAAAGAGCCCATTCTGCCTGAAAAAGATGGCTCATATCCACCTTAAGGGAATTCTTTATGAAGTGGACTGCATAAATAACTAAGTTTTTTGAGGAAGATCCTCTTTCTCTCCCAAGTGTACTGTATGCTTAAGTAAGCTATCACTGTCATTCGGATTAGTTGATATGCCAATCCCAGTATTTGAAAGACAAGCTGAACATTGTGTCCATAGAAAGAAAGGATTAAACAAATTCTATGCAAATAACATTTTATACTTGTTTTAGAAGAAAGTTTTGCATTAGGTTGCAATGCTATTAACAATACATTCATTCTTTTAGGTAGAATAACAGCAATGCTCTAATGTTAAATTAGGACAAGTAAGTAATTACAAGAAGATGTTTAGAAGTTTCTTCCTTTTATCAGTCATTTATAACTGTAAAACAGCTTTGTATCTTAAAATATAGCAAGCTGGAGGGAAAAAAAAAAGGGTGGGCTTTTTATTATTTTTCTCAAATGAAAAATAAACATGTAATTGAGTAGGTATAAAACCTTTGTTGCAGAGCATACGGTAGTGTAGTTACAAAAGACAGACACGTTACTGCAGATGGGCTGTTGTTTGCCTCTTGAACTTCAGCAAGAGGAAATTTCCCTTTAGTATAGATTCTCTTTCACAAGCTGACAATCATTATGTACAAGTGTGAAGAAAGTGTAGGTGCTCTAATTTTAGCTATTCATTGCTTGTGAAGTTCTAATCACTGAGTCAGCTGAAGATGAAGTCCTGTTTCTTCACAGGTCAGGTGCAGTGCTGGTAATCAGAATGAAAGCTTCTGTAACCTGTTCTGCTTACTAAGATGCCTTACTTTGAGTTAAAAAAAGCAGGGAACATGGGCCCAAAACCAGCAGTGAAGTATTTTGAGGTTTGGCTTTTGGGTTTTGCTGTGTTTTGGTGTTGGGGTTTGTTGGGGTTTTTGTTTGTTATGGTTTTTTAATTGTTGTTGTTTGGGATTTTGTTGTTGTTTTCTGGGATAGGCCTGATTATGTGATTTTGTCTATTGGTTCAGGTATTATAGTTTCCTCTGAAAATAAGATTAAGTTATATCCTGTTGCACCTAAATACCAGTTTGCATGTCCTGGTCCTTACGTAATCTCTCCCTCAGAACTTGTCCTGAAACTACATATACATACTTTGTAGATATTTATTTTTAAACAGGTGACCTTATAGGATCTGTGTCCTGAGCAGCCTCTGATATATCTTTTTTTTCTCTTAGCTATATTAGGTCGTTATAACTTAAATGATCTTTCCTCTTTTTGAAAATATGTATATCTCAGTTGGCATTATTTTATCTGGTAAATAAACTCAGTTTACATACTGCAAAATAAACTTGATCTTTTTAACACATATTACAAAAAAAAAAAAAAGAATAGGCTGTGGTGACACTTTGAATTTCTTTAAAGAAGGCAGTGATTCCCATCTCAGGTTGTAAATCTTCAGTTTTCTGACAGGTTACAAGCACGGCCACATTGTGTTTGTAAACCTGTAACTTTTAAGAATATCACACAAACCGCAAACTACTGATCCCTGCACAACTCAGAAGCTGAGATGGTGGTTCTGTCATTGGTATTGCAGTGCATCATCTTTGTAAATTCATCTCATCATTTGAAATCCTGGCACAGTTTAGGTGCAAGGATTGATAATAAGACTTTTTGTATTTTATAACAAATGCATCTGAGGAAAGATGGAGAAAGTAATTGCTTCTTTTTGGGTTGTCATCAAAATACATGACTCTATAGCTGAAAGAGAAGTCTGGTGTGCTATCTGTGCTGCACACTGAGGACTAAATGCTTTCTATCTCACACAATGGTAATGACAAGTAATTGAGGAGCTCTGCAGGATACAGAGAAAGTTTTAATTTGTGTGTTCTGAAGACTGATGAAAAGACACATTATATCTTCCTTTGGTTTGATGCTGTGACCATGCCTGGTTTTCTTTGCCAGCACCACAGGCTTTCGGCTTGCTTTATGTCCATAAAGTTACCCTTCTGGAAAGGAGGCTGCTCTTGCTCCTTATTTCTTCAGCCTGCTGTACCTGGTGCTTTTCTGCTCCATTTGTCTTCTGCCAGTGTTGACAAGAGCCATGGCAGATACTGGGTTGAACTGGTTTGCTTTGTGCTGTATACCATAGGTTAGTAATATATACCCCTAAGCATCATTAGAGTGTGGGGGGAAGTTACTTTTACGCTGTAATAACTTGTCATACTGATATTTATGGTAAAACAATATAAAAGTAATCTACTAGTTACATGTGGGTCATATTAGCCAATAGGCAAAAAAAAAAAAAAAAAAAAAGGGAATACATATGCTTTAACTCTAATCCAGTGAATAATTTAATTGATTCCAATGCACGGCTCACCTACTGAAAAATAAGAATGTTTAAGTGCTTTTCCAGACTGAAGTCTTTATCAGTAAGCTGCATATTATATATGTATATTGTTCAAATACACAGGATATTCATGTGGCAAATTATTCCTTTATATTTGATAGGATTGAATAGTATTTTTGTATCTGTCTGGTCTATTCATTTTTCACATGTTAATGACATTCATCTTGTCTATCTGTGTGGCATTTTTAATGTGCCCATCACCAGAGTATCTGCCTGTCTCTTCTGCAAAATAAATGTCTCTCAAGAAGAGATAGAAGCAGTAATGCATGTGCAATTATTTAAAAAAAAAGAAAAAAGTTATTAGTGAAACATAGTAGCCTCTCTTCCCCCACTCCAATACTTATTTTTCTTAGTGACAAAATCTGCAAGCACTGAGCAACAAGTTTATCAATTTGAACAGGCCAACTGCACAACTAAATGTATGTGAAACTTAACAAATCCCTTGGGGAAGCTGACTGTACGAATTTCCTAGTCTGTGTCGAGTTACTGAGGTGCGACATGGTGGATTGAACTTAATGCCTTAGGCAAGCACAGTTAAATAGAGAGTTTGAGATTTTGCTGTGCCCATGAAGGGATCTGCTGGTAGTTGTCTAAATTAAGCTTTCAGAAAAGAATATAACACTATCATGAACTCTTTCCCTTGAATATTTTGGCAGGTTATTCTGGTTTAAAAGAAAACCAAGTAGGATTTCCTCTGTCTAAGCTTCATAGCAGTTGCAAAAAGATTGAAAGGCTATTCCCTTGACTAGGAAGAGCAAAATACAAGAACAGAAATTTTTCATTAACATTGTGTTGTCTGTTTTAAAGGCATAGCATCTTAGCCAAAAGCAAGGATCCCCACCTGCATGGAAATGGCCTCCTATGACTCCTTTGCTGCTGATGCAAAGACTGTGGGGACTGCACACCTGCCCTGGGTTTTACACCACTTCTTTTCTTCCTGTATGCATCTTTGTGAAGGAAAAATTGATCCTAATGACCAATCTGGCTTTAGTGACCTCCATGACCCTGAGGCAGCTAGCCTGAAGAAGGCGGCAGCAGTTTATGGAATAGTCTGTAGACATACTACAGAGTTTAGATGAGATCTGCCAGTGACAGCAGTGCCTTCAGCTCACAGTGGTGAAGAAACCACTTGCTATGCATGTGCTAAGAGTTGGAGAGCCAGCAAGAGGGAATGGAAAAACATGCACAAATCTGGAGCTGGAGCTGCTGTTAGAGCTGGGTCCTGAGTAGAAGGGCAGGATTTGAGCTGCCTCAGTCATTGCCACAGCAGTGGCAAAGGGAAGAGAAGCTTCAGAGTGAAAAAATCACCTCCTCTCTCTATGAAAGAGACTGGATTTCACTGTGTGCTGTACACTTTCAGTTCTCACTATGATCTGCAGCAGTATTTCTTCTCTGTGTACACACAGAGCTGTTAAGTGGTGCTAGGACTTCTTGCATCAGTCTTCTTTCATGAAAGACCCAATTTCTTGGGTCACTATGGTATACTTATAAGGTGGTCTGGTCACTGAAAAGACCATGCTCTCCTCATAATCTGAGGCAAGCATTCAGTGGCTGAGGAATGCTTTACTGTTTTCTGAATTTTGTGGTGTTTTGTTTTTGAGGGGCTGGATCAGGGTTTCTTTTAACTTGTTCCCAATTTTCATTATTGTTCATTTAAATTGGATAGATGACAGTTTCTGTTATTGCTTGGTATAAACTGGGCTAGGAAAGTGAAACAATTATATACTACTTGGATTATTAAAAGTGATATGGAACTGAGGTGGCAATGTATATTTGCCAACTCTATATTTAGAGCATAATATTCCTTTAGTTCATTGCATGGCAAGTATTGATGGTGATCTCAGCTGTAGGATGAACCTGTGCTCATTCATGAACTCAGGATTTCCAGCAACTGGCTACAGTCAAATAATATCATGGGGTATAGGAATGATGTTGACCTCTTCAAATGAGTGATATGTTTACCTTGAATCAGTACTTTTGTAGTTAGATGATGGGAATTGATAAGGACATTTCTCATGCTGTCTTAGTCAGACTATTGATCAAGTGTTGAACTTGAGGCCCAGGGGCTTGTCTAGCCATTGATGCTACCTCAGAGCTTCAGGTTCCTGGGGAGATGAGATGCTACTCCAAAACCTGTAGGAACAGAGCATTAGGCATATGAACATGCATGTTTTATATGTCTCCTATTGCTCAGAGCAAGCAGTAGCCTGCCAGCACTGACCAATCCCTAGAGTTAATTACCCTAATTCATTAGCAAAGCCTCACTTCTTGGATGTTTTGAGCTGGTTAGTAGGAACTTTGTTCTATCACCTTTTTTAGGGCAGCATTCTCTTACAGGTTTCAGACTACAAAAGACTTAATGGATTTACATGTAGTGCTTACCCAGCAGGGTAACAACTGAAATCTAATACAACCTGTTACTTCTCATGTAGCCTTTGAGTCTCAGTGCAAGGGTTAATCAGAGGGACACTTTCTAACTCAAAATAACAAAACTTTTTTTTCTCCTGTGCTTTACTTCTGGGTCCTACGACCTTGTTATATCAACTGATTACAGCTGACTACTTTCGAAGAACTTAGAGTAATTTGTTTCTCAAATGCTAGTAGCATTACAGTAGGTTGTAGATCTTCCTGAAAAAGAGCAGGAGCTATGCAAGTTTTCAGTGTGACTGAGAACAACATGAGCCACTATTTTACAGAAAGAGAAAAGACTTATTGGTCTATTACCTGTGTGACTGAGAGTGACCAGCCTTTTATTTGTTTATGTACTTTAGTAGACAATAGTATGTAGTAGGAGCCTATATGTCACGAGGTTGTGGGAAGATCCCTTTTAAATCAGAGGAGGTATCAACCATATACAGATTATACCTGCAGATTTTGAGGAGGGTTTAGTAACTGTTCTTCCTATTTGTGGATTTCAAGTTCATAGAATCACGGAATGGCTTGGGTTAGAAGAGACCTTAAGGATCAAAGTTTGCCCTTCCCATTTTATGTTTGGACTGAAGGGGTTTTTTTTGTTTGTTGTTTTGTTTTTTTTGTTTTTGTTTGTGTTTTTGTTTTGGTTTTTTGTTGTTGTTGTTTATTTGGGTTTTTTGTTTGTTTTGTTATTTTGTAATTTGCTTTGTTCTGCTTCTAATTCAGTTACAAAACTAATAAAGATTTTAGATTAAGAGGTATGTTTTTGAAGAAAGGCTAGAAGTGCTCCCTTTCCTTCCAAAGTAATACTCTTGGGGAGGAGACAAACAGCATTGATGGACTTGATTTTTAAGTATTGAGCTAGGAATGGAACAATTTGATGTGAGGAATGAGTTCATTTTTTTGATTTACATTAAAAGGGATCTGTGATCCTTGAAGTACAGGAATGTAATATTGACCTTGTATAATATTACTTAAGTAATTTTGTGAAGCTGGCTTAAGATATACAGGTGCATTAGGTAAGAAATTAGCAAGCAGCAAAGTAATTTTTTTTCAGTAAGGTATATTAGTGCATGCATAAACTTATAGGTGGTTCCAGTGACAAATTATGCACACACTTTTTACATTAATTGAATTGAGTAATAAGTAATTTATACCTTTTCTAATATAGCAGAGGTTCTTAAATACCTTTGAAAAGATGCTAGGAATTCAGTACTCTGAATAGATTTGGTGGAGAACAATCAAATACTTTTGATTTTTCTGGTTGTCACTTTTTATTTTTGTTAAAGCTACCTTTCACCAATTTTTTTTTGTATGTGCACTAAGAAGACAGGAGAGGAAGAGTCATTGCAAAGGAAAGTTTTATTACCACGTGCAGGTATTACCACATCTTTCATACCTCAAAACAAGAGTTCAAGTTTCGTCTGTATTGGTAGACTTACGAGTTTGTTACTAGAGCTGGACTGCATTTCTTTGGGGTCCAGTGTATGTGGTGTTTTGCCTTGGGCTCTCATTATTTACTGCTGCAAGGACTACTGGCTGTCAGATAATTCTGTAGAGTGAGTTACTGTATTTCAATAAAGCTGTGGCCTTGGCCTTTAATCCGGTTACTAGAAATCTGTGTTTTCTGTCTGTGTAGTCCAGAGTGACATTTGCAATGTAACAAACATTTTAAAGATTTACTTCCTTCTGGCACATAAAAATATTGCACCAACTTAGTGTTTCTTCCCTTAAAGAAGTAGTTATCTTCAAATACTTAATTTCTAATACAAATAAGTAACCTGACTAGCCTTACACACCTTAACAGTATCCTGACTTTAAAGAAAGGGTTTTCCATTTTGTGGAAAAAGACTTGACATTGTTCTTTCTTTCCATAATGGGTTTTGCGTAAAGGAAACTAAGCAAAGTTATTGGAAAAGCTAATATTCTAGCAAATTGGGATATATTAATACTTTTGAGTTTTGAAGTTTATTTCTAGTAACAAAAGCATTGCAATATATTTAGTTAAAACTGAAATATTATGAAATATAAGCAGAATATAAATTTGTCTTTATACTAAAAATATTAATAACATTATCTAAATACAGTACAAGAGTATGTAGAGCTCTGATGTGGGGTTCTGCTGGAGCCTTCTGGCACAGGGAAGGGGTGTGCCAGATGCAGGGCTTGCTATAAGTGGAAA
Source organism: Sclerurus mexicanus (assembly GCA_013396755.1). Classification (NCBI taxonomy): domain Eukaryota; kingdom Metazoa; phylum Chordata; class Aves; order Passeriformes; family Furnariidae; genus Sclerurus; species Sclerurus mexicanus. Next base: position 1,151,719 of record VWZF01006848.1, on the reverse strand, counting down.
CTAAATTAAAACACAGAGGTGGAGGGGCCTCGAAGCTGGTAGGGCATGGCTCTGCCTTCCATCCACTGATAAACAAGCCTGGCTAGCTTCCCACTGATAAAAATGATGCAAAAATCCGTTATATCCTGAACTACCCATGCAACCCTTGCAGGAGGCATTTAATTTCAGTTATTTGCAATATATCCTACCAGACTTTGCTATATTCTCTCTGCCGGTCTTATCCATACTATGCTGTTAAAATCGATGGGTCTTACAATTTGTTTAACATTTAGAACATTAGTAAATGGAAACTTTTGCAAAACTTTTATTCTAGCCTTTCAAAAGTTTGCAGAGTGATGTAACCTGTGTGTAACAATCTAGTGTGCAACTGACATACAACACAATGTATTATATGAACAAGCTAATTGATTTACAGCTAAAGGGCAATAAATACAAAATACTAATTCATAACAGATTTTCTCATGATGAATTACTTGTAAATATTTTCCCAAACATATTAGCTATTCAAAAGTTTCAATCACAATTTAAGTAAATTTAGTTCTTACTGATTTAGGAGGTGCTATTGTGAGACTAGGTGGGATGTGAAATTTAAGCTCTTTTGGTTGGGTTTATGATCCATTTTATTCTCTGATTGAATAGATACAACTTTGAAAATTGGGTATTCCAAATACTAGTGATTAAAAATTCTGCAGTAGGAAAAGCAGTTTCTTGTTCTTTACACAGTTCTGTCAGAAAATAAGTTTGCCAGAGTACTGGTTAAAAGCAAAAAAACATTTAAATATCAGAAATGAAGATGATAAACCATGAACGTGAACATTTTTCAGTTTCTGCAGCCTGGGAACAGAAATATATGAAAATGAAATGGCTGCAAGTGAAGAAGCACACTATGGATAAGGATAATCTATTCTGAGCACTTTCCCAAATATGTTACCTTCCAAAGAACTTCTGAGTTATTTGTTCCTCTTTCCTTCCAAGTAAACTGCTTAATCCCTTCTCAACAAGGGCATATAACTATATATTTCATGGACACTAATGGTAATCACTTATGCATAGTGCCAAGGAAACAGGACCTTTCTTAGGGTGAAATTAATTTAATTTGCATAAAGTAACCTAATTGACAGGCCCAAAAATCCATTCCTGCAATCCTGGACCAAAGTGTTTGGGCTGTATACAATGTATAGTCTTTCACAGAACCCTGAGTTGGAAAGGACTCATCAACTCCTCGTCTGCACAGGACACCTCAAGAGTCACACCATGTGCCTGAGAGTATTGTCCAAACACTTCTTGAACTCTGGCAGGCTTGGTGCTGTGACCTCTTCCCTGGGGAGCCTGTTCCAGTGCCCAACCACCCTCTGGGTGAAGAACCTTTTCATAATATCTAACCTAAACATCCCCTGACACAACTTCAGGCCATTCCCTCAGAGCCTGTCACTGGTCACCACAGAGAAGAGATCAGTGCCTGCTCCTGCTCCTCCCCTAAAAGAGGAAGTTGTAGACTGCGATGGGGCCTCCTCTCAGTTTGCTCTTCTCCAGGCTGAACAAACCAAGTGACCTCAGCTGCTTCTTGTATGGCTTCCCCTCTAGGCTGTTCACCATATTCAGAGCCCTCCTTTCTAATAGCTTTGTATCTTTTTTTTATATTGTCACTATTTCTTACATGACTTTCAAGTCACTTCTGTTAAAAGTCTCTTCCAACCTTGATGATTCTCTGATTCTATGCTTCCAGTTGCTTGGCCTTATCTGCCAGTCTCTAGCATTTCCATGGCTACCATTTGGCTAGTTTTCAGCTTTTTGACTAATTTTCCCACTGCCTTTCTGGCTGTCAGATGGTTTGACAGTTTGTACAGCTTTCAGATGTAATGCATCCTATGATTAAAGATGGTAGGGTTCAAGAAAGTGTACTTCATTAAACTTGGAAAATTGGTAGGTAGCTTTCTGTAGGAAGCAAGTGCATGGCAAAGTAATATGAGGGCAGTAGACAGTTCTTTAGTGAAACATTTAAAAGGGCTAAATACTAGCTTTACTAGTGCAAAGAAATAAAGTTCAACACAAGTCTGGTTTAACTAAACATGAGCTCTCTAGTGACCTAAAACTGGGGGATGTTGTCAAAAGCTGAAACTGAGTCAATTTGTTGTGGTGGATCATAAAAGACTGGTATGGAGAAATGGAGATAAACTTTGAAAGATTTGTTCACAAAATGGAATTCAACTATAAGAAACAAAGCATTGAGAAAGGAAGAATGAGAAAAGAGGGTTTATGCATTGCTTAGTGAGTAGGTAAGAGACCAATATATGCCTTGGCATTCTTAGAATAATTTGTTAACTTCTTGCTCCTTAATTTTCACTGGAAGTATTAGTGGACAGTATTAACTTCTTATTATTAACATCTATGCCAAAGATTGAGAAACTCAGACATCTATATAAAAAGAAAGGAATGAAAAATACCTAGGTAAGTAGAGTTGCAGTGTGGGGACTTTTTTGTTTTGTTTTAATTTAACAACTAATGATATTTATCCAAAAGTAATTGAGAATTGCTCAGGCAGCTATGATAGCTGACAGCATCATCTAGGAAAACTGTTGGAGAACTGGTTAGATTCCTGGCACACTAGCAGGTGTAGAGCTCTGCTCAATTCAGCATATGAGCTGGATGCCTAAATTATGACTCTAGGCCTCACATAGTGACTAGAGATAATTCCAGGCTCCTAGTGGAGGCAGAGGGCTCTTCTGGCAGTGTCTTTTCTTATCAGAAATTCTCATTTAGGCATTTAATTGGTTTCCTGAAGACGGTGTCTATGAATACTGTTTTCTCAGCCATTCTTGTTTTTAGACCTTATTGACCCAACTAATAGACCAGTCAGCAAACTTCAGTTATTGGGGAAATACACATTGCTCATAAACATCTGGAAGAACTCAACAGGACTTCTTCAACAGACATAGTGTCAACAAGCCTACCTATAGTAATTGGATAAACATACGTTTATAGAAAAAAATTGTGACATATATTTTAGTAAAATTCTATCTTTTAGTAAATATCTTAATTTTGACATTCTTTCCTCAGTTGTTCTGTGATAAACATGATGAAGATGAAATTACCATAAGGGGATTGGGATGATGATTGAGAGAAAAGTCATAATCAGATGGAAAGCCTAGAATTCTAACATACCAAATTGATGCACTAAACTAAGTAGTGTGAGCACAGTTTCATTCTAGAGGGAGTTGGTGGGGTACCTTGAGGACTTGGTAACATTTGTCTTCACTGATGCCTTGGATGAAGAAATAGGAAATACTTATTTCGTTTGTAGTTGTTACCTAGAGCTACATGCAGAAGGGAAGGTCTGTGTGCATTTTAGAGCATAGAGATAGAATTCAAAATTATATTGATAAATTGAGAAAGTAAAATATATACACTTTATTAAAGGGAAGTGCTAAACTATATGATGCTAAGATTTTAAATACTTGGTTAGAATATGATCTAGAAGAAAAAGCATCCTGGATCCTGGTAACAAGCTGAAGTCAAGGCTTAGTGTGGCATGTTAATACAAAAACAAAGACTGGATCATAGGACAAAGAAATGCAAGAAAACCACAACATCTTTTTTTCCCAGTCTCATACAAGTGTGTTCAAACACTGTGAAAGGTCAAACAAAATCACTTTTGGGTACAAGTAATGGCAACAGCTTCTTGAACTGATTTAGACATGCTTCCCAGTTCTTGTAATAAGTGCCATCTCAAACTGGCTCATTTTATTGATCCATTCCTTTCATAAAAAGAAAATATACTGGTGTGCATATTTACGCTTTGTTCAACAGCTAATAAAGTTAGCATTAAGTTATGTACTGATGTGTAGCCTACTCATAAATGCTAACTGTTCATGATACTTCATAAGTGTGCAATCTTCAAATTAGCATTATAATGCTTATACAGTAATTACATTCTATTTATATATGTACTGTGGCATCAGCATAGCATGTATGTGTAACTTCATGTGTTAGAAGTGTTCTCTCATGGGTTTGGGCTTTCAGGTGTTTGTTTTTTGTTTGTTTGGGGCTTTTTTGTTTGTTTGTTTGTTTTTTCTGCACAAAAACCCGTAAGACTTCTCTTCAACTTATGGCACAACATGACTTGGGAGATGATGCTTAGAGGATCCTTCTAACTGTTTCCCTTGTGTTTTGTGATAGGGGTTAAAGTCCTAAAGGCCACTCTTGCATCTGAGCATCTGCTTCTTCTTTCTGTTTGACTATAACATAATTGTCTTATGATATGCTTCTATTTGGATATATTTGTCTTACAAAATGTTGTGTTCAATCAAATTTATTTAGAGTAGATACAAACAAAACAGTTTTGATTTGTGAGAAAGTGAATATTTATGAAGATCTTTGGAACGGAATTAAAAATATTTGCTGTTAGATATGAATTGGTTCTCTGGTTTACCACTCTGTGAGGCTTTGAAAAAATTAAATAAAGCTTAGGACTAATCAATCAAGGAATTCAAAAGTGAAAAAAAAAATGTGAGTCCTCACAGTGTATTTTCTAGTCTGCTTTCTCCTGTTACAATAGTCAAAAGCTAGTGGGTTGCTGCCATCTACCCTGTCAGGCTGTTCTATGGCCTAATACACTCAGCTTTTATGAAGCTTTTCCAATGATGCCTATATTAATTCTTTTATCTTATCCTACTGTTTCTCCCTGTTTGTTCATGTTTCCAGTTAAGTGGATATTAGTTTTCCATGTGTAATTAGATCATCTTTAGCGGTCCTTTACAACTATAGCATAATGTTCCTGTGTATCAATGGAGAATCCATATGTATTTGCCTAAACTTTTGCTATTCTTTGTGTGCCTGCATATGCCAAAGCTAGGTGGAAGTAATAAACTGCAAATGTAGCAAGTTTCTAAAAATGTAGGCAAATATCTTTGCAAGTTCAGTTTGGAATCACTAAGAGGACTGATCAGGGCATAGCTGTTGGTGTATAAAAGCAAAGTCTGTTCCTCTTTATGTAATAAAGTGTGGTTTTTAATAAGTGAAATGTTCAATAATCTATATGCTCTTAAAAATCAACTTTCTATATTTGCCAAGCCACCTGAGTATTATAGGCAGTAAGAGAAAGCTACTTGATGACAGCTGGGTAATGGTGATCAAAAGAAAGCTGCAGCAGTGCTGTCTAGAAAGATGGGTCACTGCATTCAATTTATATTTGTTCAGTGGGTAGGAAACTGATACCTCTGGAAGTTAGTTGAATGTGTTAAGTGGAAGAGTTAAAAGAATTTGAGCTGTAAGCTTAAGGGAGTTTTGAAAAATAATACGAAGTTTTGTAATTCTGTTGAATGCTTATGAAGGAAAAAACCTTAGACCCTATGCCTCTAGATTCTACTCTTGCACTTGGATGCCACCTCCAACTCCTTCTGCAAAACCTGAGAAACATAGGCAGGCATTCAGAGAATGATATATGTCTTCATGGAAGATTAGGGTCTGAGCTGTTTTACCCATAATTCTGAAGTACTTCTACCAATAGCTGTCATCCGAATTTGCCCTATCTTCAAAATTATTGTGATCCCTTTATTATAGTGGTGCCTTGGTGGCTAGATCACCAAATGGTCTACAGAAATCTAGAAACCTTTTTTAACTTTTGGTAGAAACAACAATATGTTGATGATATTCCCTACAGCTGATTTCGACATTGTCCTTTTATATCTTTAATTACATAGAATACCTACTGATACAGGTGGTGTGAGAGCAAAGCCATTAACTTGGGTAACTGGTGGATTTTACTCACTGTAGGCTGGATCCTGGCTAGAGTAGCTTCCTGTGTGGTTTCCTGACACTGATCTTGCAACACAATAGTGTAAAAGAAGAGCTGTAGTTGTATTTGTCTGAACAGGAAAGAATGAAGTGTGCCATCAGTTGCAATTGGTAATAATAGTCAGAGGGTGTGGGAGATAGTCTGACACATTCACTTCTGTATGTCTAGTGCTGACAGTCGCAAGATGTAGTGTGTTCACTGGCCTCTGTACAGCAGCAGCGGGGAAGGAGAGCTCCCTGCACCTGTGCCTGTTGTGTGAGCCTTCCAAACACTGAACATGGACTTCTGGTTTTAATGTGAGATGATTTATTGTATAAGTAGCAGCTGCATATAGACAAAACAACCATTTTGGATTCCGTTGTATTCAAGCAAAAGGGAAGGAAAAAACCCAAAAGCAAACATGTTTCTATAGTTTACATTTTTACAGAAACATGAAGGAATTATTTTAAGTTCTATAGACAAATCCCAGAAAAGCAGCAAAAGTATTAAAAGGGTGAGAGATGCTCTTTTTTACTTGCAGAGAGGTGAGGTGGGTTTTCTTACAAGTAAGGTGGAGGGATGAGGCAACAAGTGAAGTGTTGTGGTGTGGTCAAGGTTTTTTTGTTTAAATACTCTTATTCTTATGAGGAAGTTGAACTGGTTGAATGGTTGAATGTATATGTGTATATATAAAAAAGGCGACTGGCTGAAAAGGGACTAGGAAAACATTGTGAAATGGAATATTTGCAGGTATAGACTAAAAATCATTCTTTCTGTCCTTGTGACATTGGGGACATGTAAAAGTAATTTTTTTTTAAAAATAACCCCAACACTTAATTTGAGGTTTATGTAATAGTAACTTCAAATTATGTGTAATAGGTGATTATACACATACAACTATAATAATAATATGCCCAGATAATTTCTTATATTGTGTATTTAAAAAAAAAAAAAAACAGCCCAAAACACACCAAACTTTATATGATTATTTGAAATGTGATAAGGGTTAGTCCATTAAATGGCACATTGTTCTGTTAAGAGAATAGACCTGTTGAACTGGAAGAAAGCAAATTTGTTCATACTTTTTTTGCGTGATGGAGGTGTTTTGAATTAGTAACCAATGGCCTTTTAAAGGGATGAATTTACTTATGACAAATGATGTGTGTTTGCTTCTTCTATGTCAGGTTAATTTTATGGGTTAAATTGATTTCTTAGAATATCAGCAAGCCATTGTTAGAAGAAAGTGTGTGGGTCCCCCCCTGTATTTTGGAAAGTGCCAAATGCTGCAATGCTGCTTGGGCTTGTACAGTGGTAGCTCGTTAAATGAAAAACATAATACTAGAATCAGTTGTTAATTATTTTTGTTTTAATTGCAAATTATTTACTTTACACTCTCTTGAAAAATAATTCTTTTTTCTGAACGAGAAGTACCATGTTGCTGATTTTCTTGTGTCCTACATCCTGTGTGTTTGTGCATATGAAGGTTTTTTTCTTGTTTAGCATTGATGTTTGGAACATAACATCATGTGTTAAATAGTGTCCAGTGTGAACAGTGGCATTTTGCAGTTTGTTTTGTTTTTACTGCTATTTAAAGTGATTACATGGAATATAGGACTGTAGATAAATAGGTCTTATTTTACTTAATTTATTTTGCAATAAATCAAGTATGTTAAGGAAATGTGAGTGTGTGGATTCTCCTGACTATATCTGTGAAACCCCTCTGATGGCATTGGGGTGCTATCAGTGGGATTGCAGAGGTGTAATTTGAGTATACTTCAGAAGCTGAATAGATGAAGCCAATAATGTCCCAGTGGTCCTTTGAATTTGGCCCCATGAAATTAATTTCCACCTCAGCTTCTACACAGAATAAATTAATTCGTACAGACCCAGTACTGCTCTCTTATAATCTGTGTAATTGCTTGTTTATTCCAGCACCTGGTAGGTCTCTTTATCTCTGAACTTTTGTGCTCTGCGATATTAGCTTGTCTAAAGCTGTAAAATTAAAAGTTACTTAAGGATTTTATTGAGCTGAAGGGATTGTGTTTTTCAGCCGTAGAGGGTTTGTTTACTTAGCAGTGATTCAACCCCACCCAGTTGTAAGGCCAGCCCAAGCTGTTATCACACAATAGGACTTGGTGTTTGACCATAACTGCACGTCTCACTCAACAGGCAATCAGCATTTTAATTAGTGATTAAAGGAAAGTCATTGTACTCTAGCTGCTTTATCACAATAGCCTAATAATTTTGTGTTGAATAAATAGATAATGCAAAAGGGAAACCTCCCCTCATAATGTTGTTGTCATTAAGGGCTCTTTTACTCATTTGTGTATGTATTAAAACACACATGACATGAATAGAGGCAATTATAATTACTGCAGGTTTTTTGGCAGATTATCTGACATTTTTTTTTCATTGTAAACCTTTTCCTTTATAATGCCACTCCAAAATGAATGCAGTATTTAAAAGTTCAGATAAAGGTAAGTAGTGGTAGCTCTGACTCACCAAGCTGTGTGGATGTGAATGATTGATGTGCTGTGTGCATCACTGGAATTAGGTAACTTGCATCATGACTGTGATGTACTGTGTAATTGATGCAAGCCCTTTCATAACATTCTGAGATTGAAATCAATATTTATTTGGACTGCAACAAATGTAGTAAGATGCATTTCTTGTGTAAGCATTGGTCTAGCTCCATTTTTAGTTTAATTTTGTAAAATATTGTTCAAAAGCAACTGATACATGTTTTGCTGTGGTTGAAGAATTAGTTAAGAGGATACAAATAAGAAATGGAAAACAATTGAGTCTGGATATAGGATTGCAAAGTTAACATATTCTTTTTATTATGAATGGCTTGGCAGTTAATTCATAATTTTATTTATTTACTACTACAAATATTCTTCACCTGCATATCACATAAATGCGAACTATGCATGGCTGAGCTTCACTGTGCTTTTATCTAACAGTGAATGTCAGGTCCTAAAGCATGTAATAGTTTGGAGACAAATCTCACCTTCTATATACCAAATAGATTTTTCTCTAAGTAAATAGGTTATTGCAAAATTACAGTGCTTTAAATACAAAACTTCATTTGCAGAAAGAATACAACTTTGGTGGTTGGGATGACTTTGTATGAGGGTTTTCTGATTGATTTTTTTTTTCTTTTGGTTAAAACCACGCTAACTTATAAGGAACCAGTACTTTGCAAAGCATTTATACACGCAGTTTTGATTACCTAGTTTTGAGTGTAGTGCCTATTGTCATCTGTCATGATTGCTTTGCTAAGCTGTTAAGTTCAGGTATTGAGGTTCAGAGAGCTGTGAGGGCAGGGACTTTTCGAGGTTCCATTGCTTCATGATGTGCTTTTGAAGTGTTAACAGTTCTTGTCTTAGGAGTCAACACCCACTCCATGCTCTCTTGATACTCTTGGTAATCCTCTCTGCTGGCAACTTCGGCATGTTGAAACAACAAGCTCGCCCACACCTGACTCAGTAAAAGGAGCTCTGAAATAGATGCGGTGGTAATTTACCGCTAGATTCTTTTATAGGTGACGTTAAACCATTTTGCATGTTACATGCTTGAAGGTATTGGAAACATTATGTGAACCATGCAGGGATGTGTTTCATGAACAGGTGGGCATATTTTACTTGTTTGACCTCCTTTATCACCCCTGTCCCCCACACACACCCCACCTCAGGTAACAGGTGTAGTCTACAGAGGCATTCAGACTTTTTAGTGTTGAAGTAGGAGTTAACTGCTATTGGGTTTTTTTCTCATGGTTTGTGGTTAGTTGGTTAGAATTACTAACACATGTGTTGCTTTATAGGCTTTCCGAAATATTCATGTCAATACCTTAAATGCTCAGAGCAGAGGGAAAATTAAGTATTTAATGTAAAGTCTGGATGGCCAGATGAAGAATACGAACAATAATGGAGACAGATCATTCATACCAATTCCAGTTAGAGTGGAGATATAAAAGGGGGTTGTTAACTTCACCTATATAGATTTAGAAATGTTGGCTCATATTTACAGACTTCAATTTATTTCAGTAACTGGAAGTCTTTCAAGACTTCCCTTCAGTAGAGAGAGAGAGTCTAGACTGCCTTCCTGTTTTGTTCCATGGTAGTATGCAACTTGGTGCGCAAAAACTAAAACCAAACAAACAACTCCAAAACAAAATAAACCTTCCCACCCCAAGTTGCGCTTTAGTTTTCAGGGAATAAAACCAGTTCAGCAAATCTGAGATGTTTATAACCTGCTTGCTTTTGAAACTTAAATAACATTTCATGGAGTATGTTAAGTGTTGAAAGGGACCTTAAAGATCTTCTAGTCCCAACCCCCTCTCCCATGGGCAGGGACACCTCCCACTAGACCAGGTTGCTCAAGACCTTGTCCAACCTGGCTTTGAACACTTGCAGGGTTAGGGCATCCACAGACTCCCTGGACAACCTGCTCTAGTATCTAACCACCCTCACAGTAAAGCATTTCTATCTAATAGCTAACCTAATTTTCCCCTCTATCAATTCATACACATTACTCTTTGTTCTGTCACTACAGTTCCTGATGAAAACTCCCTCTTGGGCTTCCCTGTAGGCCCACCTCAGATACTAGATGGTTTCTATGAGGTCTTCTCTTCTCCAGGTGGAAAGCCTCAACTTCCTCTGCCTGTCTTTATCAACTCTGTGTCCCTCCTCTGGACTTCCTCCAATAAGTCCATGTCCTTATGTTGGTAGCACCAGTACTGTACGCAGTACCCCAGGTGAGGTCTCACAAGCACAGAGCTGAGGAGCAGAATCACATCCTTTGACCTGCTGGCCACCCTCTTTTTAATGCAGTTCAGGACATGGTTGGCTTTTTGGGCTGCGAGCAGACACTGATAGCTCGTATTGAGCTTTTCATAAGCCATCACCTCAGGACTTTCTCTGCAGGGCTGCTCTCAATCACTTCTCTATCCAGTCTGTAGATGTGTCTGGGCTTGTTGCAGGACCTAGCACTTTGCTTTGCTGATCTTGATGAGGTTTCCATCAGCCCACCTCTCAAGCTTGTCAAAGTGCCTCTGGATAGCATCACTTCTAAATTTCAAATATATTTGTAGTATATAGCCTAATAGAAAAGACATATATAGAATACATGAGGTACCAGTGCAGCAAGTAGTGAACTGAGTCATAATCTCCCTTTTTCATAGGTTTGCATTCTCAACAACTGAATTATCTTGATAAATGTCAAACCCACATGTAGGTTGCTTCTGTAATTACCGTACTTTTTAATGTTGCATCCATGTAACAAATATCTAGCAATATTCATTGATGTAAGTCACATAGCAGCATGTCAACTGGTTGGTAGTTCATATAGCAATGCCTTACAGCTGTCCAATGTAGAAAATTTTGGGTACAAATCTGGGCCTCAGTTGTCTGTTCTAACAAAAATAGCTCAATTGAGAATTATCAGCTTTAGAGCTACAGACATTAGGTCATGAATGAAAGTATGCACAACTTAACCCCAACTCTTATTTTGCTTCTTACACATATTTTTCTTTGTGTTCTGTGTCAGGTTTGACCAGAAGTCTGCGGGAGTGCCAGCGCTAGAGAGCTCTCAGGTGCTGGGCTGCCAGCTTCCAGTGTGGCCACCAGACCTGCTCTAGTCTGGACTCTTATCAAAGCTATGGACCATCATTGATAATAAGCAGTCTGGAGGTTTCAGATAAAGATCTGCCTCTGGTAGTCACTTCAGATGTAATTTTTAGGGGGTCAAAACTGTTTTTTTGGGGAGCCGAGACACAATGTTAGCATTATTCATGGTTTCAAAGATGGCTTCTGACATAACTTTTGGAACTTAATCTCTTTTTTTCAGTACAAAGTTCTAGCTGATCTCTTCACACCAGCCTGCCCCCTCCAACCCCACCCCCTCATCCCCTTACATGTTGTATTTTAGCTGGTTCTTTAAGTTAGCTGTACTTTTTCAGATCAGTAGTGAACATGTTTTTCTGCCTTCTGTTGCTGTGAAGGTTAGTGTTGCCAGGTATTTAGAATCATATCCTCTTTCCTAATGTATTAGAGCAATGCTCTGTGAGACCTGATCAATTATATGCATTTGGAGTGATAGGTAAGTTGAGGAATTTTTAGTGAAAGGATTCATACAGAGAATGATGTTGACCCATTTTGGTGCCATGGTCAATATCCATTTCTTGCTGAAAAAAGAACTGGAAGAATAGAAAAATTATCCCAAGTTCTGTAGAGAAGTACAAAACCAGACTTGAAGTCAGACAATTTTATGTTTGCTATCTAACTTTGTTCCTCTTGCATATTACAGAAAACATCCCAAGTAAAAAGAAGTCAAGTCTCCTGTGAATGACACTCATAAATGTGAAGTGCAGTTGTATGTCAGACTTTTACATTGTCCTTGTGAGTGAAACAGTGATGGGTGTAGACTTGTGTAATGGCAGGGATGAGTTACTGTAGTCACTACTACATCCATAAAAGCCTAATTTTAAAATACATTATTCCAAAAAGTACTAAAACTGTATGGTGCTACTGTGATTCCTGATATCAGTTTGTGATAACAGTTGGGTGCCCTGTTGTGCCTGGCTTCATCAGCTGAGTTGTGTCTCTGTCTTCCCAGTCTTGCCTTTAGCCAAGGCAATGCCCTGTGGGTGGAGTGAATCAGGAGGGAAATAAGTAAGAGAAGAGCACTGCAGGGAGCATGGACTTTTATTCCAAACTAGAAGGACAGAGCTGCGCTGGAAGTGGATAACACTGAGGATATAGATCCTATGTGATTATGAGTTAGAGACAAAGAGGTTGGAAGAGGAAATGGAGGCCATGTCTTGTACTGTTGTTCTTTTCAGTTGGTAGTTCACTTTCATATTGCTTAAAGGCTAAGAAATATCTCTGTGCTGCAGAAAGCAGCTCCGCACCTGGAAGAGGTTTTAGTGTTGATGGATTTACTTGCAGTCCAAGGCTCAGCTATCTCCCTCATGAACAGTGTGACAAGCTCATTTTTTTTTTTTTAATAAAAATAAAATCAGCATGATGTTGACATGATGCTTGTAATGACCGTTAGCCAAACTATTGCAGAATTTCTTTGTTATATTCTTTTGGCTTGAGGTTTTGATGCAAGGAGCAACGTCTCCTGTAACACTATGTAAATAAAGCAAAGTCCTCTCTACTGTCATCATTATTAGTATACTAGATATACTATATAATGTTATACGTGCATAATCAATACCTGTAAGATGGATATTACATAATGAAGCTTTCCTAACAATGGAATTGTTAAACTAGTTGTTTAGATGGGTTTTCCAATAACTGTTTTTTACCCTTAGTACTGTAATCACTTCTGGCAGGCAGTAGTAAATATGTGAGACACATGTTCTTTATAATAACTCTAAAATTAGTTTAATAGCAACTTCTTGTATTAAATAGTGTTGTGATAGTTTTTGGCATAATGTATCAAATGTAATCCTCCATTCTTATCTGCTGGATGACAGGTGTGTGGAGAGGGAAGGCTTATCATCTTTTTTATTTATTATTTTTTTAAAAGTCACTGACATGTGACTTGAGTGTCTCTTAATTGATGACCTCTTTCCTCTACAAATATCAAAGAAGAGCAGGATTTTAGACTCATGTTGTTCCCCCTTCCTGTTGTGGTCTTTTGTGGTGTTCCCGCTGAGATTAAACATAGTGGCAACATGCCAGTCTATTTTGGGGAACCTGCCAATTTGGAAGTGGGATGTTCATTGTGATGCGGTCCATGCCTTCCTTCCTAAGTAGTAAATGGAAAACTGTTAACTAGCTGAAGTAGCCAGTTTATGCTGAACTTCATATCTTATTTCTGTTATTCGATGGAACCATGCTGGTTAGTAGTGGCTTTCCTTGATGTGATGCAAGGGGATAAGTTTTTTCAGCCTCTTAGTCAGTTTCTGTGATTTCTGTTTTTCTAATGTACAGTCACATTGACAGAAAACCCATGATAATTTTGACACTATAAGAAGGTAGCTACAGAATTTCATGCAGAACAGAATAACATCTTGAGAACCCTTAAACTATGGAAATGATTTTTTTTATATAGGCAGCATTATTGATGTCAAGTTACAAGATAATGTATATTTTCATGCACAGTATTTTGTAGCAATCTGTATATATTAGCTGTTCACAATCCTTTTGCAAACATGCAGATTCCCAGTAGTCCTTTCCCACTGTAGTTATTAATGCAGCCTCTACTTATTACTAGTGCTATTACCCAGAATTATCAACAGTTAATCAACATGCTATCCTCCTAAGCTAAACTTTAACCGTGCATGTTTTATTAATAAAAACAGACATATAAATGATATGAAATATACAAGTTAGTTTATAGATCTATTAACAATATGTTATACATTAATACGTTGGGGATTTTTTAACATTAGCACAAATTTAGGCACTTGCTATATAAAAATGGTATTCTTCACCTTTAGGTTACTGCTATTCTCAGAAAAAGTTGGAGGTTCTTCTTGGAAATTAAATCCTCTCTACCAAATGTATAAATCACAACATAAAAATACAGTCATATATTCTTTTTGAGCTGACATGTTCCTTGTTAGTATTTCATGTCAGATCTCTTCCTAGACCTGAGTTACGAACAAAAGTTAGTTTTAAAACTAAATGTTTACAATATGCAAACAAATGTGGTTAGATTTTGAAAGTGTATATCTGAACAATCCACTGTATTTATATTTTCATTTTAATGACCTTGAACTTATTTACTTAGATTCTGTCCACTTAGTCTGGGTTAAACGAAAACCTGAGGTGGAGGGATTCCTTTTATTGAATTGCATGTCGTCACTGTGGCTTTTCTGAAAACACATTTGTTGTCCCTTAAATCCAGGAGTCACTGTCAAAGTTCCTTCATATGCAGTTTACATTTTTTGACGTGCTGCCAAAACCAGTAAGGTCTTATGACATGCATTCCACACAAACTTCTTCATCATTTTCACATCTGAATTATCACTCTGATAAAATATATTGTACCTGTGCCTGCAGAATCCTCTCGAATTCTCTAATATCTCATTTTATATAGAGAGAGGTTTCTCGTCATGAGCACCCTGTCTAGGATAGCACTCAAAATTTCTTAATTATTATTATATTGTAAACTGTCAAATGGCATTAATTTTGGCAGGAAGTAATGCAGCTGTCTTTTTATTTAGGTTTTATAACTTCATAAGTGTAGACTTCAGTTATATGGGAGCTAGAACTGAAAGAGCACACTCAGTTATTTTGATGCAAAACTGCATGTTGACAGTTTTGCCTAGTGTAAGAACATCCTGAGTCCAGTTGGTTTTGTGTTTGGTGTTTTTTATCTTTTTGTGTGTGTGTGTTGGTGGTTTGGGGTTTATTTGGTGTGTGTGTGAAGTTTTGGTTTTATTTTTGTTTTTGCTTATTTGATATCATGTCAGCTCCGCGTTAGAGACACAGGAGAAGCTCTTCAAGGAAGTTTTAATTCATGGTGTGTTTCTAATGACAAGTGCACAGTGTAATTTTTGAGCCGTATGGCGGGTGTTTGTGGAGTAGATGAGGGGGTCCACCTTTTTTGAGCTAGTTGCATGCTTTTGATGCAGCAATATTTCATTCAGGTGGTTGGTGTTCTGTGTTTCACTGGTCCAAATAGACTGACTACACAGCAAAGCAGCAAGTTGTATGAAGTTGGGGAGAAAACAGCGCAGTGGGGAGAAATTAAAAAGTCACCTATACATTGAGTAGTCTCCATGCATGCCTGTAGGCGTTGCATGTTTGGCTTGCTAGACATCTTTCATATAGAACATGTAATTTCTTACAACGTGGGTTTTTTTTCATTCTTTTAATGTGCTGCATTACAAATACAGCACTGCTGCAGGCTCTCTGAAAGCTGTGCCAAACTTGTGCCAACTGTGCCTTCTCTCCAAGTGGCCTTAACTGTCTCTGAATTATATAGTCCTTCAAGTATGCTTGATAAATGAAAGTCTGAAATGATGTTTGTACTGCAGCTTAAACATATGCATACCGTAAAGCTATTCAGAAGTAAGGAATTGAACCTGCACATTGGTTTTCAGCCATTCAACCAAAGACACAAAGATGATTGAATTCAGTCTTAAATTTTATAGAACTAAATTTAATGGTGAGCACAATCACACTCTGTGGTGATTGTTTTCAGTGCTGCTTTATTAAGTTATGTAATGGCAAGAGTTCAAACTCCAGAGATTGTTGAAATGGTAGATTTAGAGACTATGTTAGAATGCTTGTCAGTAACAAGTATATGGGCTTTCAAACCACAGAGATTTTTACCTAGATATTGCTGCAGCTTGTGATTTTTATTTAAATAGTTTGGAGGTTTTAGACTTAATACCCTGCTTTTAAAAAAATGTTTTAAAATCTTGTTTTATTCCCCAAAGATTTGTTTTCTGCTGTTGCGATTAGATGATGACAGCTAGCTGGCTTTTAAAATTGATCAGGAAGTATTTTGGCAGTCATTCAGTGTTGTAATAGCACTTTAATGGATATGAGCTATTCACCCAGATCAGACTCAATGTCAAAACAGGCGAAAATACAGCTGTCACTCTGGACAAGAAGTTACATATATGCAAGCAGCTGCTAATAATACTGGAAAGAAAGCCTTATAATAATGCTTTAAAGGTGCATGTGTGTATATGCATACATACTCTCCTACATGTGGAGATAGCTCATAATTAACCTGCCAGACATATTATTTTCTGGACATGGGTGTGCTTAGGAAAAAAAAAAGTGAAACCTATACTCTGACCTTTGAGGAAGTTGCAATAAGTTCATTACGTGCTGATGGACTCTGAGGTTTTTTTGAAGTAAGAACCTCTAAATGACATGTTGCTGGGATTGTGGTGTAGATTTTCTGTTTTAACAAAATGATGACTTTGTTGTGGGTCCTCATTTAATGCATGTGTTGTGCTGTTGATTTCAGTGGAACTTTGACCATTCTATAGGCTATAGGAATACAGTGGCTTTTTAAAAGGCAATTTTCTGTTAAAATCTAATGTCAGTATTGTAATGCTCATATGTATCTAAGAATCTCATTTGTTGTCGGGGTGCTTTTCTCTCCTTTGTGTGTGTCCTAAGGTTTATAATAGTTGTTTTATTTTATAGTTGGTTTATTTTATTTAACGCTAGAGAGGTATTTGGATAATCTTCATGTGAACAAAACCATTCATGCCTTCCTATCGTAAAAAGCATTTAAAGTTATCCATAGATAGAACTGATGTTTGATATAAAGGGAAGCCAATTTCTGGGCATCGTATGTTTTCTTTCTTATTTATAGTTTTATGTTGGAGATAAGTAAATGTAGAGTACAGAAATGCTTTGTTGTTTGCCTAAATAATGCTCAAGAAAATTAAGAAACAGCAAGATTGGGAGTGTCTTCTACTCCATTTTGAGATACAGTAGCACATATCTTGAGTAATACAGGCTATTGCAGAAGCTAATTGGATAGTGTACACCTAAGGACAGTGCTTTTCTTGATTTTTCTACTCTTGCTTACCTTAGTGAATCTGGCTGCTTAATTTTGCCCTTTAAACTGATTTTTTCCATAGATTTTTAGCTTGATGTATTTCCCAGTGTTAAAAATATGTGAGAATTGGGACATGTAAATTTACAAGAAATGCAGGATGTCCTCTGAGTATATTAAATTTGTTCACATAGCTCCCTAAGCTAAAGGGACACATTCAGATGTTACAGGAGAGTATTTTGAAAAGGCCATAAAATATTAAGTCACTTATATTGTGCTTATATATAAATGTAAAGAGTCTGTAATGAAGTTTGAGAGTTAAAAATAGTAATATATGTACACACATCATTTTGTTTCTGAGTTTTCTCTTTTTCAGACACACAGTAACCCTACATACACAAAACCATTCTGCAAGTGTGGAAAGGATAAAATTGGTCAAAAAACTTGAGAATTAGCTGTATGGTTCAGAGGCACAGCAAGGACTCTGAACAGGCCAGTGAAGCAGTCCACGATGAAATGAGAAGTCACCTGCCTGGGCTAACACATCCGAAACAGGGGGATGGGTGTCAACCTAGATCATTAAAGCAGTGAGAGAAGAGTGGGACTAGTGCATTGCCATTCTTGTTGGTTAAAGTGCTTTTGTTTTTTATGTCACTTGTAATCTACAGTGAAAATAGAAGTAAACATTAGATAGTGCTACAGGTCACATGCATATCAGGAGTATCCACTTAATAGACTCATTTATGTTCCTCTTTAGACATGTAGCGCTGTATTAGACTTGAAATTCTGCCCATATAAATGGAATAAGGTCGTGTTCTGTATAAGCAAATCTGTATTGCGTATTGCTTGCTATATATCTGAAAGCTAGACATCTGTTGCATACTTTTGTACCTCCTCCTGGAAAAGGGAGCTATTTGCAAGCTCATGTATTCATTCAGGATGGCTGGATTTTCAAAAAATGCTTAGATTTTAAGTCTTTACAAAATACAGTTCAGGAATTGTATTGTTTTGGCTATTTAAAATAGAAATCTCTTGACTCTAGCAAAATTTTTAAAGAGAAAATGGTGGTATAGTATTTACTCACAGATGCTGTGGGATTGCTTATTTTTTAGTTTTTGTTTTGAAGTAAAAGTGAATCAGGAGAGAAAAATCTCGTTAAAACACTAACCAGAAAGAATGTTTTTCTACCTGCAAATTGCTTTCTTTTTTCTCCCTTCACAATCACATCTCCCCCTCTGAAATTGAAAATTTACTTTTTTGAACAATAATGTGTGATGTTCATCTGTGTAATGCACCTTTTCCTTTCTTCCCTCTTGCTGTTCTGTGAAAGATTTACAGTTTCTATATCTGCTCAGCACACTGAGAAGAAAATACACACCTCTGCACTCCCTTGGCTTACTGGCTTTTAGGACTGGTTCCCACCATGGTAACTACATATGGCTGTGGAATCAGGATCATGGCAGTCTTGGAGCACAGACATCTAATGACTTGCTGTGCCTGGTATAAATTGCTCAAACAGCATCCTTCCAGGTTTTCCTCTCAAGGGAGCAAATGCTTTAAAGAATGACCTTCATCTGCCCCAGCACGTCAACCTGGGAAGTTTCTATTTGCTATTGAATTCTTGACAAGTAATAGGCAGTACTTAAACCTACTTAGGACATAAAATGTGAAAGACGTGCTGCCTTTTTTTCTTTTAAACAGCATTGTTTTCTTTAATATCACATAAAAAGTACATTGCTTGCCTTTCAGTTGTTTTTTTTTTTACCTTTTTTTTTCTGCCAAGGCATCCAAAAAAGCATTTTGTTTTTAAATATCTCTTCTAAAACTAGAAGACCTAAAATATCTATTCAAAACCATTGTTCTCAACCTTCTCATTCTTGAATTACACATGACTAAAGTGTTCATTCCCTGAGAATTGGAAGGACTGATAGTACCTGCTATGCTTTCAATAAATGCCAATACTAAAAAGATTCATTATCTTGCAGATCTTTTTCTGAAACATCAAATCCATGAGTGGTTTGGTATAAGAGAATACCAGTTCATTTTAAGTCAGCATTAAGCACGCAGGCAGCAATTGCAACATTGTCTTTGTGATCTGTTGTTCTGATATTGTTTCTAAACTGTCTTGCTACTTGTACTCTGTGGAAATCTCATAAGTTTATTCATAACTGTGTTTTTTAGTGTTTTCAGAAGCCAGAAAGAACCCATATTGGTTGTTCTCCTTTTTTAAACTGAGATAATGTGCAACTTTGGTTAATTACAAATAGTCCTTAGTAATCCTCCACAGGAAGTGCAAAGTGTCAGGCTACAGAGTTCTTTCTTTTCAGGACTCGAGTTGCTTGTGCATGAATCTGAGGGGAAGTGGTGGTTGAGTTGGCACTTTTTGTGGATTTTTTTGCGGGTTTTAATATTTTCAGTTCAGTGCTGATTTTTCAACAATCTTCTTATGGTTTAATATGGAATGCTGGTTAGGAAGCTTGTGGCAAAAACCAGACACCAATAAAGCTGGAAAAGGTAATTAAAAGAATCAAAACTGATTTTTTTTTTCCTTCTTTAGAAAGAGTAATAACACTTATGAGGTTTAAGAGTGTTATCTTTGGAGATTTTCTCTCTTGGGTAAAAACCATTTGTGTACATTTCCCCAAAATATTTGCTGCTTATGCCTTTAGGGGAATACATTTGCTTCTTCTCTAATAGTCAGGGCACCGAGGGGAATTCTTTAATTCTTGAAAGAACTGTGTGACTTTTATATTTTTGTATAACTGGGATGTGTTGGATTTTGGTATCCTTATTTTAAAAAACAAAAACCCCACCACATGAAACAGAAGCAAAAGCTGTGTGAATTAAGATACAAGGTTGTAAAGGTATGGCTCCTAGCACGTTTACTTTTTTGCTAGGGATTAAGTTGACTGTGCAGAAGCTCACTGTGTTTTAGGTCAATCTGTGAAAATGTCTAAAACTGAAAGTTTCTATTCACACCATTTACTCCAAATATTGTAGCTTGGATGAGATTGTTGCTGAAGTGGCTGAATGTTTTGGTAAAAGCATCTTACAAGTAGGAGATGCAATTTAAGTGCTTTGCACTTGATTGACTTTCATTTTTTTCAGGTTGTTGTTTCCCTATAGATAGTAAACGGTGGTGGGGTTTACTTGGAAAACAACCACCTGCCACACTTGCTTTGCTTAAAAGCATGTATATTTCGTTGTGGGGTTTGTCTGGGGGTTTTTTGCATCACTCTTTTTTCATTATCTGGAGAGGGGTTAGTATTAATTAACACACAAGCAATATAACAATTTATCATGTTCATTGCGGGTCTAAGGCTGATCTGTTTACACTCAGTAAATATTAAAAAAAAAATTATAAATATGAGAGGTTAGAAAGACTCTTGAAGTTTAATTTGTATACTTACCACTTTTATTCCCTAAGGCTTGTATTTTAGGCACACATTCTTAAAAAGCATTAGTGTGCTTTACTGCTAATTGAACTTAACCCAAGCCCCTTTGCTTTTCTCTTTTCCTTCTCATTCCCATCCCTCACATTCTTGAAGAGAAAAAAAATTACTCAAATTTCTTTAAATTTTTAATGAACTTTTTTGTTGTTTGTTTGTTTTTGGGGGTTTTTTGGCAGCACAGGCTACTTCTGTTAATGGAGTGGTGGAGGACATTGATGATAGACTATTATGCCACTGCTGAAAAATCCAGAATCTAGAAATTTGGGGAAATGCAACAGCTTCCTTCTTCTCCAGCCCACAGCCACCATACCAACTTATGGTGCAATTAGCACTCCTGTCCCATGTTTCCCCAGTCATGGAGCATGTGGTCGTAGCTGGTACAGCTGTTGGTGGCTGTGTTTCTGGGGAACACCCCTAGCAGTGCTGCATCACCTGATGTGTTCTTTCCTGCACAAGGAATATCAACAGCAATGCATGGCGCATACCTTTCTGTGGCATGTGCAAGCCTTGGGCTTGACTTGAACTTTAATGCAAGCAGGTCCCGCTGCTATTCATTTTTCCCTGTGTGTCTGCTGATGTGTGCCAGATAAGCATAACTGCTGTGCTGGCGTTCAGGGGGAATGTGAGGGTGTATAAAACAGCAGGGACCCATGCCACTGAGGCCACTGAACTTCTGATTAGGCTGGGAATTGAAATTAGGCCGGCAATCACTGTGGACTATGCTGAATTACTGTGTTTTGGTTTTGTTTAACTACTTGGGATTTATGGTCTGTTCCACATGGGTCACTTGCAGGCTGTTTTCCAACTGCATATTAGAAGTCTACAGTAGACTTAATGATTTATTCTCTTACTTGAGATCCTTGTCCATTAAAAAAATAGCAATTCTGTGTCCAACTGCAAACAGAAAAATGACTTTATTTTGGCTACTGGAACTCTCTGGGAGTCCAGTAACAGATATGAGATAAAGATGTCTTGATGTTCACATTATCCATTCTTAATGGGAAGAGGTAGTTCTCTATATTAGCATCATGAGACAAGAGAAATGTCTGTCCTCTTGGTCTTTGCTCATGGTGCTGTGTCTGTAGCTACTCTACAGTTCATGGTTTTTTGGAAAGAATCCTAGGCATCACCATGCTTTTGGATGCTCCTGAGAGGAGCCATCCCAGGCAGTTTAACTATACTCCACATATCAGAGGAGGTAAGAATTGCATGATGCACGGTGTCAGCAGGAGTCTGTAGATCAAATAGCATTAGTGGGTTTGACTTTGTCTGTAGCCAGCAGGTGCTAATCCACTGAAGCCTCACTCAAGGCTGTGGAAGACTTCTATACATTTATACAGCACAGTATCATTGAAATTGAACAGTAATTGAGAAGTGGTAACTGTGATGGAGTTTTGCAGTGCAAGTTAATGACATTTCCTTGTGGATCATTCTTCTTGGGAGTACCTGATCGCTGCCATCATTTGTTTGTTAGTTGTTGCCACTGTTTGAATGTTTTTACTCTTCATGCACAGAAGTTTCAGCTGTTTTGTGGCAGGCCAGCAGTACACACGCATGCACACACACACACACACACACACACACACACACACTCTGCATGGCCACCTTTTGCCCTCCTCAGTCTTAGTGAGGGGCCCGTCTGCCCAGCTCCAGCATGTAGCAGAGAGGAGCATCTGGCCCTTTGTGATTGGAAACTTGCTGGGTAACTGATTCCTTATGCAGAATTAAGGATGCTGAAATAGACCCTGATGACAGCAAAGCTTTCATGAGAGGGTTCAAGAAGTTGACACTGATGACTTAGAACAGTTGAAAAGAAATAATGACGTGGAAGTGAACTAATATAAATAATTTAATAGAAAATCTCTGTGCAGTCTCAAATACAGTCCTCTTTTGTTCTGAAATATGTCAGTATCTGGCTACTTTGCTAGTGTTATGGAGCCAGTATAAAGATCTAGAAAAGTTGTAGAATATTGTGAAAAGCAGAATAGCAGAGTCAGCATTTCAAAAGAAGAGGAGTTTTTCAGAGAACAAATTCTGCAAAGTAACATTGGGGAAGGGAGGGAACACTTTATCCATAAAAGTCTTTGCAGTTTACAATTACACTTTATGTGATCTTAGCAGTTTAGGAGTTGACACTTTTACAGCATACTGGGCAAAAGTACTGGAATTCAGTTTCCTGGTGTTGGAAAAAAAATTAAACAAGGCTAGCCTGTTATCCAAGTAACTTCAGAAGTATCCCTCTAGTTATGACAGATTTATTTATTTATTTATTTGGAAAGAAGATGGGACAGAAGCTGGCCAGTACTACAGGGCAACGAAATATGAATGATCATCAACATAGTTAGGGACAGTTGCTAATATCCTCTGCTGGAGAAGTCAGGATTATTTGTAATATCAGTTCAGAAATAAAATGAAGTAAAATACAATTGTGCAGCACCTTTTTAATGTCTATTATACTGATGCATTTAAAACATTTTGTCAGGAGTTGCATTCCCTTTGCACTGAGCATGTCTTTGTGTGTGTGTAGCTGGAAGGTTTGTGTGAACAGACTTTCTCTTCTTTAGGTTTTGAAGCCTTTTGGCTTATGTTGGTTTATGTGGCTTAATGATGTTTTAATAAAATATTAGAATATCATATACTATTGTCTTCAGCAGCATGAATATCGGAACAAAGTAGTTTCTCTCATCTGTAACAGTTTTCTGGGTTTGAGACAACATTTGTATATACTAAACTGGGAGGCCGTCAACCTAATTGTATATAGATTTTGGTGGGAGGTTTCTGGGGGTTTGTGTTTTGCCTTTTTTTTTTTCCCCAGGAGTCCTCTTCCACTATCTGTTTGCAGTCTAATTTCTATTGTATTCACTCTGCTGTAGAAATACTTAATGTCAGGAAGGAGATATTTACTGGAATACACAAGTCCAGAATTCATCATGATTCAGTGTGAAATCTGCTCACCCTTTGCACCCCACCCCCTCTTGAATTGGAATGAAATGTGCCTTAAACTGAAGTGAAATACATCACATGCAGCAACAGCGGGCCCTCGCTTCGCCTCTATTCCTGGTGTGAAATCGATACACTATCTTTCCTCCTGACCTGTTCTGTGACCTCCATTGCAGCTTTCATGCTGAACAGCAATTGCTTTGAACAGTCTGGGTCTGCCACAGCTCACAAATGATTCTCAGCTTCTGTCTAAAACTGATGCTGATAACAAAGGCTTGATTTTAAATAATTCAGTTGTAGTCATCTTCTAATTAAGAAATACATGAAAGTACATGGTCTTCTGTTATAAAAAACTTTCAATAGCATGTACCGTATGTATGCAGCCAGAATAACTCCTCACTAAGAAGACACTGGAGTTCTGTTCTTAAATATGTCTGATAAAAGTTTATGTTGCTATTGAAAAGGGGAAATGTAGCAAATACTCCAGTATTCTGAAGTGGGAACACCTTTTCCTTTGACTTTATCACTGACTAATATGGTACAATTTTTAATTTTTTTTTAACATTTGACTTTTCCAAGGGAAAAAAACACATATCAGACAATGCCTACACTTAAAGGAAGGGTACTGATTCTCAAATTAAGATGTTTTAAAGCTGTTGCAAAACTAGGCAAAAAACCAATTCTTTGTGTAAAAAGAAAAAAAAAATCAAACAAGAACTGAAAACACATTCTGCATTCCTGATTGCTAACTAATAGTGATTCAGGAAATATCAGCATTTTGAAGATTTATTTATATATTTTTGAGTGTGATTTACCAGAGGATTACTGAAAGCAAAGACGAATTGAAGATATAATGG
The DNA here is from genome assembly GCA_013396755.1 of Sclerurus mexicanus. NCBI lineage: Eukaryota > Metazoa > Chordata > Aves > Passeriformes > Furnariidae > Sclerurus > Sclerurus mexicanus. The sequence goes on along the minus strand of VWZF01006848.1, from coordinate 1,127,213 downwards.
GCATTTATGCTTGCACCAAGAAGTCTATTGTGCTATTAGCTAGATTAGTTTAATAGCCTTTACAGGCTTTGAAATCAAGAAGCTGTATGAACTGTTGGATAAGCATTCATTTTTCCAAAATTTTGTGGTAGGAAATAGGATATCTATGGATTTCTCTTTTGAAATGAATGTCTCTTAATGGAGCATTCCTCTGCCATTCTTCTCTCTGAAACAGAAATGTGACTGTAGCAATTTTGCCATCCTAATTGAAGTAAAAAAAACAGCCTTTAACATAATACAGTTTAGGAAGCAATGCTAAACCCTGTAATGATAAGTGTACTGTCTGGATTACACTTATTTATGAAACAGTTTACAATGGAATTAGTAAAAGCGAATGTCACTCTCTATATATGTATTAACAATACTTAGCTATATAATCTAATTCTTTTATTGCTCCTTCATATAGTCATTCCAGCTGTTACTAACTTAGATTTCTTATATCACCAAAATCTGGGGAGAGAGATGTGTATAATAATGGTATCTGTCCAACAGAAAGAATCATAAGAGTGGTTGTGAATCACTTCTCAGACTACGTAGTCTGTTTGTTAAGTGATATTTATTTAGAACATTTTCCAGGGATCTCTATAGTGCTAGAGTTTTACCATTACTGTCACCCTCATTTGGAGAACCTAAGGTGTGTAAAACATGCCACATTTCCAAAACATAATGATATTATTTTAATGTAGGGACTTTAAGACATACTTATTGATGCAGTATCACTGTCCCGTGGCAATATTAAAAAAAAAAGAAAACAAAAAAAAAAACCAAAAAAACAAAACCCAAACCCCAAACAAAAAACAACCAACAAAGCAGAAAAAACCAAACTACTTTACGAATTCTCTGAAAACATGCCTAAATAAAAATGCAATAAGTGGGTATCAAAAAATAAAATAAACAGGTGGTGCTGCTGAGAATCTTTTTTACTCTTGTCCCCTTCTAAACAAGTTGAAATGCTTTTTAAAAAATAAAACCCCCTTCTACTGCCTTTTTCTCTGAGGCTTTCAGTGCCACCAGCTGTTTTCTCTCCATTAATACATTTATATTGCCATTTATATTGCCTTATGTTTTCACTCATTGTTCATGAAGAGGTGTATCTCAAAAAAGATGCCTTTCAGAATAAGTCCAAGTCAGCAATAGGGAACGAGGATTTTATATGTTTGAGCACTGGTTCCTAAGACCACTTTTTAAACATCAGCATCATCCTCTTTGACTGCTGTATGACATCTGTGGTTTCCTGTACAACTTCAGGCTTATTTTCATTAGTTTTAGACTGATCTCTGTTGTTTGTTTTTAAAAGTAATTTAAAACATGTTGTACTCTAAATATGGATAAAATAACATAATGCAATATATACAGCTCAATCCAATATTGAAGAATAGTTGCATGTGCAATAGTGTAGTTTCGAGGAGTAATATCCCTGTTCCTTTATTTGCAAACAAACATAGGATGACATGGTTGCCTACAGTGTTGCATAAAAATAATATTTACATACTCATGATGAAAATTGCAGGTGCAAGACAAGAAGAAGAACTTTTGTTACTTACGAGTTAATTTCTATTTAGAAGTGCATATGTAAATTGTGTGCATGAATGTTTGTGCACGCATAGTGCTACAGGCATAAGCATGTGCAAAACTTGGGCTCCAAGTAGGAAAAGGGAAAATAAATAGTTCTTATTTCCTTGCTGCTGCAACTGCTGTTGTTTCTTTGTAAAACCAGTTTTAGTTGAATATAATCCTTTCTGTGAGCGTGTATTTTGTGCGGAACTGTCACATAGTGGTTCAAGAACTGTTCTTGTCACTCAGAATTTCAAGATCAGTAATAGGTGTCTCCCATTCATAGGAATAATCAGTTTTAATGGTGAGAAACTTATAAGAATGTAAAGTGTCCAAAATCTTTTTGAAGCTGCACAACAATATGCTAACCTAAAAATAAAGTGGAGAGCGTTTTTCACTTTTCCTTTCATGGAATACTCCCAAACAGCATTTTCAAAACATTTTATCAAAGCTAAATTCCCTTAGCCAGAGATTTTTTTTTTTAATTATTATTGTGAATATGAGCAGTAATACAGGGTATGTTCCCTCCAATGAGTTGCTGTGCAACAAGATTTGATCCTAATTGTACCTTTCCCAAAATCTGATATCTAGCAATTTATCTTCTAAATAATACTCCTGAGTACTAAACCTGAAATGTTTTGGCTCCAGCCCAAGTCAAACTCCAGGAAGCTTATTCTCAGGAGCATATTCTCTATCTCTGTAAATTTAATTGTTATAATGAATAGAATACACATGTCCAGATATTACTTGTGAGTTTTAGCTGTTTACTTTTTGATCCTGGAACAGAAGCATCAAAATGACAGCATGAAGCTCATAAAAAGGGTTTGGAGGCAAATTATTAATTTATATTTTTTTAAAGGGAAAAAAAATTCTGAGAAACTTGCAAAACTGGACTATCCCCTTAGATGAGGGGTTTGAAGAACTTTAGTACTGACATACAGCGGGAAAAATGTTTGCCCCTGTGTTCTGCAGAGCTATGCATAAGAACTTTACATATCACACTGTTCTAGGAGATCCTGTCAGCAGAAATAGAAGAGTATTAACTACATGAATCCAGAAAAAATACAGTCTATACTGGGACACTGAGAACATGGACTTTAAACCTGTGGCATAAGGCCTACAGCATCAGCAGTTTGGGTTTTTTTCCCCTTGTTTGTATGTCAGGGAATGAAACCTACAGCCCTATTCAGGCCATTTAGATTATGGACTGAAGATTGTGCTTAGCTCTATGGGCCTAGTTTTGCTACTGATTTTATTCTGCCAAAAACATGGCAAAATGATGAGGATTCAAATATTTTTTTTTAAAAAACCAACTTCCCATTAATAATATGCCTAAAAATAACTAAGGAGAATTTTGCAATAAAACATCCACAATGTACTTGAAAGTAAAAAAATTGCTTGAAACTTAAATGTATAGGAGAAACAAGAAGGACTCCTATACTTAAAAACAATGCCTTTCTACTCCATTAGAAATTTGTTATACAATATTAGTCAGGATGGGGGGAAAATGGTGTGATATTTCTGACTGTTAAAAGTTTCTGAAAATGTCTCCCATTAACATTTTTTTGGGGGGAAATTTAATACAGTTATGAGTATTTTAAAAAGAGAATAAGATATGGAAGAAGCTTATTTCTGCTTAGGTTTGTAGAGATTAGAAGAAACTTCTGAGGCACCTGACTGAGCTAATAGGCACCATAATGACAAATGATTCATTGCTGACAGATGAAATGTAGTGCACATTGGAAAAAAATGCCAATTTGAGCTACTTATACATATTGCTGGGGTTTAAATTAACTATAACCTAGAGGAAATGTGCATGGATGTCACTGTGGACAGTTTGGTGAAAGTCTTTGTTTTTGTGAGCAACACTAAACACAAAAGCAAACAAAATGTTAAGCAATGTTGAGGGGTAGGGTAGAAAAAAAAAATTTTATTGAAAATGCATCTAATGATACCATAGTGTGAGCATTATAACAAATATGGTGTGCTGTGTAGATCAATGGTGTGACATCACTTGAATAATGTGTTCAGTTCTGATCACTGAGAGAAAAATATAGCAAGAATAGAGTAAATCTGAAGCAACAAAAAGTACTCATGTTTAACATGAAGAGGCTGAAGAGTTTGGGTGAATATCAGGAGAAATAAGATGAAAAATACATGACAAAAAGTGCTAACAGTGATATACACTGAATGCTCATATTTACTATGCTTATAATGGGAAATGCAAGTGGCTGTAAAGTAAAATTGAAAGTTGACAATTTAAGAAGACAAAAAGGTACTTAACCTCCCTCCCTACACTGTATGATTAATTACTGAATTTCATTGCTCTCCACATCCTTTATATAAAAAATGTAGAAAGATTTGGAAAGGATTTAACATTTGTTAAAGTATTTAGGACATTCACCATTTCACTTGGGGATGGACCAAGAGTTGGGAATTCAAGACGTCACTTCATTTCTGTCTGATACTGACCTGCTCTGTGACCTTGAGCTTCCCCTCATAGTCTTCCTCAACTTCAGATGTTTTTAGTTGTAGAGGACCCAGGATAAGACTTGTAAAACTGTTCAACTGCTTAACTTGTAAGCAAGTGCTAAACCTCCTTTTTAATCTATACAAAGTTAGGTTTGTATGTAAGAATTAACTACCCAAGTGTTTTGTGTATCTTCTCTACATATAATGGTTCCTGATAATCACTATGTAAATGATACTAAATTTCAGAAAAGTTAAAAAAAAATAAAATAGAGCCATGTGTGTTAAGGTAGGTGTGAGCTAACTGAATAGACTTCTGAAACAGTCTCAACCTCAGGGCAGGTATTTTTTCAAAACTGTTCATACTTCATGTGCTTATAAAATGCAGCAAAACATCAGATCCATGGAGCATAATCAATATGGATAATTGCTACAGTCTGTGCTACTTTATATCAGTGCATTGAGGGGAAAAAAAAAAGAAAATGAAGACAGACTGGATGTATATGTTCGTTTATATAATAGTCCAATGCCTTGGAAATGGCTTTAAGTCCTTCTAGCTACATGAGATTGCTATCAATTTTACTATAGGAAGTTTCCCCTGGAATTGTTTAGGTTGGAAAAAACCTTTAATATCATAGAGTCCAGCTGCTAACCTAACACTGCCAACCTAACACTGCCAAGTTCACCATTAACCCATGTCATTAAGTGCCATATTTACACATCTTTTAAACAGCTCCAGGAATGGTGACTTCCCTGGGCAGCCTGTCCAGCACTTGGACTACCCTTTTGGTGAGAAATTTTTCCTGATATTCAATCCAAACTTCCCCTGGCCCAACTTGAAGCTGTTTCCTCTTGTCAAGTTGCTTGTTATCTGGGAGAAGAGGCCAATCCCTACAACCTCCTTTCAGGTAGTTGTAAAGCCTCCTTTTCTCCAGGCTAAACACCCCCAGCTTCCTCAATTGTTCCTCATAACACTTGTGCTGCGGGCATTTCATCAGGTTTGTTGCCCTTCTCTGAACATGCTCCAGCACCTCAATGTCTTTCTTGTTGTGAGGTTCCCAAAACTGAACAGAGGTGCAGCCTCACCAGCTCTGAGTACAGGGGTGATGATCACTTCTCTGGTCCTGTTGGCCACACTATACAAGCATGGACATATTGGCCTTCTTGGCCACCTGGGCATGCTGCTGGCTCATGTTCAGCCAGCTGTTCATCAACACCCCCAGGTCCTGCAGAGCAGCTTTCCAATGGCTCTTCCCCAAGCCTGTAGCACTGCCTGGGGTTGTTGTGACCTAAGTGCAGGATCAAACACTTTGTCTTATTGAACCTCAAACAATTGGCCTTGGTCCATCTATCCAGCCTGTCCAGATCACTCTGTACAGTCTTCTTGCCCTCCAGCAGAATGATAGTCTTGCCCGACTTGGTGTCATCTGCAAACTGACTGTGGATGCACTCGACCCCTGCCTCCAGGTTGTCAGTAAAATTATTAAAGAGGACTGGCCACAATACTGAGCCCTGGGGAACACCAATCGTGACTGGTCACCAGTTTGATTAACTCCATTCACCACCACTCTGTGGGTATGGCCATCCAGCAAGTTTTTCACCCTGTGAAGAGTGCAGCCATCACTTTCTCAGCAGCAGTCAGTTTCTCTAGGAGAATATTGTAGAAAATGGTGTCAAAGGCTTTACTGAAGTTCAGAGTCCTGTCTGCTAAGTGTGTCACCTTGTCAGAGAAGAGGCAGGACCTCCCTTTCATAAACCCATACTTGTTGGGCCTGACCACCTGGCTATCCTGTACGCACCATGTGATGGCAGTCAAAATCATTTCCTCCATAATCTTCCCTGGCATGAGGTCAGGCTGACAGATCTCTAGTTCTCTTGATCCTCCCTCTTGCCCTTCCTGTAGATGGGCACCACATTTGTCAACCTCCAGTTGTCTGGGACCTCCCTGTTTAGCCAGGACTGCTGGTAATTGTTGGAAAGTGGTTCAGTGAGCACTTCCACCAGATTCGTTGGTACACTTACGTGGATCCCATCTGTGCCTATAGACTTGTATGTGTATCTGAGTGGTGTAGCAGGTCATTGACCATTTCCCCTTGGATTATGGGGCCTTCATTCTGCTCCTGGTCCCTGTCTTCCAGCTCAAAGGGCTGGGTACCCAGAGAACAGTTGGTCTTACTAATAAAGACTGAGGCAAAGAAGTCATTATGTACCTCAGCCTTTTTCCTCATTCTTTATTGCTAAGTTTCCCTTCATGTCCATTGAAAGATGGAGATACTCCTTAGCCCTCCTGTTGTTGCTAATGTATTTATAGAAGCATTTGTAATTTTCTTTTACAGCAGTAGCCAGGTTAAGCTGTAGTTGAACTGTAGTTGGCCCTTCAAAGAGTTTCCATGTGTAGCCTCATGATATCCTTGGAGTTCTGAGTTTCTCACCCCTTCCTCCAACAGTCATAAACTCTTTTTTCCTGAGTCTCAGCCAAACCTATGTGGCAGGCTGGTCTTCACTCACCAGTTCTCTCAGGAAGTTACCTTCCACACACTCAAGGAAACTCCTGGACTGTTAACTCTGCTGTATTGTATTTCCAGCAGACATCTGGTAAGTTGAAGTTCCCCATGAGAACAAGGGCTAGTGATAGTGAGACTTCTCCCAGTTGCTTATAGAATATTTTGTCTGCATCTTCATCCTGGTTGTGTGGTCTATAACAGACTCCCACCATGATATCTGTTTTGTTGGCCTTCTCTCTGGTTCTAACTCATAAATACTTGACCCTATTGTCATCATCATTTAGCTGTAGACAACCAAACCACTTCCTAACATACAGAACTACCCTGCCACCTCTCTTTCCTTGTCTATCCCTTCCGAAGTTTACAGCCATCCATTGCAGCACTCCAGTTGTGCAAGTCATCCCACTATATTTCCTTGTCACAGTTTTCCTACTGCACAGTGGCTTCCAGCTTCTCCTGTTTGTTGCTCATGCTGTGTGCATTGGTGTAGATGCACTTCAATTGGGCCGAATTGGTGGTGACCAATTGACCCCACCACCTTTTTTGGAGAGGAGAAGCCTTAATTTCTACACCACCATTCTTGTCCACTTCTGTGGTTTCTAAGCCATCAATAATCTTCGTGTCTTTGCCGCCACATAAATCTCCATTCCGTACCTTCACTGAGATGGCAGAACAAAGGACCTTGCTAGCACACCATCCCTCAAACATTGGTGTGCTGTCCCCTGGCTTATCTCTAGTGAGCCTAGTTTTATCCCTTTTCCCTATCAAATCTAGTTTCAAACTCTTTCAAGGAGCCCTCCTAACTCCTGGGTAAAGATCTTTTCTCCCTTTTGAGACAGATGTACCCTGTCTATTTCCAGCAAGTCAGCTATTTGTAAACCAACCCGTGATCAAAAACCCCCAAATATTGCTGGTGACACCAGTCTCATAGGCAGGCATTGATTGACTGGCTCTTGCATTTTTTTCCCTCATCATGCAATTGTAGGGACAGAGAAGAAGGGAGTAGGAGAGAAAAGAAGCCAAACCTGAATTTTGTGATGAGAGGGGACTTGTATATGGAAGTCATCCAGAACCTTATTACTTTTCTGTTCAGGTATGCTGTTGCACATTGTAGTATGGATTGGGGATATGCATGGAAGACTGGCTTAGGCAGCAAGCAAACATACACATGGACCATAAGGGACACTTACTTCTAGAAACAAATGTTTATTCTATGATACGTTTCAGACATGCCTCTGAGCTTTTGCCTGTTCTTTCTGCCTATACTGATATTTCTCAAATCTTGACCTGATTGTATTTTAAGATGATATTGTGACACTTCTGCGTCATCTTTGAAATCTGATGAAGTAGAAAACACATTGAGGGTTTTTTTTCTCCTGACTGGTGTACAGACTGGGGATAGAGATGAGGGTGATTCTAGTGATGGCCTGACTACTTGAACTGTTTCCTTTCTTCAAGGAGTGTCAGAGATAGCAAAAGTGTAGACAGTAGGCCCAAGTAGATTATGCTCCCTTTGCCTCAGCATTAATCAAATCAACAGAATGATTGTTTACATTCCTCTCTGGCTTACAAGCATTTAACCAATATTCTCTCACCTGGTAGAAAGGAATCTCATATCATATTCTATGTTTTAGTTTTAAAATATTTAATTTAAAAAAGGAAGGTACAACTATAACTTCTCCATCAAAGTAACTCATATGTGTGTGTAGCTTGAGGAAAAAAAAAGGTGGTAGGGTCTCATTCTAAACTTGTCTATACACAAAAATGAAAGAAATAAGAAAGTAGATGAAAGAGCATATGGGAACACATAGAAAGCTCAAGTAGTATAGGGGAAAAACTGGCCAGCGATCAAAGTAAACAAGACACAGACAAGTTTTAATTTGTAACATTTAAGTACATCGGAGTTTCTGCAATCTCTTTTACTTCCATGGCTGATACCGCTTAAATTTTCGCTATGAGGTGGAGGTTTGTTTATTATGATACAATTCTGAAGGTTCTATACTCACAAAATAGAAAATGCTAATTGAATTATTTAATGTTTGTAAAAGAAAAATAAATCACAGTAATTGGAAACCTTGAACCAGACTCATATAGCTTGATTGACACCTAAGTATTATGTTTCTCAGAGACCAACTGTTTCTGAGGTCTAGGGCTGTCTGAATCTGGGCCTTCACACTCTTCATCTCTAATTTTTTGATGAAAAACCCCTTGTCCTCTGGAAGCAATGCTACCATGCTGATATTTGCAGGGTAAGAACATAGACAATAAGTTTAGAACAGATTTCTTAGTTCTGAGGGAGAAAGCTCTAATTTATGCTACTTTAGTGATTAGGAGGATTCCTTGAATGTAAGAGCTTTCCTACACAGGAAATCCTTCCAATACCAAGCCTGCATTACTACTACAAGCTTGAAAAATTATGTTGATCTGTGGAAGTGTGTAAAAGAAGTGGAAATCAGTGGTGTGTAAGAACCAAAGGATTAAATGTAGCACCTTGAGCTCTGCCAATAATTATCTGGGAATTCTTAGAAGACAGGAAGA
>VWZF01006848.1:940609-1115609 GCA_013396755.1 Sclerurus mexicanus | reverse complement strand
TTAAAAAATTTAGCTAAATTAATTTGGTGAAAATTGTCTAAAATTATTTTTTTAGAGAGGGAAAAAGCCCACACCAAGACTGATTGCCTTGGTAAAGTGTTGTTTGTTTTTTTTTAATCCTAACCAGTAATTCTTGCTACTTGTTTTTATGCTTTGCGAGTTTGTTGTTGGGGTGTTTTTGTTAGTTTTAGTAAGGAATGCTGAATAAGCTGTTCTGTGAGGAAGTCTTAATTTCTGACCCATTTCTAACCCACAGCCTCATAGTTATCAGATGATCATTAATTGTGAACATAAATCTATTAAATGACAGCTAAAGTACACAGGGCAGAGGGCAAATGGGTGTGATAGTGTTAGGCAGCTTCTAAATACCTAAAAGAAAAATATAGTTTTCATCTGACATAAAAATCCATTTATGTGAATACACTTGCTGTGCTAAAGTAAACCTTAACTATAAGAGAAAAACATCATACAAGAAAATACAGTAATTTTTTTTTTTCCTGAAGCATTCTAGGTGGTAGTTAGGAACCTGGTGTGGACTTTGAAATTTATTCCATAGTGTCTCAGGACTTTTTGCCTTTTCAGATTAAGCACAATAGACCCCATTCTGTGCTGGTTTAGATGTTGTGCAATCTTGATGAAGTCAGTGAGATTTTAAGAGATTTACATTGATGTCTTGTTTGGCTCAGTGTTTCAGGATAGTAGTAGTAGTAGTATTTTAGCTACTTTTTTTTTTTGTATCTGTTGCAGCAGAGGATGACATTTAAATAACTCTTTAATTAAAATTGTTAGTGAGCATTGCATAAGGGTTTGGTCCAAAAAAGTTTGTAGCATCCTGGCTCCTGAAGTGGAATCTAGCTCTTTGCGGTGCAAAGGAAGGCTTCTTTCTCACAGAGGATGACCTACAGTAGCTGTTACATTTGTTTATAGAGGCTTGCATGTTGCTTAGTTTAATAACAAAACAAGAACAGCCTTCTCCCTTCCCTTTCCTTCCTCACCCCCATCTCCCCCTCTGCTTCCCACTTCATGCTTCCTGCCGTCCAAAAGAAATGTTCCAACCTAATTCTGGCTAGATGTAAAGCAGAAATGTGGACAGTCCAAAACACTGATCTGGGCTTGAATGACAGAGTGGTTGAGGTTGGAAGGGACCTCCTTTCCAACTCCTCTGAGTTGGAGAAACAGAGTTACCTGGAGCTGATTGCCTAGGTTCGTGTCCAGGTAGGTGTTGACTATCTCCATGGGCAGAGACCCCACAGCCTCTCTGAGCAACCTGTGCCAGTGCTGCATCCTTGCAGTAAAAAAGTGTTTCCTGATGTTCAGATGGAATCTCCTGTGTTTCAGTTTGTCTGTCATCTGAGAAAACATCAAAAAATAAACCAACCAAACAAAAGCTGGCTGACAAGTATTGTGCAGTAGCTTAGAGCAGTGAATAAGTGAATATTTATTTATGACCTGTTTCATTACTAGGATGTTCAAACTCACGTCTTCCAGTTCCCAGAGGAATACCACGACTACTTGAGAATAAAGGTTTTTTGAAGTGAGCCATATTCTACCACACCTGTTTAACTACTCAAGTAATAGCAATAATCAGTATTACTATTCAAGGTTCATTTTGCCAAAGAACTGGTGGAAGAAAGAGCATAATTCTAAAGGCCTGTGATGAGGGCACTCATCTGGGAAGGATTCTGATAGTTTTTGCAGGGATTGCTTATGCATTTTTGAATAACTCTTAATACAACATGCTCTCACTGTCTCCCTTTCTTTCAATGACTCCTGATTTTTTTTTTGTTTCTAAGTGCCATTTTTTTAGCAGGAGGAGCTAACATGTCCCTTGCTTTAGAATAGTTGTTGTCAAGGACTCTGTGGTAATCTTTGGAGCTATGGCAGGTGTATGTTTGCATATCCTCTGGCTAAGAGGCATAGTTCTCCTGGGGACCTAGTTCTCTGTCTTTGCTGAAGCCATGTAAAAACAAGCATCTCCTCTAGTCGTGTTTAGAAAAAAAAAAAAAAGGGTGGAGGGAGTTGGAGCATGAGTCAGCCAGTGTGATGGTGCGCTGAGGATTTTGAGACTTGAATTCACTTTGATGTAGGCATTTCTGGGTGACCCAGAGTGAAGAGCTTGTGTCTCTCAGGCACCCACAACATAGAAAAAACTCTCCTAGATCTCTTGTACTAGCTTGCATGGTTCCCTGCTGACAGCACCTGTGTTGCAAATCCCATTTTAAGATACTTCGCTTTCCTTGTACACTGCATATGGTTCTTAGACATCTAACTTAAAGGGTCCGGGTATTACAATAAGTAGGTATCTCTAGTAATGTCTCAATTAGTCAATGCAGGAATATCCCAGGATGTGGAGGTGTTTGGTCCTACCCTCATCACAGAGCTGTCTCCTCCCTTTTGCATGTGGGGTCCCACGGGGTGAAAACAGTGCTGAGGTGTGCTCAGACCAGGTTTCCAATTTAAATAAGCAAAGGACCAGGACTGTAAAGACATGAAAGGGTGTGCACTTGACACACTATATAGGTGCAGTCTTATAGAGGAAGGTCCTCAGTTTCCACAGTAGATAACTTTCAATTTCTCATAAAGCTTGCTGCTGTATAACGATGTATTTTTTTCTCAAACTTGCAATCTCAAATTACCCTTGAAACAAATATGTGATTTTAAAAAAAATCAAGATTAGCTTAGAGCTATGTAGATGTTGATATTTTAAAAATAATGGTAACGTAAAATAATTCTCTATTAATAAGAATATTTATTTTTAAAAAATCAAAGCCTAAAATTCTACATTTGAAAAATGTGTAAAATTTATCAAATAATTTGTTCTGACTCCAGTGAACTACCACTATATTGCAAAGGGAAAAGGTATTAATTTGTGGAAGATAAAAAAGCGTCTAAAATGTGTTTTTATTCCAGAGAAGAGGGAGGGAAAAAAAAAAAGAAAATTGGTGGGTACTGTTTTGTGTGCAATTCCCAAGTATATTTTAAAAACAACATTGAATTTTTATAGCCAAATTATATTTTCTGCTAACAGGGAGCTGGGGAGGGATGAATAATAGAATGATTGACAAATCTTTTAGGGCCTGATTTTACAAGATGCTGCGCACCTCCTGATTGCTGCCAATCACTTTCATTTTCTTTCAGTCATTCCGAGAACATATGGCATTATTCAGATGGTGCTGAGCACCTTCAATCACAGTCCTCATAATACCACAACATCCTCATTCTGTGCAAATGTGAGAATTGCTGTTGACATTTTAAATTGGAGGGTTATTTGGTCTTTGTCTGGACAAATTCCCAGCTGACATAAATGGATGTTCTGCCTGAGGAATGGTTGGAACAATAAACAATAAATAATCAATTTTATAAGTGCTATTGTATAGATACAAACTATGTGAAGTATCAATTTGATTTATAAAATTCCATACCTCTTCCACTTTTATTTGATGGGGGAAAATTCCATTCTTGTGGAAAACTGAAGTTTAGTTTACTCTCAGTGCAAATTTTGAAAATTGGAAATTGTGGGTGATATGTGCACAAGGCAGTTGATTTAAAGGGATCAGAAAGGTGTTTAATTTAAAAACAAAATTTAAAAAAAAATCAATTTCAACATACTAATTGTCCTGCATTACAGTTACCTGTAGAGATCCTCTAGTCATGTCTATCTGTTTTTGATGCCTCTACAGAATAACTGTCCAGCATCCTCTGCCCAACCAATCAGAATGTAGGAAAATCTACCGATATGACGGAATCTACTGTGAATCTACCTACCAGAAGTATGTTGAAATCTGTGTGAGTCTTGCCTCTAGCTCGTGCATTTAGTGCTCGTGCTCTCCTGCTATTCAGAAAATACACATGTTGAAACCGTGCACTTCTACTTGTGTGCAAAACCTCTACAGCAGGGACAGAATTGTGTTGTTTAATTCTTTGGGGTTGTGCTCTAAAAGCTAAAAAGCAAATAAAAAACTCTAAGGCTTTACTAAATCTCTTAGGTATGTTTCTGTACGGTGCAATGAACAAGAGTGTACACGCTAGAAAATCTAGGCAAAATGTATTGCACAGGTGCTTCACATCTTAGGGATTTGAAAGGTGTGTTATGTATAAATTAGCTGTCACTTTTTTTCAGTCATGTAATGGAATGATGAGTTGTAATTTGCATAATCCTTTAAGAAGTCAAATTATACTGTCATGTAGCAGACTTAACATGCTAGCTAGTATTTCATAGCTTTGCAGCTAATTAGTATGTACCTTACAGGACAGTTAAATTGAAGTTGAGTCCTCTTTCTTTGCAGTCATTTGCCTTTGTCCATTGCCCTAACAGAGCCTGCTTTTGCGTGTAACTCATGATCGGTCCTGGTTCTTCTGACAAAAATGCTGTTGCTGTGGGCAGGCAAATGCAAAGTGCTTGACTTCTGTTAGTTTTGCAAGCAGTGACGTAATTTTACTGTAATAAGGATTTAATTATCTATTTCTACATAGAATTGAAATGTATGTATTTCACAGGTATATTGTAGATGATTTTGTATTAATATATTGCAAATGCATTATGAATTCTCTGTTATCTCACTGGATTTTGAAGCTGCATTCTGTCACTTAGTGTTTCCTTTTCATGCTCCAACTACATTCCTGTTTTGTATACCAGTGTTGCCATTATCATCCTCTGTATAACATTTCATTTTCCAATAACCCCTCTAACTTCTAAAAATCATTTGTATTTTGCATTGCAACAAAATGTTTCTTTGGCGAGGCAGTCATGCTCATTACAATTTTTTAATCATATTATCTCATCCCCTCTTTTTATTCTATAACCTGCTGCTTGTTTCCTGAATCTTTTCTTTTAGTAATAGGTACAACCACATCAGTAAAAGCTGTTACTTCGCTATAAATGAAGACTATCGTTTTGGTTTACAGAAGTGAGAGGAAAAGAGAAATCTAGATTTATCAAATTAATTACAGCATCAGTGTAACTTGGTGAGCCAAAATGAAAATCTGACCTCTTCCTTGGCTTTGTGAATGCCTACTTTCAGTGTGAGATATGATTTATTTCTGATTTACATCGACTTAAAAATACTTCTTGGACTTTTTGAATTTTTGATGGTTTTTCCCTTCTATCTCTCTAAATAATGGCAGTGTCCCAGATAACTGGAGCAATCTGCATCTAGTATGATTTCAAATTTCACCACAGAACTTCATTTCAGTGGTTTTACTTCTCTTGTAACTTCAGTAAGCATAAAAATGTAGTCATTTGTTTAAACATATGAAACAGATTTGTTGTGCACTATTTATATCAGTTTTTAGAACAACTTCAAGATTTTGAAACTTTGTGGAAATAAGAAAACTTGGCACAGTTTTTCATGAGTGTTAAATACAGTGATTACTTCACTCTGAACACTGCCACACAGTTGGTTATCTTAATTTTATTTCTTTTGTTTAGGTGCAAGTTATAGTCATTATAACTAAGAACAGCTAGCTATGCAGCCCATGAAATGGAATAGCTGATGTTGCTTTACAAGTAGGTGCACAATGCAAATAAATGATGGCTAAATAGCTGTTAAAAAAAAAAGTAAAAAGTAAAATCCAAAAATCAGACTGGTGATGAAATTGCTGATTTTGACATATGTTTTTTCATTCCTGAAATGTGGATTATGAAGCATTATAGCCCAGTTCACCTTGCTTGTAAAAAACATGGGTTATTTTGGAAAACTAACAGCTAGAATCTTTCTGCAGAAGATACAGAGAGCCTCTTGATTAGTGAATTTTGTTCTTGGTACTTCTTCCATGCTACTCAAGCTCTCTTTCTACCTTCTTCCCAATGGATGCTTTTGGTACTTTTTCCCACAGTAATTTCTTTCCAAAGATATAACAAGTTACTGAAAACTTCTTACTCGTCAAGACCAAAACTTTTCGTGACACTTTTAAAGCTTTTACTTTAATGCTACAAGACATATGAATATTTGGTACTAGATGTTCATGTGCATCTTGCATGCAGGCTCAGTCTCTCCAGTGATTAGGTTGGGAAAGGGAGAATGGATGTACAAAGACTACTGGCTGTCAACAGAAAGGGCTGTGTGATTCTCCTTTTTCTTGCAGGATTTTTTTTGGGCTGGACACAAAGCAGCAAACTACTTATTCTGAGAGCTAAGGGAATTTTTAGAACTGGCCATATGGAGTAGATCAAGACAGAGAATCATGAATTTTGGAGCTTGACTGTTTTTTCTCTAACTCTTTTTAAAATTAAAAGAAGTATTATGCAGAGATCCTACTCTGGATCGATGCTTGAGCATGTACCCGCTAAAGGCATTTTGTGTAATGCTACTTAGCAGTTGAAATGGAGATATTCTGAACTTTTCTGTAAAAATTTGAAAGGATCATACCATGACCTTCTATTTCAAAAGTACTTTTCAGAAAACATTTGGGGGAGCGACATTTTTAGACAAATCTTAGCGCTACTAAATGCTGAAATAAATTGGTTAAGAGTTCTTAAAGGTATAGATTAGTAAATGCATTATAGTACCATTGGAAAAAAAAATTGCAAAAAGCTTTTAGCAGCACAAGTTCCTGAGGAGCTGGACTGATTGTTACAATAGCTAATACATATAAAATTGGCAAAGCAGTAAATATTCCTATACAGATTTCTCTTTATGAGACTCTTTATGATCCTCTTGCAATTGAGTCCCATAGCTGCTCTTAGATACCTTGCTTGGAATGGATTGGGACATATAGTTTCAAAAGTTGTTGGCAAAAGAGGAGATTCCTCCCCTACTCCATTGCCCTCCACCTTGGTTGCCATGGTCTACAGGTTTTTTTGGTCACTAAACATGTAAATATGCTTTTTAAAAAGCTTTAAATAATTACAAATAGTTTCTGTGTTCACTAGTGGCAGGGTCTAATAAACCAAGCATTCTTAAAAGATTTTACCATTGTGTTTCTTGAAGTAGATGACATCTCTCGAGCTATGGAGGTAAAACCAGAGGCCTGTCAGTGACTGGCCTGGAATACAGGTCTTCATCAACTCTGGAATATTTTCCCTTTTCTTTTCTAGTACCCATAGCTGTAGCAAGGTATGTCTCTGCTCTTCTTCTGTGTTGTCAAACAAGATTGACAGGAAAAAGAAATATTGTTCAGTTCAAACTACTTCACTATAACCAAACTGCCAAGGTTTTTCCCTCTTGCCCAGGTTGAAACCCTTTTTTCTGCTTGCTAAGACACCTATGGTTTGCAATCTTGTTTGCCTTTATGGAGTGTCAAACAGTGAACAAAGCATGGGTAGATGATCTCCAGAGACAGTTGAAGAGTAGCACAGCTCCCTGCCCATGCTCTGGTTTTATTTGTTGCTGAATTACAAGGAACAATGGCATGTGAAGAAAAGGTGCTTTTTGCTTGTCTTCTGGGAGTCTCTATTACGAACAGGCAGAAGATAGGGCTTTTTTTGTTCTCAGCCTGGAAGTAACTTCACAAAGTGACCCTTCAGGCTATCACCTGGGTCTTGAGGGGAAATTCTCAGTTTGGTGGCTGTTGTGTACTATCTCCCAAACAAGGTTAGAAGAATAATCTCTTCCTTACTTCTTCCTGTAAGAAGACTTGAAGATCATGTCTTTCTTCAGGAATATTGAGAATAGAGTAGACTTCTACAGGAAGCTATTTCTTCTGAAATCAAGAGCATGGAATAAATATGTAAGGAAAACACCTAGCTCATTTAAATCACAAAAATACACCTATTAGCTCTTTTCTTGGCAAGTTACAGAAATGAGCACAGAACAGAAGGCTCAGTGATTTCAGTGTATGTGGAGAAATTTGTCCTGAAAGGTGTAGCTTAGTCATATACACTGTCATTCTGAACCTGTAAATGCTCTAGACATCCAAATTTGACAGACTAAAGTAAGCGCCTCTGAGACTCCATCTTGAACCGTTCCCATAAACATTTGTACAACTGAGAAAAGGAAGCACAAGGCTAAACCATTTGATTCTGCCTCTAAGGCTTAAATTTAAATTTGTTTATTTATAAAATAGATATAACAAAGACAGAATTGGTTTGTATACACAAGAAATCTAATGGCCCTACTAGACAACACAAATGAGAATATAAACCTTTGAATGCACCAGATAGCTTTCCTGGGGTTTCTAGTGAACCAGATAAATAATATGGGAAGATAGTTTCTTGAAGTGGTCTGCAGTGTCCATCACCACCTTAATGAGGACAAAAGAGGAGCTAGTGGTTCCAAATGGACAGTCACCACCTTGTGAAGGTAAAACTCCCAACTGGCCCCTTGGCAGCTTGGCCTGCTCATTCAGGTCAGTATAGTCACTTAAGCAGCATAGAGAAGTTGATGATGGCTGAGAGGTCATTATTTTTCTCCATCTACTTCTTAGTTGTGGTGCTGCACATAAATTGCCTTAGAAAGATGTAATACTTTTCAGACTTTTTGATACCACCTGATACTGTATAACTGAGGAAAAAATACACTAGTTTCAAAAAATTATTTTAGCTCCAGGAAAAACATATAATAACAGGACTACTAATGCTGTAAAGTACATGAGTATTTTTTCCAAGTGACTTCAAAATCCCATGTTTAGGGGTTAACCTAAGAGAGAACATACTGAAGAAGCTGCTGTTTAGTTTGCCCTGCTCTAGTAAAACAGGAAGGAGAGGCCGCATCTTCTTGCACAGTGGATCTCGCTTTGCAGCAGTTCCCTCACTTCAGCTTAGTTTTACTTCTTGCAATGTGAATTTAATAGGTATATTTGAAGAAGATTCTACACATCATCTCCTCATAAATTTGACCTCTTAGAAAATATTGAAAGCTAATAACTTCATCCATCCTTTATCAGCAAATGGCAGAGAAGCCTTTGCTATACTTGTGCGAAAGGCCTTTCAACATAAGTCAACTGATTCTTACAGCCTCAGTGTGAGACTGCCTGCAAAAACTTTATCCCTGTTAACACTGCTTGTGCTTGCTCTTACCTTTGTGTAGCATTGAGCATATCTATGGGTTCTCTGTGCTGAGGTCTTTGAGAGGTCTTCTGCAGGAAGAAAAAGAGGAGTCATTAACGAAACTTAAAACACATTCAAAAGAGAGCCAGCATCTCCATTACATGTAAGACATGAGTGGGCTTTCTCTAGGTAAGAAATGAGATTAGCTGTGGCACTTTAAAATGATTAATGATCACTGGCTAGCATTAAGTTGAACATCTAATCCTTGGCTGATTGGAGCATTTGAGAGAATAGCACTCAAAAAAATAACACTTTTTAGTAACAGAATTTTTGTCATATTTTGATTATGGTGCAGTTAGATGTCGCACTGGCTTTGAGATTAATGGAATGTAACCTGAGTAGAGAATAGATGTGATGCCTACATGTTACCTGAAAATTTTCTTCCACTGAAGAAACAGGGCCATGTTTAGATTTACAAAATACTGTTCAATCTATAGTTAAAAAACCCCTTGAAGATTCACTTAAGCTTCACAGTATCCAATTGCAATACATATTCTGAGTCAAATCCTGAAGTGAATTTGATATTGGTCAATTGACCAATTAGGCAATTACCTTTGTTAAACTAACTGGGGTGTCAGGTCCCTTAACCACACCCTTTCAATAGGATATTAGTCACAGTTTGCTAAATCCCTGTTAAGATAGGGATTGTTTTATATTCTACTGGAATTTCTTTTGCGTTTCTTTCTCATTTTAGATCTGAACGGTTCTTTTTGAGTTGTTTATGTTTGTTGTGGGTTTTTTTTTGTTTGTTTGGGTTTTTTATTTTCGGTGATGTCATTTTATTGGGCTTTTTTCACAGGACATATTAGTGGTTTCAGGAATGAAAAATCAATTCAAATTATTTGTGACTGACCTATTCTGTGCATTCAGCAAGATTTCACTTTTCTCATGCTCTTTCAGTAACTTGCTGCTTTGTGCAAATACAGAAGCATTAATACCAAGTATATCCAAAATACTACTTGGGAAAGCAGTGAGCAGTTCATTTGGCTTACTAACAGTTTAAATGGTCATTCCGCAACTTGGGAAAGGGGGAAATAATTATCCCCCAAATATAAGGAGCTAGCTAAATACATGATATAAAGCTCACATAAGTGACATGAGTTGCAGTTAACAAAGGTATCCTGGAGCACTTTAAGTATGCTCTTGAAAGACAAAGTTCCAACTCATTGCCATCTTTTGCTTTAAAAGAACAGTATAAGACACTAACACAGTCTTACAACTTCTGCTTCTTTTTAGAAGATAAATGTTGATTGTAAGAATTTAATGTGAAAGAAAATCCTGCCTCTTTTTAGATGAATTGTACTTACTGTTAGTAAAGTATTGTTACCTAATTTTCAGTCTGAATTTTTCTAACTTTTATGTAGCAGAAAAATGTGAAATTCAGTATTAAGAAGCTTAAAAGTCCTCCTTTAATATTCATGATACTCCTTATTTTTCCCCCACCCTTCCATTTAAATATATGTAGACAGTAAACTAGTGTTCATTTATCCTCCTCTTTTGACATGGGTTTCTTGTTCTTATCAGGGCAAGTTTTCAAAAATTTGAATGCTTCTTGTAGCTGTTTGATTAAGTCTTCCTAGTTTGAATACTAGTATAGTCCATTAGTTTTTCCTGTGGGAATGCTGGGGGATCACAGATATAAACTAGAACCATGTTGTTACATGCCATTTAAAACAGAAAGATTCACTGTCTCAGCATTGGTAGTGATTTATATAATCCTTTCCTATTGCTTCTCTGTGTTTACTTCCTTGTACATCAAAGGATCTTTTTCACTGCTCTAGCCAGAGTATTGCACTGTAGGCTAATATTAATTTGGTTATCCACCATCATCCATATGCCTCTTCCTAGGTTATTATATTGTCTTTGTTTGGAATCTGTGCTTTTAGTTATGAGATAGACAGCTTTGTGCTCAGCTGTGTTAAAACACATCTTATTCAGGTGAGCCCAAGCTGCCATGCAATCTGTGGAACTGACAACTCCCTGGTATTTACCATTTTATTATCTTTTGTGTCATCTGCAAATTTTACTGGGAAGGATTTTATGTTTTCTTTCATATCACTGATTTATTCTCCTGCACAGGTACTCCGTAGGGAATAAAGGGCTCAAGGAGTTCTTTTTCTGCACAGAGTACTTGGGGTAGATCTAATCCATATATCAGAGCTGCTGGTCATAATGTCTGGGAGCAGATTAGGGCTGCCGGCACTGATGAGTTGCAACCAAGCAGGGGCAGTGAGTCATGAGCACACTCTCTTTACTTGCAGCAGTACGAGATGGCTGCAGCCTTTCTTTAAAGTAATGTGAGGTTGGTTTTGCATAGTGATGTTGTTGAAATATGAACACAATTCTCCTTGAAAATTTGTGTTTTTAGGGATGGCTACTAGTGAATTCCATTTTTTTTTTTAATGTCTTTATCCGAAAAGAAGGGCAAAGAGGTGGTTTTTGGAAATCCTGAAGTATTTCATATTAGTTCTCTTCCCTAATGAATTTGTTTTGGTTTCTTTTTTAAGTGATGCTTTTATTTAGAACTAGATGTGCTTTTCAGATGCCTAGAAGATTAAATGATGAAGTCATCAAGCATAAAGATTTATTGAAAAAATAAATTTAGAGTTAATTCAAAATGAACCTCTCTGATAACATTTTGTTCCTCATTTTCCCTCCACTCCCAAAAGTATTTCTTTGAGCAAACCTCAAAATTGTGGTCTAAAGATTTTTTTTTCTTTATTTGGCTACTCAGCAGCCCTGTGCAGTGCTGTAGCTTGCTTAAGTTTAAGCCTTAAGTTACATTATTTAGCAATCTATGAATTCATCTACCTTGTCATAGGACTTCATGATGCAAAAGTGACACAACTCTCATTTCATATCCAGATAGAGCAATATCACTAAACCTTGAACTTAATTATGATAAAATTGTTGACTTTTTGCTAAAATTCCTTTATGATAGTTGTACCTGTAATCAGTTTAAAGTATTCACACTGATTTACTTTCCCTTTAAGACAAATAGTGCTCCAGCTAAAACATGCAAATACTTAACAAAGTCTGCATCACCTCAAACTGGTATACAGAAAACAAGACTTGTGTTGCATTTTGTCAAATTTTTGTCCTTATTGTTGTTTTACAACTATTTGTCTGGTGTTTATGATCTTAAAATTTCCATGTTCATATTTACAAATGTACATATATGCACATACATAAAACACACACTTTTGAAAAGAAAGAAAAATAAATCTTTTTAGGGAAAAAGTCAATGAAAGCATAAAACATACCTCTACCTGAGTGCAATTAGAAGGTGACAAATTTTAATTGTTTTAGGCAAGAAGCGATCCTGTGTTGCTGTTCAGAAACTCCTCTCCCAAAACCTCCAAAAAACCCACAAAAGATCCACCCCCCACCCCCCAATGCCCCCTAAAACAATAAAGAACAACAAAAGCACAGTACCATATGAACTAAAAACTATATAATTACGGTTTGACCTTAATTTCTGGTAAAGAGGGAGTACATTTCTCATGGATACCAAACAAAATAATTTGATCAACAAGAAGGAAAGACACAGTCTGTCACACTTCAAAGTTTTCTGCTCATTGAGTAACAGAAGACTCATGAAAGTAGGTACCTTTGCCTGTTACAGATGCGTTGAACTTTGTCTTACAGTTTCATAAGTGATGTTGGGTCTGTGCCATCTTTGAGATTGCAGTCTGTGATGCAGAGTAGTTTAAGACGCTGTATCATGTACCGTTTAATCAGGCTGCACTACTTAGAGTATGTGTTGTGTACTGGGAATAATTTGTGTGTAAAGTCTTTCCAGCTGCATCTATATAAAAGGTGAAATTCCCCTACCTCCACACAAAAGTCAGCTAAATGGACTGTGGGGAATGGAGCAGCAGTTGAATGAATTAATTTCATGTAGCTGTCTGTAGCTAGCTGTGACACTGCAGTGTGTTTCCTCCACAGCTGACTCACAGCCAGGGCCTCTACGTATCTTTGTGCAGGTCTTGGGCTGCTGAATTTCTATGCATTGATAATTGTTTCTTTGCCTGGAAGTGTCCTGTGTAGTTTTCCACCCTCTTGTTAAATTCCAGTGGCTCATTTACTCGCCTGGGGCAGTAGCTCTGCAAGCCTTGTGACCGCAGTGGACTTCACAAATTATTACCTTTGTTACCTCTAAGGTCGTTGCAGCACTAGGACAGGGAACTGTCCCCTTCTGCATATCCTTCCATGTAAGCTACTGTACATCCTGCTTCACTTAGCTGGGTCAGAGGGGCTGTTGTGCACTTCCCCTTTCCCCTGTAGAAAATCTGCCATTTCTGAGGGTACTCTCTACTGGCAGCTCTCAGTGATGAATGTATAGATGGTCCAGGCACAGGGAGGTGTTGCAAAGTTTGTCAAGCTGCAAAACAGTTTGTGTAACCAGCCCCACTGCAAGGTGCCATGAGTTTGGCAGCCTGGTAGTTCTAGGGCTGTCTGGAAGCATTGCAAAGTTGCAGATGCTCTTTGCACTAGGTTGTACACTAGGCAGCATACACCTGTGTAATCAGTGACCAATACTAGTTAAGGTATTGAGGATAACTTGTTTTGGTACAGCATGTACAGTTGCTTTGTCTAGCAGTGTTTTTGTTTCAAGAATGCTGCCATGCTCTACATTTGGAGGTAGATATCATACAAAAAAGGGCATTCATATTTTGCTAACTAGGCAAATTGAATTGAATGGGTTTTGTTATTCACTAGGGATAGAAAATGATAGAAATATTTAGGGGGAAATACTGAACTAAGATTAAGAGGAGAATACAAGCCAAATTTATAGTATATTTTGGTATAACTTGGTCAATTGGAGCTCTTTAAGTGGTGTAGTATCCAACTTGGACCAAGCTGCATCAGCAGAAACCTTTATAGAATATACTATTTTACTTGTAAAACTATTCTTTTTCTGATATTGCTTGTTCTGCTAATAAGTGATGATTTTCTGTATGGGTCCAAAGTGGACCTTTGCTGATATAGCTGATTACATGCTTAGTAGTTTGCCACAGTAGTGTACCAAGATTGCTTTATTGGCAAAATGCTCCTAATGCAGACTTCATCTGATTTTAGTAATTCACTTTTCTTGATTTCAAAGCTCAACAAAATAAACCTCCTATTGTAAAATTTGAAGGGATGAACTCTGTCGTGAATAATCACTGGGATAAAGAGACTCAAGAGCTGTACTGCATTTAAAGATCAATCCTGTTTTTCATAATATAATTAAGCTTTTTGTAATTTCATTCTTGTTGTAGACTTGAATTAAGAGTGAAAAACCTAATTTTCTGAGTTGCTTCACATATTTGTTATATTTTACTTATTTCACTTTTGTTCTCCATGGAATCCTGCTGATGGTGTGATTTGCCTGATTGTACTAAATCCCACAAGGCTGAGTTCCTCTTTTGCCTTGAACCCAAATGATGTAAACAAAAACTTTTCAAAAAGTATTCTGAGCTTTTTCACCCCCTCAAAATTCTCTCAACCAAAATTGTGGTGAAAGGCCTGGTGATCATAATCTAGTCAGGCACAATGCCTTGCTTTGGGCAACACCTAGATCTTATTTCTAAGAGAGCATTTTATGGTTGTCATAGCAGGAGGCCTTCTTGCTTCCAGAGGTAGCAGCATGCTTTTAGAATCGCTGCATTGCTGCTTGATTACTGGTGATGGTTTTGTTACGTGCTGGACCCAGTGTGACTGAGAAAGGCAGTTCTGATTCATATCACTCTGGGGAGCATCAGGCATGTATCCATCATCATCGGCATCAATGGTGACTGTAGCATTGAAATTGCTAGAAAAGGCATGGAATCAGATAATCATCCATAAAGGAATACTACTGAATGGCTATGAAGCTCACAGCTGGTAGATTTGTATCTTGTGGGGTCATGGTACTATGTAAGAGGCAAAAAGCTGTTAAGTTTACTAAACATGTTAAGGCAACTTCATTAGATAGGGTTTTTCCATTGTTGATATTGGCTTATTTTTACATCACCTCCTCACTAAGTGCACATTTCTAGTTATAAATGGATTTTTTGTGAGATTTTGAAGAGCCAGTCAACTGCTCCAGGTCTATGTTGTATTGTGAAGGTTAAACTGAAATCTAGTTATTGACTTTGTCACTAAATGGAATTAAATATATTCAAAAATATAAAAAATTACATTAACTTTTCTGACTTTTGTGCACTCAAAATTCTTCAGTTTCTCTTACTTAGATACTTTGATGCATTCCTGCAGCAATGCCTACTTCACAATAGTAAAACTAGTCCAAGTAATTAACTATTCATCCTTCCCCCTAGTTTACACCAGATACTATTTATTTTTCGTTGAAACCTAGGGATAGATCTGCCTTAACCTGAGGGTGACTGCTCTTAGAATCTTCTTAAGGACTCATAAAAAGGTTATCAAATACCATATTGTACAGACATTGAGATAATTTTTATATGGGAGTTGGCTGACTCTTCAACGCCTTGGCTTTTCTTAGAATAAGTTCCCTTTTCCTCAAGAAAAGTTTAAGGAGGTGGAGACTTTCTCAGAGCTTCCAGGTGTGTAGAGCCTCCTCAGCGGGGTGCTTTGTAAAGGATAGTTAGCGCTGGCCATACAGCTCTTGCAAGCATCTAAGTGCAGGAACTTTGTGGCACAGCCGCAATTTGCTCATGATTGCAAGTGGGAGTTCTGTTGTTTTCTTTTACTTGCTACTGGAGAACACCACAGTCCTGATGTGTGTGGTCTCAGTCCTGGCTGCCTGTGAACACTCTTCCTCCAGTTGCTGTTAGGGTGTTTGCAATAAGCTAGAGTGTAGCAGGAAATGCTGTTCAATGTCAGGCTCTGCAGAGGGGAAGTAGGGCTTTACAAGGGCTCCTCTGCTCTAAGAGTTGCTGCTCTGTGTGTTCCAAATGCACTTGTTCTAAAGGCAAGTACAACTTTCTCTAAAGGTAAGACTTACCTGTTTACAGCTATATGTTTGAGAAGACATTGGTGATTTGGTAAAATAGATTACAATTTATGTAATGAATGTGTGTAGCTTTTTCTTGATTAACATTTGCATATAGTTTTAACTTTTTCCATAGGTTTATCCAAGACTAGTTTGTAAATCTCAAAGTAAATAATGAAGTGCTTACTGATGGTCATCATGCCCCTCCTGTTTGTACCCACAATNTAACAACTCCCTGGGCAGCTGCTGCAAATGGTCCATTGTTCTTGGGAAATGAATAGAGTGGGTAGAATACATGGCTTTGATCACCCCCACACAGTGATAACTGGTCCCACCTGCTGAACTCGGACACCATAGTTGTGACTTTGGAGTCTGACTTGCTTTGATGTCTCTTACGTGCAGATATTTTTGATAGACAAATAACTAAATTCAGTTTGGATGACCAAAGCCAAGGTATGCAAATATCAGCCCTTTACTGTTATGTTTAAACAAAATTTTACATCTGCATTAGAGAGAAAAACATAGTTTGAGTTGATACAGGTGTTGCATATTGCATGAAGGTAGCAAAATGAGATCAAGAAGAGAAAATGATTTTATTTTAGGCCAAATGCAGTAGTAACTATAAACCAGCATTAAATATTTCCTCCCCTCTTTTGCGCTTATGTTTTGATACTGAAATTCTCCCTACCTCTAACCTATTCTTATTTATTAATAACTATCCCTATAGCTTCTTATGTCACTGCTTGTACTCACTGTTTCTTAATCTCCAGTCCTAGACAGACAGGTATGTTCTTCATTGTGGCAGGGATGCCAGCACTCTGTAGAGCTTTTGGGAGTGCTTGGATAGGTAGATCAGTGCCTGATACCCGTTGTAATGTGCTCATCACTTCCAACAATGTTTCCCCTGGCTTGAGGCTTGTGTTTGAGAGACCACAGTAAGCGCTCCATATGACACTGCAAACAGTGTCTGACAGGGAAAAACAGGTAAATATAACAAAGCAGGGAGGTAACTGGGGAAGTGTACTGCATAATTTCATGATGGTCTCAGATGCAAGAGACTCAAAAAATACTAGTTAAAACATAAATACTGGTAAAATAAATAAACATACAATGTTTATTATATGGTAGTGAACAATCCACTCAATAAACATGAAAATTTAGGTCAGAGCTGTAATTTGCCACGCTCGTGAAAAAGAAATATTGCTGCATAATGAACTATCATACTATTGCTTACAGATCTTTTTGGCATGCAGCTTTTTCAATGGTGTATCTGAAAGCAGATGCAAAATGTGAAAATATGCTGCTTTTTTATCCTTGTTCTAGTCAGATGAAAAAACCCCTTGATTGTATATGTGCACATGTATGACACAATTTTCTCAAAACATGTTGTGCTACGTGATATCAATTTTTGTGTGTCCAGTACATGTTTTTTATCTGACCTTATTTTTAATTTCTTTGACCATGTCCCCACCATCTTTCAAGAATTGTTAAAAGTCCGAATGCCTTGAATATTTTTCTTTTTTTTTAATCGTTTAAAGTTCTTTATGTCATTAAAACCCAACAGTCTCCTTTCTGTCTCAGTAGTGTTTCTTGAAAGCAAGAAGTGGTTTGACAGAAGTTGTTTTCTTCTAAAGCACTGATCACACTTCTACCTTTTAGTTCCTACCAGAATAACTGGGTGTCTTTTCAAGAAATTCTTTTTCCAGAGGAAGGACTGTCAGAGGAAGATTGGATTTAATACAAATTCAATAAGATCTACCTTCCTTGAGATGCATAGGTCTTTATTAGATAGTTAAAGGTAATAGCGGCTGCTATTTCAGTTGCCATATGACTGGTCTCTCATTTGCCTTGTGCCTTGCATAGTCACTAATTCCTGAGTGCATAAAATCCTGTCTAATTGAAATAATACCATTTTACCTCTTCTGCAAACTCCCTCTTTTCATAGCTATTTGTCATAGTACAGTTAAAATAAGCCTATATAAAATAGCTATGGCACGTGGATCAAAAAATATTTGTGATTGAAGGCAGTTCACTGTTTGTAATTTAAAAATTCAGTTTAAATAATTAGGTATTTAGGATGATTACCCTCTGGACATGTGGTTCACGTGAGGGGATGGATCACCATATGAGTCAGTAGCTTGCCCTAGGTAGTAAATTCCGTCTGCAGACGTGTGAGCTTGGTTATCACACTGTTGTGCACATGTATATATATTCAGGGGCACACGAACATATACAACAGAAAAGATAAATCATTCCCATTTGATTCAGAGCATGCCTATAGGAAGAATGCTCAGAGCAGGAGAAAAAAGGGCATCTGTTAACTCTGAGTCTTTAGAACTGTAGAGCTGGAAACAGTGGGTAGGACGAGGGAGGTATGAATGGGTAACATGCTTACTGAGAAAAATACAAGGCCCAAAATTTTGGAATTGACATCCAAAAATTATGGAATTGATCCCAAAAAATGGATTTAACTCCCCAAATTATGAATTTGACTCCCAAAAAATGAATTTCACTTCCATATAAAAGGATTTGACTCCCAAAAAATGAATTTCACCCCCAAATTATGAATTTGACTCCCAAAAAATGAATTTGACAGGTTGGTCAGATACACTGAAGATATGCTGACTGCAGTTGTAAGGTTTCTAGAAAACAAAACAAGGCCTCTGAGTTGCATATTCATCTAGAAATCTCTTATGGAGAGATTTGGGTGCCCAGTGCAAGCAGCTAATTGCATTGTCAGTTGCAGAGTCAATCAGGACACAGCAGAGGAACACTTGGTTAAAACACTTCGGTGCCCCTTCCATAACAACAAGTGAAACACTGTTTTGTGGCTTCTCTCAGTTTTTGGGATTTTTGCTGTGAGGGTTTCTGGTGTTCTTTTGGATGAAGAAAAGTTTCCTCATTGTGTAGTGCAGTTTTCTTCCTTCTCTGGTCAGAAAAAGTGTAGGTGTTTCAGTGGCAAAAATGTTCAAATCCAACCCAAGACTGTTGTTATTAGTCAGTTTTAAACAGTAAATTTACCTGTGTTTACTGCTGAATGGTTGTGGCTGGATTTTGGCAAAACTCCCTTGTCTGATTGGGGGCTAAAATCAATTAATGATCTTTAAAACCACAATATTTGATTAATTAAAATTTGGAATAACAGAAGCACAAAGACAGGGAAAACAGCTTTTTGTGACTTCAAAATTTGGATCCCACATACTCCAATATACTGGAAAACAGAGTTTTTAGATCTAGAAGATGGATTTGCTATTTTTCCATTCAAACATTTTAGGAAAGCACAATGGAATCTTACTCCATTTTTATTTATGTTGTGTTTCTAGACGTTCATTTTAATGTCATGCCTATTATTGTATCATTAGTGTTCTTTCATTCTTTCGTCTCTGAAACATATCCTGGACATGCTTTTATCTCTCCTTATTATTGTGTGTAAACCTTGTACTACTTCACCACTGTGGCACAGCTAGGGCTCTTTTTCCTTACTTAAGCCTGGTGCAGTCTCTCTGGTCCCACCGTCAATCACCAACTGGATGCTGAGACAAATTTTTTATAGCAGCTTCTGTCAGTAAAGAGAAAATATTTTGAAAAATACAGTTCAAAAGCTGAATGTCAGCCTGCTGAGTGGCCCGGTTAAACAGGAGAATTGCCTTTGCCAAGGTTTTTTTTTTTTGTTTTTGTGTCTGTTTGGTTGGGGGTTTTTTAACTTTTTTATTATTATTATTATTTTTAGCTTTTTTCCTAATTAAAAAAAAAAACAAACAACAAAACCAAAACATTGATTTGGGGTCTAGCCCAAATAATAAAATAAGACTTTCTTGGCAAGGACTCCTAGTTGACTAGCTTACTAAAATTTTTAAGCATCTCCATGATTGTTTCTGTCTCCACTTTTCCGGTGTCCATAATATGGAAGTTTTCAGTCTGTTCTGGGAGCAGCTCTTTTGCATCCCCTGTTTTGTTTTCTTTTTCAGTGAAGGCTAAATGACTGTAAAATTCTTTTTTGTCATGTTCAGATTACTCTTTCTCTGTAGGAAGTATTCCAGAAGATATTCTGGGTGTCCTAACAATTGCATTTAGTCTTGGTGGCCAGGGCAAAACACAGTCAAAAGATTTAGATAGACAAGATGCTACATTAAAATGACTTTGAAAAAGGATGGTGGAAGCACATGGCATAATGCGTAGTAAATCTCGTATTAGAAAGCTTCAAACCCTTGTTGAGAAGTTGCATTGGTCTCTTGAGCCAGAGAATATTGCTGTCCTACAGATATATTGTTGGAAACTGCATTGAGAATTGCAGCCTATTTGTTAGTTGATAAATAGAGATTAGAATAATCTACTAGGCTACACTATACTGCTTGTTAACAATATTTACCCTCCTAAATTGATTTAGTATAATCCTCACTATGGCATTACTTTATTTCTGGAAGATACATAGATAACGTGATGGTACTTATATGAAGTCTTGCATACCACTGAAAACCTGCTGTATTTCCTTAGTTGAATTGTGTGGCAGGATTATATTAACATGGATTTTGGAATATTTGAGCTCCCATAGGTGTGGTGTGTGGTTGATATGACATGACTTGCCTTCAACAGTTGTTTTAACAAGATATCCTTCATATCAAATATACCAAGCTGAAAGGCATAACTGAGTGAGTTAAGCAAAAAACACTGGTGGCAAAATTCTTCACTTTCATCTTTATGTGATTAATTCAAGGCTGAGTGTTACAGAGAAAGTATTTTTAACCTAGCATAGTATTTGGTATGTTTATTTAAAGAAAACTGAACAAACCCAGGAAACATAAAACCCCACCCCCCAAAATCCCTTTTATATTATTTAGTACAAGATCATTTTTAATAAATTTTTAAACTAATTGCAAATATATGTGCATTTACTCTAGTCAAAACTCATACTGCTTAAAATATCTTCTCACTCCTCCTAAAAACTGCTTTAATAATACATTAATTAACACTTCTGAAGTACTTGGCATATTTAACACAAGATAATTTACAGTTCCTAATATTTTAAACTGTGTATTAAAAAGTCTAGCATTAGTGAATAGAAAATACACTGTATGTGAATATAGCATTAAATGCTAAACATATAATTTACATGTAGCTCAGTCTTTATTAAAAATAGATATACTTTAATGTCTTGAAACATTTTCAAATTCCTGCTGATGGTTTATTTTTTTAACAGGACCATGCAGAGACTTAATATCTGTTCATACCAATAATTAACTTTTGGGTTATATAAACAATTAATTTCAGATTTTATGGCAAAATATTGTATTTTGATATTTCTTGCACACAAACTGAAAAATATTCAGCCAGTTTAATACCTGAAATACTGTACTTGCATCAAAAAGCTTTGACTGACCATGTACTTGAGAACAGATTTCCAATACAGACAGCTTTTTAGTGTCTCTTGACTTTCTGCTGGAAGAAAAGCTTACTACATGAGGATACTAAATGGCTTGAGGGTTTGGTAATGGGATGTGGAGACCTTCACCTTAGGTCACTAGTTTGAATGCAGCCCAGGTGGGTGGAAACTAAAACCCATTATCATCTGATGGCTCCTGGATGGCCTATGTGAAATGAGTTGGTGGTCCCAGCCAACTTCCTATGCGAAAGACAATAGTATTGCAGAATCAGGATCACAGTTCTTGCAGATTGGGACCCTTGCTGGAACTGTTTGCCAAAAAAAACAGTAGCTGGAGTGGGTTTCAGCACTGAATTTCCTTCTGCACCTCAAGTAGTTTGTGATGGTCAGACAAGAAGCATAACTGTGTAACAGAATATAGAAACCATTCTAACTCATTAGGCCAGGTCTGGCTTGTAAATACACTTCCAGAACTGTTTAGCTATGTTTTAGTCCCTCTATTGTTGCTTACAAGGTAGTTCAGAGAAATGCTGCATGCTCCTTTGTAAGTAGAAGGTCTGGGCAAAATAAAGCAAACGAAACCACCATAGAGACTTTTACATTTGCTAGCCTCTCCAGACCTTGTGTTATAATTCTGGTTTAATTTTCCTAGTTGACTTTCAAACTAAATGGTCAAATGCCTTGACTTTTCTGCCTGTAATTTTGCCACCAGTCTCAAGTTATTTTACTAATCCTTGAAGAGGAAAGTAATATATGTTATATTATTGTCAGAGGCAGTGAAAGATTCTTAATTGTAATTACTGCATAAAATCAGTGCTCAAAATTTTATTGTCGTGAGACATGGAAAAACATGTTCTGTTTTCTAACCCCCAGAGAATTTCTCTCTTCTTACAGCTCCTATGCATAGTGGCTTGTATGTTGTCTGTCCTGAACATAGTCCTGATTAGCTAATGAAGCTCACGTGGTTGGGTAAATGCAGCCTCATCAGGCACCCTCTGCTTTTTTTTTTGTTCAGGAAATGGCAGGAATCTTCCTTCAGTCCTTGAAGTCTTCTGAACAGCCAGCCTGTGGTATTAGTGGCCCCTATTACTACTGCACCCCCTCAACCAAAAACTAATTGGTGTCTTTTATACATGAGCCAAGGGGCCACATTACTAGTGAGAAAGACCATGTTTCCATCGCGTTATGGATACCTCCAGTCACACTCACATTTGCTGAGCATAACATCATCAGTCACAGGTGATATTTCATCCTGGAAGAGTCGTGGGAGCAGAGTGGCTGGGGTATTTCACCAGTTATACTGAAATCCGCTTTGCTTCCTGCAATTTTTGATATTTCAAAATTATGGCAAGGTGGTGGTGTTTCAGCTTCATTCCAGTTCCTCAGACTTGATCTGGGTACTAGTGCAACTGGTGCTTGGGTGAAATTACTTTAGAATAGAGACAGAAGCACGTGTTATGTTTCTCATAATTTTCAAGCAAGTCTTTATTTCTCCTTAAGATTCATCAGCTCCTTCATGGGTAAGTTGGACAGTGAATAATATTCTGAACTAATATTCAGATGCTGGGCAACTTTCCACTAGTAATGTTAAATTTTGTTTGTAGTTGGTATCCTAAGAGCCTATATAATGTAGCATCTTCTTTATGCATCCTCCTAACAAGTGGGATGCGTAACATTAGGCTGCCTAAATACCCTCACTTCCTCAAATATTCAGTGAGAATGTACGAATATTCAGTTATTTGACTTTTCTCTATTTGTTAAGATAGTAATGCATGTTTCTTTGCAGGGAACATTGTTTAGAAAGTTGCTGGAGGACTTTTTTTCCTTGAGAATGGTTAACAAAATAAAAAATTCTAAATGGAATATATGCTACTGTTTTGAAGGAATACTTGCATATAATAGGCAAATAATAGTAATAGTTGTTATACCTACATCTATTTTGAGATCAATAAGTATCACAGTTTTAATACAAGCGGCTTCCAGGCTTGTGTATCATGCAATATAAGATGCTAACCAATTCGAATGTTCTGTTAAAACATTGTGGTGTAAACGAAATTGCAGGAGGCTTGAAGTGAATATTAACTTTCCAACACTAACGGGGAAAAAATTGGATTAATTTGTGTTATAGCAATCCTTATTAGCTAAATTTCTGTATCTAGCCTGGTAGATAATCATAGGAGTTTTTGTTATTTTTTAATGAAATAAAATCAGTTACATTTGACAAAAGGAACTCTGATAGTTTTCAATATTAGCTATTAATTCTACATTAAATGCTGGTGCATGTTTACTACTATGGCTTTGGGTTTTGGCATGGATAGTTCCCATTTGTAGTTTACAGAAGTCCGTCAATTTGCTTTTCCCTACCATGTCTTTTCGAAACACATAAACCTTCTGCTGTAATTGTGGATGATGATCTAGGGACTGCAGGAGTTAGAGAAGTCACAACAGAGGTTTGTAACTTCTTTTAATTTGCTAATCCATGCATGGAACAACATTTCCAGCATTACCCAGAGATTAAGCCCCAGGGCCAAGGGCAGGGCCTCAATTTTGGTTTGCTAGTGATAGGCATACTGTGGTTAGAACTAGGTCTCTGCTGTGGACAATACCAAGTCTTTTCAATTTAAATTTCAATAACAGTGGCAAAATATTAAACATGGAGAACATGAATTAAAAAAACCCCATCACTCTGTCTTTGCATTCGGTCATTTCCCTGGATAAAGTTTATGCTGTAATGTTGGAGAGCAAAAAATTGTTACTTTTTTCAAAAATGAAAAGAAATATAGATTCATGTTAATTTTATACAAAATACTTATTTCTGAGGGTGATTATTAATGAGTAAAGAACAAAAGAGATAATGATTTTTTGTGTAGATGATTACAGTAATGTTTAGCAATGTAATAAGTGCTGCATTTCAATACAATTTTTTGATAGATTTTTGTTTAATGATTAACTGATAATTCATTTGCATTAATTGGTGGGTTTTAGTATAGGTCACAGGAATGGTAATCACTTTATTTGTTTATTTAAGAGAGTAGAAAGATTTTTGGAGATGTAGATTCAAAATATAGCATTATTTTATATAACAAACAGGTATCAGTTTATTGTAATACATCATAAAACCTCTTAAAACTGGAAAAAACATAGCTAGAATCATTCAGGTTGGGGTTTTTTGTTTGTTTGCTTGTTTTTTCCTCCTTGTCTTCCATTTTAATTATTTTTTATTTGTTTTTGAAGGAATATGTATATATATATCCACATAGGTTTTTCTGAATTCAGAACTTTCAGATGGAACTCTTGCATTAATTTCTATGAGCTGAAAGCAGTACAAAGCTCAGACTAAATGCAAATAGAAGAGCCATCTCTAGTCACTGCCTTCAGTATTTACTGGAATAACATGTCATGTAGTCATCTATTACTGCTGTATGTATTATGAATATAATCGTGCAGTTAATTTCCCTCTCATTAAATTCCCTCCAACCCCAATTTTTAAGAACGTAGTAAAAATATTGCAATGCACTTAACCAAAAGGAAGGTGCAGTAGTATCTACATCTGGATAGATTATGCAGAGCTAGTGAGTCTCCAGAAGCTTAACTAATAGGAAAGGCAAATAGAAGATCAGATTAATGCACCCAAGAGGTCTTGAATTGTCACTATTCTGTAGAAATGCTGCATCTCAGGACAGAAGACTCAAGGGAAGAACACATTGTTTGCCTTACTAAAGTGAAGCTTCTTATTAATAAAGGCCCTTGTCCGTCATGTTAT
The DNA here is from genome assembly GCA_013396755.1 of Sclerurus mexicanus. Lineage (NCBI taxonomy): Eukaryota > Metazoa > Chordata > Aves > Passeriformes > Furnariidae > Sclerurus > Sclerurus mexicanus. The sequence goes on along the minus strand of VWZF01006848.1, from coordinate 1,090,543 downwards.
ATATATACCCATGACTCCAGTTACCTTTGCTATGAGTACTGTACATAGAAAGCTTCCGGATGTACACTTTGTATTAGAGTGACACAAGCATAACTCCTTTAGTGAGGTAGAGGTGACTACGGCATGCTTTTGCTACTGATGGAGTCTTCCCCTTCATATAGGTTGTCCTGTTACATTCACATCCCAAGAAATTTAGGGCATTAAGCTCATGTGTGTGTTTGGTTTATTTCCGGTCCTTGTTGGGGAAAAATGATTGCAGATTTCCTTGTGGACATCTTTAACATCTTTGGGATTGTTATTCTTATTAGGTACTGGACTAGTGGAGGCTCATGGCAAATGGCCCATGTCTCCAAACTACATCGTATCGCTTCTTAACTGTCAGTGTGCTGCAGAATGGCCATTCAGAAAGGGTGTCTGGGAAGCTGTAAATCTTGATTCTTTTTCCACTTGGATTCTTTTTTAGAGAATGTATTTCCCTATGGTCATTATATATATACCTTATCATGTAAAATAATAATTTTCGTTAAGCATAGAGCAAAAGGATGTTTTTCATCATCTTTTTCAGTAATCAGTCGTATTTTTCATTGCAAATAGAACCCAATCTTTAACAGGCCTCTGATTTTGGGGCAAGTGTTATCTTAGGTCATAGAAAATGCAAGGTAATGAGATACCTCATTTGTTTTTCGTCCCTGGCATCAATATACATGCTATTGCTTGCTGCAGTTACCATCTCTGTATCTATTTTTAAAGAGCCTAGAGTAAATACTTCAAGTTCAAAAAACCCTCAGTGTTTACAGACTTTAGATTTTCCTTATGACTGTGTCAGTATTATGGGAATAGAATAACATTAAATAGTGAAGCAACTTGGGAGCATTCAAAGGAAGATTTATTTAAATAACTTCTCCACATGCCAACTAAAGAGAGCACCATGTTGGTTTGTTGCACTAGTTGGGTGTTAAAACCTCTCTGACCACTTCATAATGATTATAAAGTCATACCTATAATAAATAAGTTTTAAGTCAGACTCAGTTGAGACCATAATAAAATTTGTTTCCTTGCTTTTAATGTTTGAAAGGTAGTAATGCAGCATGTGTGTGGTCTGAGTTTTTTGCAGACGTGATCTGCATTTAATCTGGGAAAATTAATTCCCAAAGCTGCTGGCAGGCAGCATGTACTTGTTAATTATTCAGGTGGATGACAAATGCAGAGCAGAGGTTCTCGCAAAGACAAAGTTTGTATGATGCATGTTTAGTAACTGATAGGCTTGACATTCTGTGGTGTCTTACTCAGTGCTAATCCTAATAAGCTGCCTGATGAGATGAACGCCTATCCTCCTGTCCTTTAGAGAGAGAAAACAGAGATTTGAAAGAACTTCATTATAGCAATAAATCCCATACTTTCTGTTATTCCTAGTGAAAAGAGATCTTGTCCAGATGAATAACACACACAAAGAGAAAAAAGAATAGTAGTGTAATACGGACTATTGAAATTAATAGAAAACTGTATTGTAAATGCCTCCACTGTAAAAGCAGCTGCAGTTTAACTTTATTGGCAGGCTACGTTTATGCAGGTTAATGCTCTTCAAATTCTTTGGCATTATTCTATAAGTGATACAATCCTGTGGATATATGACTTCACCAAAATTTGCAAGTTGACAGGGAAGTAAATTGAAAATACTGTATTTTCTGTAGTTGTTTTCCTTCTCTCTGTTTTTTTTTGGTTGTTTTTTTTTGTTTGTTTGTTTGGGGGTTTTTTGTTTGTTTTTTTTTTGTTTGTTTTTTTGTTGGTTGGTTGGTTGGTTGGTCTGGGGGATTTTTTGGTAGCAAAATGCTGTGTTGTGAGTATTCCACCAGTCAGTTTCACCAGACAGGGCCAGTGGCCAAAAGTAGATATGGACACTGGAAGCAGTAATAACCAAGAGGTTACCAGTGCAAATACGTCCTGGATTTTGCCAAACGCTTTTATTATCTCTTGATTTCTCATGGTTTCTTTCACTCAGTTTGTATTCTTTATTAGAGTAGGAAGAATGATAGCAGATCTAACTGCTCCACTGCACTGCACAGCACCCAGCACCTATCCTGAGTGACACTTCTTAAGTTATTCTATGACATAATGACCAAAGATGCATCTTTTCTCTGTTCATGGCTCTCTTCCATATGACAGCTTTTTCTTGTGCCTAACTGAAAAATAAAAACTGATCTTTACTGCCATTTTACTATAAACTCTAGGTACAAGAACATCAGTTTCAATTAGTGTAACTTTTATATAAAAAGAAAATTTTCCACTGTGTCATTTTTGAAAAAAAATTGGGGTAGGAGATGTTGATGTATTCTGTACTTCTGTGAAACTTATTTCTGTTTATCTTGTCAACTGCATTTAAACCTATGCTCTAGTTCAACTCAGTATGAAGCTGGGGAAGAAGAGTCACTAGATTTGTGTAAAGGGGACAGTACTTAGCTTCGCTTGTAAACTCCCCTTTCTGAGTGTGTGCATGCGGTGGGTACTGTAGCTCCAGGTTCTGGACATTGACAGAGACCTCTGATAAAAACAGAGTTGTTCCTGCTTTCCAGACTCCCCTGAAGTATGCTGGATAAGTAATAACAATCAGAGAACAACATTCAAATATTTTGAGAGGACTACTTCGTGGCTCATGAAGGTTAAAGTATTACAGTAACATAATGCACTTGTTTATCTTTGTAAAACACGTGGTGCATTGAATCCTAGCTCTGAGCAATCCTCCTGTCTTGAGGTGAAGGAAAATGTTAACTTAATTTACAAGCTAGCAGTTCTGGGCATCTCCAGATTAGGGGCTTTTAATCAAATGAAATTGTAGCTAATAATTGAAACTAGTTTTCTGTTGCTAACTGTGAAATTCAGTTGAAATCAGCAAACTCATTTCCACAAGGGTTTAAGAACTGGTTGAAATTAGAGTGTAGCAGGAAGGGGCTTTTGTTTGTTCCACCAATTTATGTATGCTCTGTTCTTTTTCTCTTGCACAAATTGTTGGGTATGGTGATTTCAGTTCTGAGACCACCAAATACACTTCTGTTAAGATTTAAGGTTTGGCTGAAATCAGAGCATAAGGCTTTCAGTTTTTTCTAATTATGTATCCTCTTTCCATTTTTCTTGTGCAAATTGTTGGGCATAGTGATTTCATTGCTGAATCGTAATTTTACCTAGCAGAAAAATGCATTATGTACTGTGTGAATAATTGGTGTCTACAGAGTAATTTCATAAGATACTTGCTTCTTAATAGCATGTACTGAAATATTCTTAACAGGAAAAAGTTGTTTTAGACACTTTAACCCCTATGGTTAATCTCATATTTCAAAGGATAGCCCTTCCTTTTTGTGTCATTATCTCTTTCCTTTATATTTGCAAGTGAAGACAACATTGCATGGATTCAAATTAGAAATAAATAGAGGAAATTGTAGAAAAATATTAAATGTTAGTGTGCATTTTAGTGTGTGCAGAAACTGTGACTTGTTCTGTGAGCAAAAAAGCAAAACCCTGGTCACAATTCATTAATATAAAGCATCTCTACTATATCCAAGCAAACCTTGAAAATATTGTGTGTTAACAAAACCTCATTAAAATGTCACATGCACACTTAGATAAACTTTACAAAATATTATATTTTAAGAATTCCCCATTAAACTGTCATGCATTTTTTCTACATTTCTTTTGCTATTATTGCCTGATTACCAAGATATTTGTATGCTAATTGAAGCTTTTTTCTTCTTCTAATTGCCCTTATTCCCTCATTCATTTAGGACAGACTCTAAGATGTGCATGAGAAGCAAAGATTTATCTTGGTTTCTCTGAGGAAACTGTTTTTATCTGTGAGCTTCCAGAAGAGAATTTGCAGTGTCTCTGAACAACATATGCATCAGACCTAGTATTTGCAGACATATGAATTCTACCCACAAGAAGTGGTTTTTTCCCCTGGTAAATACACAAATCTGTGATTTCATTCTATTTGTAGCTTGGTAACCAGAATCAGATACAGTGGTGGTGGAATGCCCCATGCCCTGTCATTCCCTCCTTTTTTATGTCTGCACTCATAGCTTATTATCAAATTAAAATTTTGGCAGCATTTTTATAATGGATATTCTGACATCTTAAGCTGTTTTTTAGATCAGCATCCAGGGACACTGTTTTATTCAGTTCCTGATTACATGCTAAAATTGTGTTTGACTTCAGGAGGCTAATTCTTTGTGTTTTCATCCTTTTGCAAGGGGATGATTATGTTCCCAGTGCTCTAAAGTTTTTTTGTGGGGAAAAGTGAGTGTGAGCAAAGACAAGAGAAATAAAAGATTAGTTCTTCCTGCCCTTCTTATGTTTTAGCTGGAAGCTCAGCTACCTCTGTACACAGAGCATAGATTGTTTTTTTTGCAGACCATTCTGGGGACAAGCATACTTGATCAGTTTTTTCCTGACAAGAGGGGAATGAAATAGAACTGAATTGGAGCTGGTCTTTCTGCTTTGACTCTTTGTTCCTTGATCCAGAACAAAAATATCTTGAAGAAAGCAGCATTGCTCAATCCATAAATGAAAAGAAAATAAAGCCCCATGTAAAGAAACACCCTTCCTATTGCTCCACCAGCCCTGTCTTTGATTGCAGAACTGAGCCACTTCTCTACCTCTTCTGCTTTTCAAGCTGTGCCTCTTGCCAAAGCCAGAAAATGAAACTGGTCCTGCAAACAGAGATGATTTTAGAAGTGAGGCAAGATTTGTGGGACAACTATCCCAAAAGGGGACACATTAATAGATGTGTGATATTTTCCTCATGCCTTCCTGAAATGCAGCTCTGGTGATAATCTTCAGTGCCTGTTCCCGTGTTCCTCTCAGCAGAATGAAGTGCAAGAGATCAGAACTGAGAAGAATGAACCGTAAAATGTAGCTTGAACTTGCAGGGCGTGCAGCTGTACATGCACATCATTCCCAAGGAGTTCCTACTTTCTTTGCACAGGAATAATAGCAGATTAAACCAGAGCTAGAGAACAGCCAAGTCAGCAGCTTAAAAAAAAAACACCAACCCCTCCAAAAAACCCAAAAAAACCGAAAAGGAGAAAAACCCAAACCAACCCTAAAACCAAAACCCAAACAAACCTGACCACACACTCTTGCCTAAGTGGTCATATAAATTTAAAACTACGCTTAGGATATCAGTGGGTGCAGATACAAGAACATCTCTATGCGAGTAGCTTTACGTATCTCCCCAGACTGCTTGAAAGAGAACAAAAGAAAGATACTCTTTTGTCGCACTCAAGTAATAGAGGAAATACCCAGCTGTCATAACAAACTGCTGCTGTTGGTTATCATGACTTAATGACTGAGTTTTCTTTTCCAGTTACCACTACAGAATCCTAATGCCCAGGCAATCACTTCCAGCTTAAGGAGTGGTTGGAGCAGAATCCTGGGAAAAAAAAGCAGATGATAAAGAGCTTCTTAGCCATTTTCTAATTTTAATTGTGCCAAACCTTCACATAGAGTTTATAAAGCCAGAAATTCCTCATCATGTAGCTTCAGCCTCACTAATGAGCTGACGTGTCTGTCCTACTAGGGAACCAGGATTTTTTACTGAGGGAAACCTTTACTCAACAGAATTGCTTTTTCACTTTGCTGGTTGTTACCACCTTCCCAGATTAGGTAAGCAGGAATGCAGCCACTTTACTCCTCTTATGAGGTCCCTGAAAACAGTAAGGTAACAAGAAAACCCAAAGACTGATTATCATTCTAACAGCCTCTGCTTGTTTTTCGAAAACTTCTCACCAACAATGGCTCCTGTCAGGCTACACACTTCATGAGCTTTCTCATGGGAAAAATGGAAGGAATCAAGATTCAAATCTATTTTAAGCAAGGAAAGCAAGCTCTGAAATCAGATACTTGGATCAATTCTGAACTGTTGCAGTCAAATATTGAAAATATTTTAATGGCAAATTCAAATGACATAGAAAGGAATAAAAAATCATGTGGTGCACTGAAATCGTTCATGAAGTGAAGGAAATTAAGTCTTCGCATGTGTTGGACAGAATAAGTGAGTTAAACACTCCATTTGCATCAAACATCTTTGGGTATGTCAGCCATTCTTCCTGGGGTAGCTGAGTGAAAAGATTTCAGTGCAGAAATATGTGGAGTATCAGTAACTTTGAGCATTGAGACTGCCAGACTTTTTATAGGTCTAATACTTCATTAACATAGAAAAGGATTTAAAAACCAGCTCCTGATTTCAGCTACCCTGTATGTCCCTGTATGAAGTTAAGATTCATACAGCTCAAACTATTCCTACTGTGAAGGGGATTGGAGGTGACCAGAGCAAGACTCTGCCTGTGGCTTCAAAATAAGCTTGTAAAACAGGCTTATATTCAGAAGAATATAATTTACAGTCTTCAAATAATTTATAAATTTGGTAGGTGGATGGGATCCCTTTTCTTTTGCTGACTTGGATCACAAGCATTCTTTAATACTCCTGTAGTGCATCTCTTCAGATTGGGATAGCAGTAGTGCCTTTGAGAAAAATGAAAATGCATTTATATCTTTCTAGCTAATATTTTTGATCAGGGTTCTATACAAATTGAAAGTCTAAACAAACACCGAACAATAGAGTTTCTTGAATTCACATAGAAAGCATCCGTACAGTGCACAATAACCCAACACTAATAGAGGAGTTACATATAATATCATCGTGAAGGAGGTCTTGTCTAGGATCACTGCTAGCGTTGTTTGGGAAGACCGTAAGGATAAACACTCTCAGAGTGACAACCAAAAACCCCCGCAATTCTTTTTTGGTGGCCTGTTCTGAAGAAGTCTTACTTCATACATCCATTTATGATGATGTTGTCATGCAACAGATACCCAGTACTTTTATCTTGTCTTTCCATCCAGTGCCCAATCTCATTGATGATCATTGCATATTAAGTGATTCTGCTCCACGTGTAACAAATGGAGTAAATCAGGGCTGTTCTTTAATTGAGTCTCTCAGTTCTTTTTCATTCTGAAGATTTCTTCCTTTCCTCAGATTAATGTCTGCAGACAGAAGGGTTATGGCTGTGATTCCGAATTGCCTCTGAGATCTGGTTCAATTGTTAGGAGACCTATGTTGTCTAGGACAGGCAAATGTGTGAGAGACATTTCACAGTAACTGGCAAGGTCGCACTTAGTAAGTTCTGCTGTATCAATGAAAGTGACCTTCCTATGTACTTAGACGGTACCCAGTGTAATCAGGGTGAGGGGAAAAAAGTGCAAAGGTTCATAGGGCTTAAATTTGTTTCACATAATGGTTGCAGTGCTCACAAGTACTTACGAAATAAGTTTGTGTGGGGAAAAAGAACCGTGAAATGTTTCTTCCAAAAATTCTCCTTACTGATATATGTAGTCTTTGAGAATTTACCAGACCATAATTCTCATGTTGTAGACCTCTGGCCATAAAGTGACCTTTGATTTCTCTAAGTCCTTTGTCATACCCATACTCCCAAATACTCTGTTCAGATCTGATTGTTTCATCTGCCAAAAGAAAGCTTCTGTTTCATTAGCAATAAAACTCTTTCTTTACTTGTATTTTTTGTTTGGTTTTGTTTTAAATTCCCAACCTATGTGCAGATAAAGACAGTCAGTTTCTGATGTGGCTGTATGGATTCTCTAATGCAGTCCAGTATACCATCTGCCTTTTTTGTTGCAATTGCATAGTGCTGGTTCATGTTCAACTTAGTGTCCACCAGAACTCCTAAGTCTTTTTGTGCCAAGCTGCTTTCCAGTTGGGTGATTCCGAGTATTATGTTGCTGCAGAAGTTTGCACTTCTCCTTGCTAAACTTAATGAGGTTTCTGTCAGGCTGTCAAGGTTTCTCTGGAAGTGACTCTCTGATGTATCAGCCACTCCTCCCAGCTGTGGGAAGTGTCATCGGTCTGTGCTATCAGCACACTTGCTGAGGGTACCCCCTTCCCCATCATCCAGATCATCAATGAAGATGTGAAATATCTTATGTTCCTTGCCTCTTGTACTGGCCACACATCCTTCCCTTTTGAGTTCCTTTCTCTTTAATCTAATTTTTCAGTTCAATCAAGTTCAAACTTTTCATCTCTGTTTTTAAGGATTCACTCACTTCTTTGTCCCTGTACTTACCTGCTCTCATGGCAGTGCTGCCCTCCCTCTTGTTGCTAGCTCAAGCTGAGAACACTTCCTTGTCTTCTCAAACAAACATTTCTTGCATGAGAAATTCAGTTCAACAAGTTAGTGCCAAAAAGAGCTGGCACACAGCTGGGATACAGTGATTTACTGACATCTTGGAAAGTTGTTGCTGTCGCCAGTAATAGACTGGTGTTGTTTCTAACAGTCAAGCATGCTCAGTGGGGTTTCCATAATAATTGGAAAGAACATGATTAACCTTACTAGAGAAATTACACTGTAGTAAGCAAAAACTCCTGTCTCTGAGCTGACTTTAGCTAGAGATGACCACCAGAGACAGCATTCTTCTTGAAAACATCTTAAAAACCCACCTCTTGAATATTATCCTCAGAGTTCTGTTCTATTACCAACAGACATTGAGTATGTTAACCATGAAAACTGCAGCTATTTAGGCCTTCCAAGAATTGCATGAGTTAATTTTTTTTAACTATCTGATTTCAATCCTTTCTCTTCTGATCCCTGCCCTTCAGACCCATGGTCAGCTATCCTAGTCAGTTATGCTTCAGTACCCTTACCCCAGAGTTGTGTTTGCATGATGATAGAAACAATAACATCTGAAGCTTGTGCTTCAGTAGGAACATTGATGTAATAGAGTTCAAAGCACTGAGGCAGAGTGTCAGAAGTGAGACGCTTCTGTTGAGGTAGTAATAATATCATGTAGTTGGACATAGGTACCAGGACTTTCCTGTAGGGTGAAGTTTTGTGGTTGGGGGTGTTTTTTTGGTCTTTGGTGTTGGGGAGAAGGGATCCAAATGACTTGCAGCATTAGTTCTTTTGGGGAGAATTGCCAGAGTGAAGGCAGGCATGAAAATAAACCTTTCAGTGCTGCTAAATTCTGATGGCTTCCATTGTAATTAATTTAGCAGGAAACAGAGCCTTCTCTTGACCTGTATCTTTTTTATTTGGGATTCTGTTTTCTAAAGGATGCCACTTCACACACACTGTTTATTTCTGCATGTCAAAGAAATTATGATTAAAATTCTGAATGCTCACAAATACCAGAGTTTTCACCACACAAACTTAAGACATTCAACTGTACTGGGGAAGATGTTATTTGTATGGTGGGTATTTTATACAGAAGTTCTTTGCCTTCAGAAGAAACTTCAAAGGCAGCGAGGGACAAAATGTGACTGGGAAAAGGGAAGCTTTTCTCACAGCGATGACATAATATCAGGGAAAAAGTATGAGTTAGATTTGTGATTTCTTTTTTTTTTTTCTTTATTAATGAAGGGTAATCATGACTCATGTAATAGTAATCATGTAGCAAAGTAATGTGATATTAAAAATCTGAAAGAAAAATTGTATTTAAACAATATTGTTTTTATCAGCTATTGTACCACAAATTAGGAAAATGACTTTTGAACCAAAACTAGATAGTTCCAAAAAAGAATATCTAGAATGAATAGTAAAAAGCATCTGTTCTTTGCTCATCGGGAAAAGGAAACCTCAGTGTAGAGAAATACCTTTTTTTCATTGGCTTACATTCACATTATGATGTGTTAAGTGTTCAAAAGTAAAGTTTCACAGCTGAACTGTGATCAGAAGGAGAAGTCTTTTGTGAGCCTACAGTCAGGCATTCCTTCTCGGAGGTGGTCAGAGCATTAATGGGGATTGACACCTGCAGGTTGTACCCTGCCTACCAGACACCTCAATGTTCTCAAGCCAGCCATTTGCCTTGAAGATGAACAGATCTTAAACATCACAATACTTAGATTCTTTGCTAAACAGCCTATCTTTCGGTTCTCCCAGCTATGTTACAGTTGTACTAATTTCAAGTCCCAGTCATCAAGGAGTTCAAAAGAGAGGGATATATTTAATTTCATTTTGACTTGAACAACAATTATGCAAACAATCTTTTAGGTCTTTTCTAAATCTGCTACAATACTGCAAAACTGCTTTTACAGTCTGAGTCCTCAATAGTAACTGGGTACCATTACCAGACTTGGTGAGAGCTAATTATCATTAGCTTTTAGTTATTAGACAAGTTGTAAGTTGCTACCATTGACAAAATGCCAATAATGTAGCCGTATATTAGGCATCCTTTGTTTAGAGGAATGTCAATCACAACCCACTCTGGAAATTACAAAGTGGATGAGAGAGGTTGCTTTTGGATATAATTTGATAAAAATATAACATAGTAATAAGTATTGATTACCTAATCTAATTTATATTCATTAAAACCTTTAAAAATATTTTATTAAAGGGTCATATTGTTCTTTTGTGTAGAAATCCTTGATTGGGGTAGGAACCTTCCCAAAGCATATTTCAGAGTTTTTTTGCAGTTTGTGCCAGGAACCATTCAGATCATTCCACACCCTTTTCTTCACCTTATCCACACAAGCCTTCCTTCTTGTCAACAGAGATTTGTAGCATTCATTCTACTTCTTAGATGACTGATACGTTCTCAGATTCCCTGGCAGCAAACCCTATAGAAGGCCAGGCTGGCAGCGTGTTACTGACTAATGCAGTATTAGTGGCTCAGTCAGCATTTCTTATTTCACCAAGCATTTAGGTAAAGAGGAAAAGCTCTGTGTACTGAGTGGATCCGCAGGAAATGCCCAAGGATGTGACCATTAACAGAGATATGCTTAATTGGTTTCTAGAAAAAACAGTGCCATCCATTTGTGTTCACAGTTTAGTCACCTTAACTTCAGGCAAATACAAATACTAGAAGGGAAATATATCTGGTATTTTCTGTGTTTCACAATGGATGTGCTTTTCTGGGGTTTTTTTGGCTTTGTTTTGGTTTTTTTCACTGGTTACTTTGGTTCATAACTTAGGAAATTTTATCTTTCAGTGCGCTTTGGCCACCAAAACAGCTAAACGGCTAATTTAGTAAATTTAACCTATTTTCTAATCAGCTTAGTAATGTGTTGAGTAGAGAAAATCAGCTACATGATTATGGTTAAACAGGAAAAATATTTAAAATCAGGGATTTAATTTTATTTTGTTTTATGTTTGACACCATGGCCTTTAGAGATCCAGTCATTTTAAAAGGCCACAATTCCTTCCTGTGGAACAAAGTGTTTTGGACCACTGCTCCTGGATAGAGCTCCTGCCATACCAGACTCCAGCGTGGTCACAGAACTGAAAAATGACCCTGATCATCATCTTCAAATGCTATGTCTGCATTCAATAACTTCTAACACATTTCGTCCACTCGTGTTGAAATTACAAAAGTCTAAACCAGCATGTCAGTTACCTCTGTTCTTTTTGAGGGTTGATGTGGGGTTAGATTTTTGTTTGTATGAGACAACTGTTTAATCTACATCTTTAGTTACTTAAAGCATTCTAATCTATTTGCCCTTTGTTAGTGTTTATTTAAATAACCTACAGTTGGTATGTTCAGGTACTTTGCCCTTGCTTATGGTTTATAACTAAAACTACTTTGCATGTTATCTGCAAATCAAGTATTCTTACCTCGGTGAAAAGTGAGTGAAATTCAACCTGCATACTGATGACTTTCCAATGGCCTGCATATCTTTAAAATCCTGCTTAAGCCCTCAAATAGACTGTAAGTATGTTTTTTAGTACAGCACAGGTGTAAACTGTGTACTACACCTCTCAACAAGATTATTTTAACCTAGACATATACAGGCTTGATGCTATCCTCATTGAAGCCGGAGGCTGAAATTTTTATTAGCTTCTGTAGGTGAGATTCAATCCCTGAATGACTCTTGCCAGACACAGAATAATTAGAAATGTTTCTAAGCTCAGTTTGCAGGGCACTGTTGATGTTGGTGTTACGTGTATGACTTCAGCGTAGTTCATTGAGCTATGTTTGAGGCTGATGGAACAGAGGTACCCAATGTAACAATGAAGTTAGGGAAACAGTGCTGGCCAGAGGAAGGAGGTAGGTCAGTTAATGGGGATCAAGACAAGCGCTTTCTATTTTGTTTTATTTGCTGCTGAGATCAAAATAAGTATTTTTCCCAATTAATTTTTGTAGCTACTCAGACCCACTTGTCAAGGGCTGGATGGAAAGAAAGTTTCCAAGTAGGCTTGCTTCCTTTCTAATTGAGTCTAGTTTGGCTTTGATGCTGATCATTCACACTGAGAGCCAAGAAACCAAAATAGAGATTCAAGTGTTAATCCTCTGCAGCTATAACTCAACCTCAGCTTCCAGGTGAATGGCATGTATATTTTTATCCAGGCAGAGAATGTTGAAAGTGTGGTCCCCTTTCTGGGATTTGTTAATGAGAGTTTTAAGGGTCAGGCAGAACATGGTCACTGAATGCCACCCTCTTCTTAAAGGCTTGAAGTAAGATGCATGTTTGGTAGGACATAAACTACATAGTCTCTCTGAAAACTTTAAGTTTTTTCAAGCCCTTGGTTTGTTATCTTTGTCAGTGTGTTTTCCAGTAGCAGGTCATGGGGCATAATTGGCTATTGCTTCCCTTGTGAGCTTCACAGGCAGTTGTGCTGACAGCTCTCAAGTTGCCTCTGGGTCTGTCATAGAGTAAAGCTGCTGATGGGCTTTCTCTGTTGCTTACCAAGCTACTGTGGATTTAACCGCGCCTCCTCCTGAGCTGTGATGTGTGATTGAATTCCCTTATTTAAGAGAAGCACACTGAGATCTTGCAACTTCTATACATCTAACACATCAGTGGATACAAGAGAAAAGATGCTGCTACACTTAGTGCCATCACTTTACTTACAGCACTTTATAACAGTAGGGATTTAACAGAAACAAGTGTTGGAATGATTAGTGAGCAGGTAAATGGGAAGCTTAACTCTTAATTTTTTTAAATCATTTGTATGAATAGTAAAACACTAGAGCTGAAGATGTCTTAAAAGCAAGATAGTAAAATGCTGATTACTGGGAAAATGGGGGGAAAATAAAGAAGAAAATAAGTACTGCTGTTGAATTTCATTGTGCAGAAAGAGCACTAAGTTAAATGGAAGGAAAAGAAGTTAAGTGGTTTGTAAATACAACTGTTTTTCTGGCACTAGAAAATTCTTAAGAGAATTTTGTGTTCTGCAAGTCTATAGGTGTCTTGAAAAATCAGAGTTTTGAAATAGCTATTAACATGTTTACAGGCCTGTGATGGTAAAATTTTTATTTGTTTGTTTAAAAACAGTTCCCAACTGTATCAAATCTGCAGCAAAGCCAATGAATCACCAAATGTAGCCTCTGAATTTTTTTTAAGAAAGTACATTTAAAAATGCTGTGACAAATCAATATAAAACCGTATCTAAAATTACAAATACAAATAGAATGTTTTCTTGACTGGTTTGCTTATATTGAAACGGTATTATTTTATGTGAAGTATGTGTAATAGAGCATTAGATTTGAAAACTCTTGTTGAGTATTATTTTTGACAGCCTTTTTTAGGGTCACTAAAATTCCAATAATTCAGTACAGAATTGAAGTCGATTCCAGAAAAAAATTTAATATAGTCTGCTCGCCTGCCAGCTTCAACATAGTTTCGGAGTACTGAAATGGTTTGACACATTGAAATATAAAGTGCATTTGTCATATCTATTGGTGGAGTATTTTATGTGATTGCTTCTAACAAAACTCAAGTCAGTAATATTTAATGTTAGTCTTCTATTTTTACCCCTTTTAAAAAGAAAAAAAAAATCATTAAGGCATATAAACTACTATTAGTAATAAAAATACAAATTCCTATCTGGTAATGTCATACTGACCCTCAATTAATTTCGGTTGTATACTGCTTTTTAGTGGTTTTATATAAAACAGATGTTATTTTGCAGTGATGTGCAAGCGTTCCATAAAGTGTTCTTGCACAAGCAGTTCTGCATTTTAATGTAAATGCATTATGACTATCCTGAAGAGACATTAACTTGTGGTGACCACTGCAACATAAGTTCACAAAAATGAATATATTTTTTTCTCTTTGTTAAAACATTTAATTTATTGATTACCTGCTTGAACAAGACCAAGGAGAATAAAAGGCAATGGAAATGTATTCTATCCTACTATGAAAATGTCTTCATGTTAGCACAAGGCTTGATTTAACTTCTCTGGACTTTGGTTCAAGCTCATGGTTTACTTGGAGCTGAAGTAAGATGGTCAGGCTAAGGTAGAGCTGTAAATGAACAACTCTGAAGAGGTGAGCCCGAGTAGTAAGACAGCAGGAAGCCAGTGTTAATGGCTTGTCCATGTATCTCGTGTGGAGGCTTTGGAAGTAGAACACAAAGGTGTTTCACAAGTGTAGGTGCCCCATTTCATGATGCTGCCTGTTGCTAACCATGGATTTATGATTAGATTAGATTTACCAGCTACCTGAAAAGCATGTATGGTGTGCATTCCCAGTGATGGTTTGTGTTGTTATGAGGCAAGCAATGCTGCCTCTTCACAATGTCGCAGGGCTTTCCCAGAGAGGAGAGTTGAGCAAAGAAGTTTCCTTCCTAGGGCTTATGCCCAGGGATAGTCTTGATTGTAAAATACAGTTTCTTAAAGTTTTTTTATTCAATCTCCAAGAGGCAAAATTGACACGGAAAATACTGTAAACATTCTGGGCTTTCACACATACTCTGGTCCTTTGACAACTTCGTGGCATTTATTTGCAGTAAGTTTGCCTATTGCTCGCCAGCTGATTGTATTTTTCATACTGTTTTAGTGGTTTTCAGTCCTTCTAAGTGTAATATTTCAACTTAAAGCATTCCCAAGCATTGCTTCTCTATTAGCCATGTAGTCTAGTGAAAATGGTTGGGAGTTTTTTCTGCATATGAAGGCAATTCTTTTGGACTGATAATCTATTTGTTGTATAGAAAGATACAATGTAAATAATCTGACCCAAATATTTTTCCTTAAAATATTAAAAAGAAATATTTTGTTTGATAGAATTTAAAAACTACATACATTTTAATAGTGCGCCTCAGTACAATTGAACATAAACAAACTATACATGGATTTGAAGATCCAGGTTGCTTGTCCAGTTTGTGTGGAGGATTTAGACTAAAACTTACAATCAGAAATACTCTTATTTATTATTAAACATCTCTGTTGTAATATAGGAAGCATATTGAAGAGTGAACTATGTATTTTGGAGTGATTGGGAACGTGACAGGGAAACTTTTAAATGAAACTTGGTGGACCTTTTGCTGTAGATTTGGAAATAAGTCCAGAAGGCTGAGCTTAATATAACATGTGGCAGGTGGCCTGCATTTGCCTGGAGAATTCCTCTAGGGCAAGACAGCTCAGCAAACACATAAATCCTTTTTTCTCTGTTATCTAGTAGCACATTTAGTTGCCATGGGAATTTTATTTATGCAGCAGATCCTCTGCAGTTCAGTTTGTGCCTAAAGTTTAACTGTACAGATGTTACCGTAAATACTACATGGCAATATTTTCAAAACATAGCACCTTTGAACAAAAAGAACATGTCTTCTATTATTGATTTTGTTATGTTATCAAAATACCATTTTGATTACACTAGGATTGTGTTTCCCCAAAAGCTTCATAAGTTGATTTAAAGTGTGCACCTCCTGTACAGCTCCTCCCAATATTTATTTATTTGTTTAGAAAAATAAAATGCTGGATGTATCTGAAGAGTATACTACAGCAAGTGAAATTCTGTAACTTGCAGGACAGAACTTCATATGAATACAAAGTGCATATATAGTTTTCTGCTTACTTTCAGACTGTTGGGTTTCTTTATTAGCTATATGTAATAAAATATTAATGTGGATCTTATTTTACATCTTTTTTATTTATTTGTAGTTCTGGTTTGCTCACCGGAGACATGTGAAGAGTTTTAAGTTCATTGGCTCAGATCTAATTATTAGAAACAATTTTGTTTTAATCCTGATTTATGCAACAACATATAAATCACCAAAGTTTTCTTTGTGCAAAGAAGTCAAACTTGTGCTTTTTTAGGAGTGAACAAGTTCTCCAATACAGTCTGTATATCTTGACCCATTCTCTGTAATCTCTAGATTGCAGAGATTATTAACTAAAGCAATTAAAAATAAATAAAGTTCTAGTGCTGAAATTCAGCAGTATCTTGATATTGATTGAAATTTTTTCTATGTATATAAAGGAAATATTCTTTCCAAAGAACTGTGGACAAATTATTCTACAGTATTGCTTTATGTAAATACAACTTTGATAAAAACACAAAATTAAGGCTTCAAGACAAAACTGTTATGTTGTATTTTATTGCAGGTTTTTTTCTGGCACAAATCATACTGGTTTAACATCAAACCATATTCCTGCAGTAACAGTTATTAAACAAGCCTCTTGGTATGAGTACACAACTTCCAGGTATTTGCTCTCTCAGTATAAACTGTCTGAATATTCAGAAAATAAATTTCAGGAAGATTAATAGAATAAATTTAATGCTTTAAACAGCAGCAGTTTGGAGATCATGAGTTTTGCTCTTCCAGTGGTGTGTTGAGTCTCTTCAGTTTGTTTGCTGTTAATCCTGATGGTGGAGAACAAAAATATCTCCACCTGCACAAATTTCTCTTGAAACTTATTGTTTGTTAAGCCAGGCTGAGTAGGGAATGCATGTAACGTAACAGAGCACTTCTATTCCCTTTTCACCAGTAGTCATTTAAAAGTAGATGAGAGGGGAAAAAATATATCTATTTGCTAGCAGTGCTACTCATTGCCTGTGAGAAAAGGAGTTTATTCTCTGGCTGACTGACGGATGCTATGTGGACAAAGCCTGTTTGGGAAATTTTCCTGGCCAGAATTTGAGACCTGCTCAGTTTTTATTTCCCCACAGTACTACTGATTGCTAGATACAAATCATACTTTATGCTGTGGCACGTGAGATCATTAGGAGTATGAGGAAAGGCTCTCCTTGCTTTGATCCTGGCAGAGAATTCATCTGTGATCTTGATTGTATCTTAGGTGCTTCTTGGATCTGCCCATAGAAGAATAATCCTGGAAGCTACTCAGAAGCAATATTTATAGAGGACTGGAGAATGAAAGAATGTGAGCATCTAAATTTAAAAGATTCATGCACAAGAAATGAGTGCATTGATTGGTCTTGTCTTTTCATGGCATTAAGACTTCTCTAAAAAGGCCCTTTCTGCTTTTCCAGATGATGGGCGTTGACAAAATATTCTGACTTCAGTGAAAATTTACATATATGACATATCTTATTCAAAGAAGACTGAAAGATTATTTGATTCATACTGCGAATCTACGTTCCTGGGACAAAAACCTGGGGTTCTGCAGTTGCTATAAAAGAACTGACAATGATAACAGAAGCTCCTGGCTGGTAGATGAAACCTGATGTGTTTAACAGAGAAACGTTCACTCTTAGCGAATTCCTCTGAGAAAATAATGAGCTTGACATCTGTAGATTTCTTCAGGTTTAGATTAGATAACTTTCTGTAGGATACACATTAACCAGCAGTTACTGTCTTTGATAGAGAAGCTCAGAAGCTATCAGCTGAAACTCAATGAGTGATTAGGTAAGAGACCAAAAGCAGGTAACATAATAAGTCATACTTGTCCTAAATTCAATTATCAATGACTCTTTGCAAGGATAGACTATTTTGTTTGTTTTTGCACACTTGTAGCTCTTATTTCATGTGATCTGAACACAGAAGAGGGGAAACATCTTCCTTTACATGCTGCAGAGGGAACATACGGAATTCCCTGAATTCCCATCTCTAAGAAGTGTTCCCAGGAAATTCTGAGACCGAAGCAAGAAGTGTATGTATTGCTTTCTCTACATCAAACACACAGTTTCATAAATAACATGGATTTTTTTTCCTGATACTTCTGGAAATTTCTTTAACATAATTCACACTTTTAACTAGATGTTCAGGAATTAGATGCCATTAGATGTCTATTTAGTCTGTTCTCATCTTTCTTATAGTACCCCTTTATGTATCAAAAGGCTCACCCTGGAGCCTTCTCTTCTCCAGGCAACCCCAGTTCTTTCAGCCTTTCTTCATGGGAGAGGTGTTCCATCCCCACAACCATCTTTGTGTCCTTCCTCTAGACTCAATCTAACAGGTCAATGTCTTTCCTGTGCTTAGAATCCCACAGCTGGATACAGTACCCCAGGTGGAGTCTCATGAAAGCAGAGTAAAGGGGCAGAATCACTTCCCTTGACCTGCTGGTTATGCTTCTTTTGCTGCAGCCCAGGTTTTCTTTGGCTTTCTGGGCTGCAAGTGAATGTTGCCAGGTCATGTCCAACCTTTTATCCAGCAGCACCTCCAAGTTTTTCTCAGCAGGGCTGCTCATAATCCATTCATCGCCCAGCAGCATTGATACTGCAGGGTTGCCCTGACACAGGTGCAGGACCTTGCACTTGGCCTCGTTAACCTCATGAGGTTCACATGGACCCAATTCTTGAGCTTACTCAGCTCCCTCTGGATAACATCCCATCCTTCAGGTGTGTCAACTGCACGGCTCAGTTCTGTGTCGTCTGCAAACTTGCTGAGGGTGCACTTAGTCCCATTGTCTGTGCCATTGATGAAGATATTAAACAGTACTGGTCCTAATACTGAGAGACGCCACTCATCACTGACCTCCATCTGGACACTGAGCATTACGGTAAGAATTTATATTTGTGCCCCTTTTTCCTTTGTGGCAAAAACTATAAATTAATGCAGCAGCTCACATTCTCTGTTATCACAGGGTAGAAACAGAAGAAAAATGTTTACTACTGCATTTTTTCAGCAAGAAGAAAAAGCTGTAGGCTCTTCATAACTTTGAGGAGTTTCTAATTTTGCATTGTATAACCTATTCATGTAGTAAAACTCCAGTAAAAGTAGGACTTTTTTATTTTTAAAAAGTACATTTAATGATGGAAACACTAATAATGGAGTTTTAGAACACATGTTCGTATAAGTAGATGATGTAGTTTAGGCTCAATTAACTCAATATTGATATGAAAGAAAAAATATAAAAGACAATTGGTATGCATATGTGAATTATGTAACTTGTGCATTTTAAAATATTTTAGTCATTCCTGGTATAATCTTGAAAAAGCTAAAAGAATTTAAAACCCCTTTTCCAGTTTTGTTCCATCTGTGCATGAAAATACAGTCAAATTCAGTAGGTGCAAACATCTTTACCAGAAGAGGTTGCTGAGAGTCGGGCCCCATATCTATGCTGTCTTCTCCCTTGTACAGCTGTTGCTGGCTGCTTCCCCTTCATTGGGAAAAATGGAGATTTAGAAATTTACATAATCTGATCTACAGTCTGTACAAACAGAATTTCACATGCTAATTTTCACTTGTTTGTTAATCAAAGGTTTTGAAAAGGCAATGTTAGTGTATTATTAATAACTTTAAAGTACATCCTGTTTATGAGGTAATAACCTTCTGTCGTGGGCTGAATTGACTTAGAGTTTAATTAGCCTAGAATTTGTTTAATACAGAGTTAATCAACCTCACAGTGGCTGTGGAGAAGTTTTGTGTTTGTATTTTTTTAAGAGAGCTAAGCTTCAAAAGATACAAAGTAACAAATTACAAATGTGCCCTAAGAAAATAAATATGTAATATATGTCTGAAAACCCTCAAACCTATAAAATCAAAATTCACTATAAAAATCGAACTCTTAAGATTTTTTGCTTTTTAAGAAATCCTTATGGCTGTACAGTTTCACAGAATTTTATTGCTCAGCATGACAACTGAGAAAAGAAAATAAGATAAGGAACTGGCTTTATATAGACATATGTGTATGTCTGTGTGTTCATAGACATAGAGAGTTTATTTGGTTTGAACTATTATAAAGAGTAACTTGATATATTTATAATATTGGCCTGTAACAGAAATACTTCTGTCTTTGAAATTGGAGTGCACGTTACACTGTGACAAGAGAGTATATCCCTGTCTGTTTACAGTAAACAGATTTGGCTAGTAACTATTTGGATAGTAAATAGCACAAGCGGAAATGGAATTTTGTTACATGATTTGAACTAAGATTAATATTTCAATACAACTTTTTGAAGCAACTTTGGGTATTTACAGTTCAAAAGAAAAGGTTTTGATGTTTTTTGGAGGTGTGTGCAGTAGTTTAAACAAAAATCAGTTTAAGAATCCCATTATCTATGTAATGCAAGAGGCTTTGGGTTTTGGAATCTAGACACCTTATTTCTAAATTAATCTGTTACTCTATACTTGAGTGGGAAAGTTTAGTGCAGTGTATTTTTTTTGGTAAAAGATATTGGATCACACTATCATAGAACAACTCTTGCTGGAAAACACCATAGTCTCTAGACCAAGCTGCTCAAGCAGGGTCAGCTGCAAGGCTGCACAGGGATGTTTCAAGTCAGGTCTTGAAAACCTCTGAGAATGGAGGTGCCATGACTACCCTATACAACCTTTGGCATTACTGGACTGTCGTAGCAAAAGTGAAAAAATTATTTTTTGTATTCTCTCTGACACTCATTCATTTGCAATTATGCCTGTTGTCCCTCATCACCTACCATAGAGTGCCTGGCTCCATACTCTCTGTGTCCTCCCTAGAGGTGTTGGCAGGCTGCTTTTAAATACCCAGCCCAAATCCACCTCTTTTGCAGGCTGAACTAGCCCTACTCCTGTAGCCTCTGTTCACAGGGCAAGTGCTCTGGCCCCTGACTATCTTGGATAGCCCTTTGCAGGCCTCCGTGAGCTAACCAAGATCTTTTCTGAGTTGGTGGACTCAAAACTGGACACAGCATTTAGATATTGTCTCCCAGGGCTGAGCATGGGTGAATAATTTCTCCTCTAGATGCACTGGGTGTGCTCCTGCCCAGGTAGTGTTGTGCAGGGTCACACTGTGAGCTCATGTGCAGCTCACTGCCCAACAAGGCTCCACATCTACAGGTTTTGTCCATGTGCCATTTCTCAAAGCTCCTCTTGAGCCCATCTGAGTCCCTTTTGGGAATAGCCTTACCTGCAAGCATGTCAACTGGTCCCCCTCAGTTTGCTATCATCTCCACAGCTGACAAGAAACCATTCCAACACTTCCCCCAGGCCACTGATGGAGATTTTAAACAGGCAGTTCCTATGACAGACCCCTGTGACACTCCAGTTGTGATCAATCTCCAAGATATAGTACAATTTATTAATCACTACAATCTGAGGCCAACCATCCATCCAGTTTTTGTACTCTTAGTTATTTTTAATTTTTTACTACTGTATTTTGGAGAGAACAGCTTTCTAGGATGACATCTGGGCCTATCATTACTGCTGTCAAATGAGAGAATGTTGCCAAAGTATATTTTAAAAATTACTTTTAGGTGTGCTTTTTAACAACTTTTCATACTATTCAAAGCTGACTGTTTCAACCTCAGTAGACAGTTCTTGAGTTTGTAAACTTGTTATCTGGTTACTTCTGATTAAGTGCCTTATGAAATCAAGAATGGTATCCTTGACTGCCTTACAAATACTGTAAACTGCACAGGAATTTTTGCAAGCATCATAAGCTATATGAACAGAACACATGAGGATTGCAGAATTCCTTTTCTTTTTATTTCATTGAATATGAATTGGTTGAAATTATTTCAGCGTGGACTAAATGTGACACTTCAGAAGTTCAAGCCCAACCACAGTGGTGAGGAGGCTTAATTTAGATTTTCCTAATATGTTAACTTGAGAACAGATACATTCTATAACAGGTCTACAGTAGAAAGGTGGAAGGGGAAAAGAAATAGTTTTGGACATCTATGTGATTAAACCAAGTTGGAGGTATTTTTAAGAAACCAAGCCCCTATGTGTCATTGGTGTTTCAAGATTTGTTATCAGTCTAAACCCCAAATTCTTTAGCTTGGGCATGAGTTACGGATCTGGTATTCAAACTGCTTCGCAGAACCTGAAAACCTGTATGTTCCAGAGGTTGGAACAGATGGCTATAATTTTCTTGGTTTTGAAAGGGATGAATCTTCAACTGGATTCCTCTTGCACCTTTTAAAAGCATGAAACTCAAATATAAAATAGAAATTAAAAGCATTAATCAGTCAGACTACATCCTTTTGATTTCCTCATGACTCCCTCCTGGTGATTCTGCCCCTCTACTCTGCTCTGGTGATGTGGGGTAACGCGTCTAACTTTTGAGCCCTTAGCACAGGAAAGATATGGGCCTGTTGGAGCCGGTCCAGAGAAAGGCCATGAAGATGACTGGAGGGATGGAATATCGTGAGGAAAGGCTGAGAGAGCTGAGGTTTTTCAGCCTAGAGAAGGGAAGGCTCTGGGAGACCTTATTGCAGTCTTTCAGTGCTTAAAAGGGGATTTACAAGAAAGATGATGACAGACTTTTTAACAGGTCCTGTTGTGACAGGACAAGGGGTAATTGTTTTAAACTAAAAGAGGGCAGTATCAGATACAAGGAAGGAAGTTTCTTACAGTGAGGGTGGTGAGGCAATGGAACAAGCTGCCTGGAGAGGTGCTGGATGCTCCATCCCTAGAAATACTCAAGGTCAGGCTGGATGGAACTTTAAGCAACCTGATACAGTTGAAAATGTCACCAATCGTTGCATGAAGAATTGGGAAAATATCCCTTCCAATCCATACTAATCTATGATTCTTTGGTAGTTGTGTCTGATGTTTTAGAGAGTTGCATTTTGAGCTTGTTAGAGTTAACACATATGCTGCCCTTGGGCCGGATTAATCATTGGTTTGATACCAGATTTCGTTTCTGTTCTGAAGACATGCTAATTCACTTGTCAGTTAAAGCAACAAATTCAAATTGTGCTTTTATTGTCTGGATCAATTTCCTGAAAAACATCAAAATATAAGTTATGTTCATTTTTTTTTTTAGTTAAATGCAAGTAAAATGAAGGTTTTTCATTTTGTGGCTCTAGCTATAAGCTTAACGCCACCTCAATTTTTGATGTAGCTTTTATGTCTGTATATTATTCGCAGTACAGGATTACCACTTCAACATCCATATTCCTGTTGGAATCTGAAGTGTCCTTTAAACATCATATTGGGCAGATTATTAAGACTTCCTACTGTCATTTGAAAAATGAAACCATACTTTGTATGTATTTATCCTTGTCTGTTTAGGAGAAGCTGGCTCAGGGTTTTATCTCCTCCAAGCTAGACAACTGTAATGCTTTGCTCACTGGCCTGCCAAGTGGTCTCATTACCAAGCTTGAGCAAAACACTTTTGCAGGAGTATATCTTGCAAGAAAAAAAAAAAGAAAAGGAATTAAAAAAAAAGACAGCATATCTCCCTAATCCTGGCATCGCTGCATTGGCTACTCAGAAACAAAGGATTGATTGTGAGGTTGACCTGTCAGCCCCTTCATGGTCAAGGTCCTGAATATATCTCCTGATTTAATTTTGAGATATATTGCTTCCAGGCCTCTGTGCTCTTCAGTGCCCTCTTAGTGCAAGTTCCAATTACGAAACTACAAACCTTGCGTGATGGAGGATTTTACCATTATGCTCAAAAGCTAAGGAATAAGCTGCCTTTCTCAGTTTAGAAAGCTCATGCTCTTTGCTTAAATCTCCTCTTCTGAAGATTTGCTTGTCTGTCTTTTCCCTTTTTTTATTGAGTAACATTTTATATACCATAAATCATTTGGGGACTGTAATATATGCTGCTATGCAGAATGAAGTGGTAATTGTGAATTTAAGCAGAGCTACTTGAGATTTTTTCATTGGCTTGAGAAAAACTTTTAAAAATAAATTATTTTTGTCAAACGACAAAGTAGATTCTCAGTTTTAGGAGAAGAAAGCAAAGAGTGCCTCAAGATTGCTGCACCCTCCAGTATCCAATAACTGATTGCTTATTTGGATTTGGAAAGCTCAAAGCCTAATTTAGTTACCTTCCCTTTACTGAAATATTTTAATTATCAAGCTGTTGGCTACTCTAGAGTGAGGCTTTCTAAGTCACTTCTGTGATGAATGTGTTGTTCATATAACTAAGGTTAATTGGTGCTTAGACCTGAAATTAGATCTGATACATCTTGCTATAGACAATATGCTGTTCTAGAGTAAATATCTGTATTTTACCTCCACCTTTTGTTACATTGCTAGAGAAAATGGAAAATATTCAAGTTTTCATCTCAGGAGCAAAATTTTTTAGTTTTTTGTTGAAAGTTATAGATACTTCATTTTCAGGTAAAGAGACTGATTTATTTTTATTAGCCAGTGGTCCTTTGCAGAAAAAGATTAAACATTACAAATTAAATTGTTAATATTAAAATATTTTAACTCCTCCAAAGTAGATGAGTGTCATTGTGAAAGAAAAAAACTGCCTTTGTAGCAACCATATAATAAATGGATAGAAAGTGCATAAGATGACGTCTTAACAGACAGAAAAAGAGGGGCTATAGTACTACAGACAGAAAATGATGACAACATGCATGAGACTTTTAGCTGTTTGGACCTCAGAAATCTCATACAGAAAGAATGGGCAAGATTTAGGTATAAGCTGAATGTGACAGCTGATAAAAAGACATGTTGAAGCAGCCATTAGAGAGAGGCAGAGGAAGAGTTAGGATTCAGTACTGGAAAAAGTGAGAGGGTGAAAAGGAAGAGAGACCTGTGGAAAAAGAATATGGTCTGTGTTGAAGGGAAAGTAAGGTGTAGAGATAAACTGCTGATTGTGGTGGGATTAGAGATTCTGGTGAGGAGAGTTACAGTGAGTGCATTTGTGGAAGTCAAATGGAGATTGTCTAGATGGGTGAGAAACTCAAATTCCAATTTTACATTACATATTCCATGCTTTGAGAATTTTATGCGTCACATAGTAAACAACTTAGGACCTCAGCAGAAATGAGCAATTCACTGGTCAGGTTTGGTGGGAGAAATGGGAGATGACAGATCATTCTTCTCCCATTGGATGCTGCTTTTCTAGTTGGATTTGTGCTCTGCTACCTCCAATAGTAGTACCTGCCAGTGTTTACATGCTAAGCCTTCTCAGGATACGAATATTTGGCTCTGTTGTTATCAACAGTGTTTTGTTTCAACAGCTTATCAATAGACTTAGATATATTTTATAGCAGCAACAGATTCTGTGCAGCTGCAACCAAAGATGAGTTTGAAAGTTTATGCAGTGCCTAGGTGAGTGACAAGGAGGTTTGTGCAATGACACAAAGGCAGTGCTTATGGGAAGGCTAAAAGGGTAAAATTATATATATTTTAAAATTATGTAATATTTGCATATTTATATGTATAGAGTTTTTTGATATGAGAAAGACATGTTTTTTTCCA
Organism: Sclerurus mexicanus; assembly: GCA_013396755.1. Classification (NCBI taxonomy): domain Eukaryota; kingdom Metazoa; phylum Chordata; class Aves; order Passeriformes; family Furnariidae; genus Sclerurus; species Sclerurus mexicanus. The sequence continues at coordinate 1,065,272 of VWZF01006848.1, read as the reverse complement.
CTGTGTTAGGAAAGAAAGGAAGGAGTGTAGGACTATGGAAAAGAAAAAGGAAGGCATTTTCAATGACGTATGTGCTTCTGTTAAACTTGGTTGGCTGATACTTGTGCGGAACTTCCACGGTCATTTTGTTTTATATGCAAATGTGAAATCAAATTCCAAACTGAGTGGTAGCAATTGGTTAAGATTTTTTTGCTACAAATTAATAACTATTTGTAAAATAAATAGCAGTTATCCTTTCGCTAGAGAAGGTGAGAAAGTAGAGGTGGAAGTTTGGTATTGTTAAATGGAAGTGTATGTGGTTCTTCAAAATAACTGAATAATAACTTTCAAAGAATTTAACTGACTGCTAACTGTTCTATAGTGTATATAAGCACCATTAATGCATACATATGACTTAATGTAGAGGGCTTTATCATCATACTATTTTCCTTTCACCTGAACTTCTAACAGGTTAGTTTCATTTCCTTTGTAGAATACAAAGAAAATATTGTAACATAGGAGGTATTGCTGGTCTTTTGTTAGCCAACTAAATGCGCTGTTTCTGCCAATTGAAACAATGTCTCTAGTATAGTTCATCCACTTCAACATACGGGTATTTGAGGTGAAATTGAAATGTTAAATTTTTGCAGAAAGCTTTGTATAGTAGTTCTATAAAACGAAGTTGTCCTCAGTTTAAGTTTGCAAAATGTAGCCATTTGGGGAATCCAGGTCACATAACTTTAAGCAAAAAAAAGTGACACTGATTCTTTTGTTATTAGGGTGTTCAAAGTTCAACTATAATGAAAACAAGCATTCTGATATTTTAAAGGAATGGTTGTAAAGAAAAAGGTTGATCTCATTGTCAGTCCTGTTGTATGTGACATGTTGGAGTGACATGACCTTTTGCAGATTCTTCACAGGGTTTCACTATCTTTTCTGAAACTATGGCTTTTTCCAGTGGATTTCTATAGCTTTTCTGCCCTTGCACACATAGTTGTATGTACAGTGTTTTATTTTTACATAGCAAAAACTTCAATCCTGAAATTTCCCTACAGGCTTCCTCCCTCTATTATTATTCCCTAAACCATGTGATAAGTTTTTGGGAATACATTTGCAATATAGTTTAAAAACCAATCAACCAAAATGCCAACCTGAACATATAGCCCATATAATGTCTTGGAGAAAATATCTTCACAACTCTTCAAGCTTTTATTTTTCTTTAACCACATACTTTCATGGGTTTTATTCATTGTGGTATCATTGGACAGCAGTCAAATAAATGAAGCCTATCAGAGCTCAAGTGCCTATTTAAATTAAAGGAAAACAGTTAAGAGTTTTTATATGCTAATACTTTGTTCAGATGTTAGCAAATGACTTACACACATGTAGGCAGCAACAAAGAAGAGCAGTACATGCTTTTTTGGTAGTATGCGATCTGGGCAGCACAAAAGAGAAAGGAAGCTTGGAAAGTGTTCAGTTGTGTTTTTGGCAATATTTTGCTCCACACAGTGCTGCCAGAGCAAGAACAGTAGTGGACATTGTCTAAAGCAGTGCTGACCATCCTCTGAACTCTTGGACCACCCTATGGTTGCCGGGACATTTCTTTCATGGGAAGAGTTTCTTCCTCTGCTGCTGCAATTTGGCTGCCTTGTCCTTAACCAGACTGTGTTTCTTTTTGAGGTGTTAATCTCTTTGCTTCTCCCACAAATGTCATTTGCTCTGTAGGCAGTCACTGAAGTCCTCCTCTGTCCTTCAGGGTGCAACTTCCATTTGATTTCAGTCTTATTTTTATTTGGCTGACAAAAGTGAGTCAGAATATAATTCATGAGTCCAGGAAATCTGAACAATCTTACAGGCAAGCACTCAGCAGGCATTAAAACCTTTCTCTTTCCTGATAGCATAGTCTTTTTCATTTCCTGGTTTACAAGAGCAGGAAAATAAGAAGGAGGACCAGGGAAGCTGAGCAGAGCACAGGACAAAAGTGCTAAAGAGAGAGCAAAACACCTTAAAAGGTGTTAGGAGCAGCTGCGTTTTGAAGCTGATGAAGGAAATAGAGAAGGCTATTGACTAAGGGCAAATGCAGCCTGAAATTCCAAAGTGACCTGCTGTAAACCCACTCAGCAAGTGCGAGATCTCTGGGTATTTAATGCTGACATGCTCTGGGGTAAATGGAGAACAGCCAAGTAGCACAATGGCTGTATGCTAGGAAAATAAGCAAGTTCTCATGTGTTTTTCGCTGTTTTGCATGTCACTGAAGTATAGTCATAGCAGTAAAGGATGTGACTCTATGCACTGCTGAAACTGTAGTTGGATAACTGCTGGCACTCATGGCAGCTCATTATTTCTAGGAGTAAGGGTGTGAATCAGATGGTTAAAATTAGTAAGAATTTTTTTTAAATGGACCATAAAATGCTTCGTGCAATGCTAAAACCTGCTTTCACTGGCTGTTACATATACCTGAGGCCTTTGCCTTCATATCATAATTCTTGATGTTTCATCAATAGCTGAAAAGTGTTCCTGGTTTTATAAATGGTGTGCAAAGTTTTTCCTTTCTACAGAAAGTGGCAGATATGGCTTTCTCACATCTCTGATATTCACAGCTGCATGCATCTAAGCCAAGTCCATTGGTATGCTATCTGACAATTACAAGTTCCAATACATGGTCTACTTTCATAATATATTTCATAAGTATCCTTTTTTTCTTTCAGTGAATAGCAAACAATGCTAAAACTTTTTTTTTTTTAATAAGGTAATGCAGACAAAAAGGAGAATTGCTTCGTATATTCTCAGTATAATAGTCACAATTCTTATGCAGATGTGGCATGCGGTACACATTATAACATACTATACTTTTTCAGCTAAGGTAGAGGGAGTGCTTTTGCTTACATAGTTTGTGTGGTGCTGCAGAAGAATAAGGATTTCATTCTATCCTCTTTATATTCTGAGTGAATTAAACTTGTGAGAAAGACGGAAGCACATAATAGGGCTGTCTTGGACAGAGCTTGGCAGGATGGTATAGTGGCCTTTGAAACTTTAGGAAGTACTCTTTGATTCCTACAAACCGCAGTTGTGTCGTGGCTTAAAAAAAAAAAAAGTTATGTAATACGGTTTCTGTGACTCCAATAAGCTTGTTTGTTTTTAGCCTCTGAATAAATAATGCATTCCCAATCTTACATTTCCTGTAAAAAAGTAAAATAATGTGAATAGCAATTTAAAGTCTCCAAAATTTTGATCCCTTTATAATTTTTCTTGCCTTTTATAGTGCTTACTCTGTGCTCAGAGACTAATACCAAGTGGAATTGAATAACTGCAGCTCTTGTTTCAAGTTATGCTGTATATTGTAGATGAGGGGAATTGCGAGTGCTTTATATTTTCCAGAACTTATCCTGTGTGCCACTGCAACTCTAGAAGGACTTACTGTTCAAGGAGTCTCCAGCTGCTCTATTTGTTGCTGGATATACTTAAGGGTTTGAGTATATGACAGTTTATGCCTATTCTGAGTTTATTTCCCCTCATAAAACATTAATTTCTCTAATTTTTGAGGGTTTGGGGATGGTTTAAAATTATTTATATAAGAAGATCTCATATTGGGATGTTCTGGAACTTCTTTGCAGAGAATGATTATTTGCTTGCCATCAGCTATATCCTCTCTGTATCACCTATTATCACCTGACTTCTTTGCTGCTCTTGTCCATTATTCTAAATTTCTACATGAAAAGATGACATCTTTTTCAGGAGGAGGAAATAGTGTTTTCCATGCAAGGAATTGACTTTTGCATTTGATTTTGATTCTTAGAGAATAGTGATACCGTCTTATTATTATAAATTTGTTATTAAAAAAACCCCACCAAAAACAAACAACCAAACAGCAGAAAGTAAAAAGCACTCTAGTTAATGTTCTCTAAATATGGTCTGGATCTTAGGTTAGAGAAGTTCTTTCTCATTTTCCTGGGACTGTTTTCCTCTTAGATTTAGTGAAGCCAGACATTCCTTCTAACCTTTTCAGCTTCAAGGAGAAAATCAGCTAGTTTTGCCATGTAGGAATTTTGGCCTTTCAGTGGAACCTTTGTCTGTATATGGGCCCAAAGTATATTATTTCAACCATGTGGTAATATAGTTGAAATAATAGTGTGGCAATATGGTACTATATGTTAATATAAGAGCAGAAACAGAGCATGTGGTGTTTGATGAATGGTTTAGGATACGTGTATTATCATTAAAAAAGGAATTGCCCGATCTTGCACATGTTGCTCAAGGATTGAATTCCAACATTGGAAGTGAACTATTGTTCAAAAATCATCATGTAAGAAATTACAGATAAATTGTGTGGTAAGGAAAAGTAGGAAATGGTGCAAATATTAAATTTCAAGTTAACGTAATGAAGTTAAGCACTGTGAACAAAAAAAAGTTTTCTGTGCAGCTCAGGAGAGCGTATAGTCCTACCTGATTATCACAGTTCAGAAAATATAAAATGCATTTTGCAGGCCATGCAAGTGGGAGGGAGAGTAGGTGGGACAGTCCTCTTAGCTCCTCCAGACAGCTCTTCCATTGCTGGTGCTAATGAAACTACCTATATCATTGTTTGAACAAGGCAAACCACCTCCAGAGCACTTAGTACCTAAACCTCTTTGCAAAAACTTAATGAATTTTCAGAGTACTCTTCTTGAGAATTTAATTCTCAAAACTGTTTATAAGATGAAAAGCCACATAGAATTACAGGCCTTAGCTTTGAATCAGAGTCTAAACCTTTTCCCACATTTGTGGTAATGCCCGTATTAGTTTGCTGCATTTGATCTTTACTCCAGTGTATATCAGACACAGCTCACAAAAGTCAGAGGAGTACACAGCTGTATAACCAGTAAACATAATTAGCCTGAGAATCATCTGGACATTATAGACTCTATTGCACGTGTGTAGGTTTAACTAAGGGTACAGTGGAATGATATTTCATACTTAGGATTCAGTGCCTTTGGTTTTGATATTGTTGGAAAGTCATCTATCAAGTTAGTCTCACTGGGCCTTTTTCATGGGTTTTATAACCTATTAGACCAGAATGTCAATCAGCTTCAGTTGATTTTCACTGAATACATTTAAATCTGTTGGAATTCTTTGGACTTTTTTTTTTTTAATTTCTCTTTATACCACATCATTATGAAAAAGTCAGAAAGCCCGAGTTCATATGTAGTATGTACCACTTCTGATAAATACAGATTGGCAATACACAATATAGTTCCATACTGCATTTTCTTGCTTGCCTTTTTAAAATTCCCTTAATTATTTACAACAAGATAAATCATTTAACATTTTAAATTTTAATTATCAGCAGAAATCAGTATTTAGTATTCTATGCCAAAATTTCTAACTCTGCATAGATTCTGAATTTCCTCTAAATGGATTTCAATTAGCCTTCCTTGCCTTTTTTTTTCTTTTTTTTTTTCTGGGGTATAATTGTAAATATAAAAGGCCCATTTAAATCAGCATCCCCTTGTCCAAAAAGAGGCAAGATTACATACCCAGCAGCCTTTGAATTCTTGATATGCTTTCAGAAGTTTTCAGATATTTGTTTTAATAATTGTTAAGAATTTATAATGATTCATTAATTGTGTGCTCTTTAAGTTATTAAATAATAAGTTCAAAGTATTAATCTTTCATGTTATTGTTGTCAATGCTACATTTAGGAATGAAGCATTAATTAAAATGCTTCTTTAAAGTTTTTTTCTGAAAGAAAGCAGTATGTGTACTTATCAAGATACATATTTGATCTATAGGGAAATGATTGCAAGCAAAGTTTTGATATAGCATATGCTGAACTTGAATTAAAAAGATTTTGGTTATGTAGAGTTCAAATTACCTTTGACATATTTTTGCAGGTTAGTTACAAATTCTCAACTAAACATAGAGCTCTTCTTTATCTTAGAGCCTAACATCAGATTTTAATCATATTTTGTACCCACAGGGTTTTAGGTTTCCAACAGGCCACCTGTCTCAGACATTAAAAAATTCACAGGACAGATGGGAAGGTGAAAGTAGTTGTCCTTGGATAAAGAAATTCTTACACTGCAGGAACAGTCACAGTCAAGGCTGGCCAATATATCACACATATTACCCCTTTCTTCTAGCATTGCTGTATCATGATTGCAAATTTCCCTTTAGTAGTATAAATATAGAATTCATCACTTATCTTTTTTCAGTAGTGCGATTTGCAAAACCTGTCTCTTTTCCACGTGATCTATGAATCACTGAGGGATAACATGACATGCATAGTACTTCAGCAAATATAGTGTGTCTTGCACACATACTACAGCTCCTAGAATTCCTAGGTTGTTTATTAATGACATGAGCATATGACTATTTATTTGCACAGACCTCTGGCACTGGTTTGATAGGTGTGATGTATTCTAGTATGACAAATTTACCAACCTCAAGAAAAGTGGTTATGGGAAAGAAGTGTAAAATGGTGATATTTCTTCCTATGTATTGTTTCTCACAAGGATAGTAGTTTTTGTACATCACTGGCCAGTGTGTTGTGAACCAACTCTCCATATTATATAGGAAACACTCAGCAACAATTTAAAATCCAAGGGGCAAAATTTGACCTCAGGTGTATGTATCCAGTTTTTATTGACCTGGGTATCTAAGAGCCAACAAAACAATTGGGATCAATTTGTGTTGTTTGTGATGAACAAGAAAGAAGGCCAAACAGCACACTCTTGCATTTGGCTCACATGAATATCTACTCTGGTCTCTTTCTACTCTTTCCTGACACTAAGAAGAGAAAAGGTTAATGGCAGTATAATACTGTTCAGCAGCTGTTAAGCATGCAGAGGTTCAATAACAAGGATTAAGCCTGTGAGGTTCCACCTGACTTACCCAACTGAGGGGTGCTACCTGGTGGCTTGGAGAAAGGTTTGTGCAAATAACCTGATAACTGCTGTCTAGCCCGTGGCACTGGGGAAGCAGGATTTCCCTGCCTAGCAATTCATATTTCAGATGTTTTAAAATCCAAGAGAATCCAAGCGGAGGGAGGAAAAAAAAAGTCTTAGTAGGAGATTGCAAGTTCATACTGTAGATTGCTTTTTCATTGTATCTTGTTGTATACCAGCTACTAATATAATAATTGACCAGGGCAAAATCAGAGTCCCCCTCCCTGCTTTCCAAGCATGTGCCTTGATCATTAGGCCCAGGGGCTGTGCGTATCTATGCATTCGTTCTCTCTGGCCACGGAGAGTGCGGGAGGAATTAACGATGCCCACCCCCTCTGAGAGGGGTGATGTTGACAGTCAGAGCCCTTAGGGTTTGATCCCTCAGGCAGGGGAGGAAATTGAACCTGTTATCTCTATTTTTCATGATTGTTCTAACCAATAAGCTGCTGTGCAAATAGCACATGTGATTTTCTTCTAGATTCTGATTTTCAATGAAGTCATAACTGCAGTGGTACTTTATGCAAAACGTACCCACAGAGACAGGATTTAGGCAGGATCTGAGGACAAGTCAGATCAGAGCTTGTCATTGGATATAGTTGTCAGGTAGTTGCAAAATGATTTTGCCCTTACCTTACTTGGGTGAAAGTATGTTTAAGGCCTGAATGGAATTGTAGAGGTCTAGGGAGCCTGTGGCAACTGAACAGTATCTGTATTTAGAAGTTCTTAAGGTTTGCATGAAGCTGAAGAAATGCAGTTCTGATTCTAAGCACCTTTCACATTTCCAGGTTTTCGTGGCAGTTCTGTGGCACATATTTGTTAATTAATTAATGCTTGCAAAAGTATTACATGAAAATTCTTTTGGTTATTTTGTTTAAACAGGTATATAGGTAGTTCTACTTGTCCCAGTAGAGAGGTGTCTTGATCTAGGTCCTCTTTGTAGGGACATGGATCCTCTTCAAAGTGCTTTAAGCAACAAATATGTCTAAGAAATAGAATTGGAAAGGACTGGAGTTGAAGTGAGGGCGGGGGTGGCAGGGGAAACAATGAAGAAAGGGTATGTACTTCTGAGCACAGATTTTTGCTATTAGACACAATCCTAGTCTTTCTTACAAACTCGCTTGACTCCCTCTTCAGATCATGAAGGACACTTGACTATTATTTCTGGCCCACATTGTAACTATCTTGGTCGGTAAGAGACCAGTGCAGGAAGATGGATGGCAAAGTGCTGGTCCTCCTAAAAAATGTGAGAGTTTCCTTCATAGTCACTGGGATGTCAGTTAGTGGGTTTGTGGGACACATCTGGGTCACAAACGAGCGTGATTTGTTCATTCTTTACCTACTGATTTCCCTGAAAGTTTTTTCTCAGAAGCTTTTGAATCTTCTCTGAGCAGTGCTTGCTGGAAGTTAGCCTCTGCTCTGAAATATTTTAAAAAGTCTATTCTGACAAGTAATTTCAGCTCCATGGACTATAATATATTTGTTTGCTCTTTTATCGTAGTGCATATTTGCATTGAATGTAATCTCTCTTTTTCTTTCTAACACACACCCCCTCCTGCTTTGTCCTTAATAAATACGTTTGTATAGAAATAAGGATGTGGAAAGACAAGCATGCCTAATATTGAAGGACAGTATGCTTGTGCCTAATACATTAGAGCAATTGTTCAAGAATAATTCATCTTACGTGAAGATTACCCCTGTAAGGCTGCCAAGGTCAAGAGGACTTTAGATTGTTGGCTGCATAAATGCTGCTTGTGTGTTTTAAAGGGGTAGCTTTAAAATTGTTACGTTTACTTGAAGCAATTTTATTTATTTATTAAGTTTAATTTTCTCTGTTCAAACATTTGTTACTTTTTTTCTTTCCTTATTTTCCCATCTTATCTTTTTGTTGTTCATATCAATGTGGTAGAATTGCTTCTAGATTACTTCTGTTTCACTGTAGAGCAGCACTTCCCAAATGTGAGGTGCTGAACCCAGAGGTAGGTTGTGAATGAAACCCTTGAAACTGCTGCTTTACAGTGTATAGGTTTTTCCATGAGATATAGGTCAGTCTTGTACAGAAAACATGAGTGATGAGGGAAGATATGACCATACCAGAACAGCCTGAACCCTCCTCTAATTCACTGCTCTTAAAAGAAGCCACTGCTATACATTTAAAGCCAAGGAGCCTTGAGTAAGTGTTAAGATTGAGACATTTCAGAGACATGACAAAACTTTAAACTAGAATATGAAATGTTTTGATTAATTGCGCTCTGCACCTCTTTTAGTGAAGGTAGTTTTCCTAAAGATAAAGGGCGAGACCTTTGTTTTCTGTAAATCTAGGGAAGTCTGTTTAGTTTTCTAGAGCTAAGTTACTTTACACCAGCTGAGAATTGGCCTATAAACCCTTTAAATATATTCCCCTTTTCTTCCTTTCAAGCTATTTCTTCTCTCTGGAATGCCTAGTATCTGCATTTTTTGTAACAAGCTTTGCATCTAGCATGAATTAAATTAATTTGCTTTGTATTAGAAAACAAATCTGCTGTGGACTGCTTGTGACCCACTGGTCTCATTGGTCTCTGACTAGTTTTAAACTGCTTGATCGTATTAAAAGAGGCTTTTCAAACTAATTTAAATATTTTACACTAGTACTTATATGGATAATAAAGCTGTAGTTTTAACATGGATTTATGTGGTTGTGAACTGGGAGTGAGATAGCCTACAGCATCATATTTAAGAGGGAGAATATCTGTAAAAGGCTGTCAGAATGTTAGTTTGCAGCTTGAAGATGTTTTGGAAACCCTTGCCAGCCTTAAATAAAAAAAGATTGAATGTGAAACCCTACATTATAACCTCTGTGGGAAAATCATATGACTGTTTCATCAGTATAATCCCATCAGTGAAGAGCTTGTACGTGGTATTTGTGAATGAGTTAATGAATTGATACCAGTTTTCTAGAGGCTTGCTACATGTAGTGTGGTCAAAATTTTGATGTGTTCATTCTTCACAAAACCGAAATGGAGAATGAGCATTGGATGAACTCCTGACATGGTTATGTAGGCTACTTCAATTATCTTGCACAGGGGAGGAGAGCACTGAGTTTCTAACATCATCATGAGAAAGAGCACAGTCCCCTGAGATAGTTACTGTTGACAAAGAGAGAGACTGGCCCCATGACACCAGCACGAAATCATGAAAGCATCTCAACTCATGAACAACTTCCACTTAAAAAATCATGTAGAATTAGTTTGGTTAGAAAACCTCTGCACTTTTCATTTATTATTTAATCTTATTTTACTTTGTACAGACAAGCTATCTGGCCTAGTGTGAGGCTTCACACAGCCAATTACTTCAAGGTGTTTAGTTCATATATTATTTAAAGCATAAATCTTGTACAGGTTGTCCATTGATGACCCTGTGAGGAGTCTATAGTAAATGCCTTTCATCATTGCTGACTGACTCATGCACATGGATCTACCTGCTGAGCTAAACAGGCCAGAAGAACTGATGCATTTGTAAGATATTAGATTCAGCAGTCTTTTTATATGTTTAAGTGATGGAAGTTAGTACATGTAGTTTAGCCCAGTGTTAGGATTTAAGAAGTGAAATTTTATATAGTGTCATGAATTGTGTTTGGTTCAACTATTTGAAAACAGTGCACAATTCACTTTCTATGCTTCATACCTTAAAATGTGCTTTTAAAGGCATTTCTGGTGTATTTGAATAAATAAAATGTTGCCATAGGAAGCTATCTAATGTATTCAATAGAATATTCATAGACATTCCTTTTTTAAGACATATGTTCTGTGGTTGTGTTTGTTCTTCCCCTCCTTCCTCAAATCATTCCTCTAAGGCTGATTTTTAAGTCTAGTGCAGTGATACCAGCAAGGTGCTCTCTGAATAGCTTGGAAAGAGACTTTCTCAAGTAATGCACCGATTGCATCTGATGGGTTTATGTGCCATTAACAGTGTCTGTCCCACACTGAATGTGCCAGGTATTTAGCTGGGGACTGGTACTAATTTCAGAGCTAATATTAAGCCGTTCTGCATCAATGCTTACAGCAGGTGGTTTGAATTGACAGTGTAAAGGGAGAAAAAAAAAGTGAGAGAAAATTACCATTGTACTATAGAATTTCTCTGATTGAATTGACTGATTATACTGTCAAAGAGCATTGGGAAACTGGAAGTGCTTATGAGGAGGAAAGAAATAACAGGATTCTTTTAGAAAGAGGTTCTCTGACTTTGTGTAGTCAAATAGTTCAAAATGATGATAGGATTTTATGTTAAAGGTTTTAATCTAGCACTTGAGTCTGCGTGTTCTTCAATTTATGACTTCTTAAGCTAGTATCCTTTGTAAACTGATCCTGCAGTTTTCTCACTCTATGCTGGCCCCCTTTCAATACTCATTAGGTGATTCAACATGAATCAACATATGTGATTCAACATAGCAAATCCCACCTTTTGTTACTATCTTTGAGTTTGAATTTAAAAAAAAAAAACAAAAACAAGAACAAAACCCCAAAAATCCAAACCAAACAAAACCAAACTCCCACCCCAGCCTACCACCTTCCAAAGCCAACAGCACTGTTGTACTTGAAGAACATGTTGTGTAGACACATGGAGAATATATATGAAGAATTTGTATTCAGTGGTCTGTACTATTGCAACATTGTCAAATATATGAATAAACAATGTCCTAAGTGAATTGTCTTAACCGTGTTAATACCTAATTCCATTCACCATCCAATTATTCTTTAAAACGCTCAATTTCAATGTAACAAGACCAGACACAAATCAGAGAAATAGTATGTTTTTTTTGTAATGGAAATTAAATTGTTCAGTGGTGCCCAGTTATCCTCTTCATTTTAAGTTATTAGTTATGCCATGGGATTTTTTTTTTCCCTTAAATGGAAATATTTTCTTGATTGTATAACCCCACTGATTTAACCTGAAGAAATTTGGGCCTTAATGTCTTCTCCGCTAAGCGTTTGTGCACCTCTTTGCTGATAGCACCAGTGATCAGGAGAATTTTCCCTCTATGTAGGCTTTAAGATTGGATGATAACAAAAGCAGCTTTTAAAAGGACTCCAATCTGTCCTTGCATGGGTGGCATGTAATTTCATGAATGTAAATGAAATAAATACTGCCCAATTGTTCCTGACATTACAAAACAGAGTTGACATAAGAATTTTTCTTCTGGTTTGTCAAAAAAGAAAGTTGGTTTGTGATGAATAAGAACTAAGTAGAAACAAAAGTTGATTTCTCTATCAGATACATCTTATAAATCAATCCAGAGACTTATTAACCTTTTGGTTTTTGAAATCATGACAGCTAACCTTATTAGTGAAATTTTGTTCAAGCTGTGAAGAGAGGACACAGTATATGTTGCTAGAATAGAGACTCTCTCTTATTTCTCGTACAAATATGAGTGTATTTTACATCATGAGATTTCTGGTTTCTAAGATTGGGGTACCATTGAAAGATAGGCTAAAATGGAAACTGGGAGGGGGTGTGTAGAAATGGAGACCAGTCTGCTAATCTTCAGGCATAGAACAGAATGTTATATATAATCTAATTTATATATGATGGTATATATAAATATAACTGCATTTATATGTAATACATAGGAAGCTTAATTCTTCAAGGAAGGGAAAAATTCTCTTTTTGAAAGTGTATTAGAAGGTGTAAGGTTTTGATGCAACATTTATAGTGTTGAAGGCTGTGGCTATGTTATAGTTATTCCAAATCACCATTGGAAAACAATGAGAAACTACATTCCATAGGATTTCTATGGTGACTGCAGAGAATTTGTTCTGTTGCTTCCAGAGAAACCAGCTGTAGTTTATAGTAGCTTTACAGCTAATACATGGAACTATGCAGTTCTACTTGCCTTTGAATTGTATCAGTGCAACATAAATACAACAGGCAATATATTTTATAATCTGCAGACTTTATCAGATCATTTCTAGTCTGGCAAATGTAGCAGTAGAATCTGGAAAAAATGCAATATCTTTAAGTTTTCTTATGTCAATCAAATAGTACAATTGTTTCTTTTCTTTCCATTTGAAAGCAAACAAGTCCTTGCATCTTTCTGCTTTTACAAGTTGTAAATGTTGATATTACAAGGGGAAAATAATTTTGTTTAGACCAGATTTATCAAGGAGGCATGTTTGCTTTAAGTTGGCATTCAGGGTCTTTGCCAATTTGAAAAGGAAAAACAATATAAAAGAATGACTACCATTACTGCTGGATTCATAAATTTAACTTCCTTTTGTGTGTGAAATGAAGAGATATATCTTGCTATTTCATAGCTGACAGCATGAATGGTGTAGATTGTCATATTTATAATGTGAAGTGAAAAAAGTTAATTCCATGTAGCATGTAAAACAAAAATAAGATGGCCAATGCACTGTATATAAGGAAACTGATTGCTATTCATTGCTCCAAACATTTTGCTAGGTGAAGATTAAGGATCAGTTCTTTTACTAACCTAGGATTAGGTTTTGGCATAACTTTAATTGAAGATCTCAATAGGTTTTATTTAGCTATCAATTTAATTTGATACTACTTCATGAAAGTGAAGTCCAGTTCTACAAAAGGAAAATCAGTAGTGTGTATTCATCTTTGAAAAATTTACTCATGACCCCATTCTTTTCCTCAAGAACCTTTTATATGTCATTATCTAACATGCACATATTTTTCCTGTTCCTGCTCTCCTTTAAATTTAAACTTCTTTCTGTATCATGGTTTCATGCTATTCCAATTCGTGGTCTCAAATGTAGGAGCACTTGATAGAAGGGATGAGTGAATTGCATGTCTTCAGAAGCAGCAGGATTTTACATTTTTTGAGTGAAAAATAAAAACTTTTCATACAAGAGACAATGAATTGCAAATAAATGGAAACTTTTTCCACATGGATAATGTGCTTGGTGTAGCTTTATGTGGCGGATGTGCAAAGTAGGTGAAAAATAGAACGTAGATAGGATTTTCTCCATTTTTCTGAAGACAGAACTGAAATCATGATCCATGGATGATGCTTCAGGCATGTTGAAACCATTGTTTAAATCTGCCCTGTCCCAAATTTTATTCAGAAAATATTTGCCAACTGCAAAATGTTAAATGCCTCTGCTGAATTTTTTTGACTTATCTCTAAAATCAGTTAAAAACTGTCCTTGTAGCAATTTAGAAAAGACATTCAGAACATAGTTTACTTTGGAAAGGTTGGCAAATTTGTTTTTCAGTATTTTGGGAGTTCTGTAGCCCTCTGGTGGAATGTAAGGAGAATCTACAAGTAAAATATTTGATAATCAGTTATTATTCAATCGTGTTTTACCAGCTAGCTTAGTAATTTCTTTCCCTAGTTATTTATACAGAAGTGGTGCAATTGGCCATAAAGCCTGTTTCCAAGAATTGCTTGAGAAGTCAAGATCTTCCTTTTTGTTCAAATTTTGAATCTTTCAACAATGCAGGGCACAAGAGGTAAAAAGTCTTAAATAAGTTTGGGGGAGACTGCTTGATAAGAGGGGCTACAAGAAGCTCCCATGTCCTGACCAGAAAAGCTCAGTTTTTCTGATCAGAGATGTTCAGCCTGTCTCCCTGAGAAGACGGTTCTATTCAGAACAACTGTTGTATTTGGTCAGGAATTGAGACATAGTTCTGACAAGGAATTTTTCTTGCTGAGATAGTGAGTGAAGAGCAACATGTCTTCCAGGGTGCCACTCTGGAGAGGAATAGTGACATATTACAAGTGTAGAATCATGCAATCTTAAAAAGAAAAAGAGGAAATGAGTTTCCTTTAGTGTATCAGAAGTGAAAGAAGAATGACACAGCAACAGTAGGCCTTTTTTAGCATGTAGGTGGGGGGACAGCAATAGCAGCAGTCCTGCAAGAAGTGGTAAGGCATTATCAACTTACTTTTCAGGTGGCATAACCTCATTCCAATTGATTTTTAGAGAAGGCACTGGGGCATGACTCCTATTGATGTACATGGAAGCAGTCATGTCAGAGTGAATAGAAAGGCGAAAGAAAATAAAATCATGGTAGGAAAGAATAAAAATTTGGAGTTTTGGGAATGGAAAGATCTGCTGAATACCTGTGTGAGGATGAAAGGAAGACAGTCGATTCTGGTGGGAAGAAACGTGATTCCTTGATCTGGGCTATGAACTCTGATTTTACAAGAACTGTGTTTGGAAAGGAGGGAAACAGGAGTGCTTTTTGGGGAAAGGGAGTTCCAAAAGCTGTATGGCCCAGCTGGTAGAATAAAAATCCCCAATCAAATATCTTGCTAATCTGAATTTTCTAAGATCTGGCAGTGGGAAATGCTCACAAAATCTCAAATGCTACAGCATATGAGTTGGCAGTGGCCAGGAAAATAAATAAATGGCAATTCTAAGTCCACAACCTTTCTTGTGGACCTAGCAAATTTTAATAGTTTTAGTGATTAGCTGAAAACAAGTTTCATGATGGGTCTACAGACATATAGGCTGTTTACCAATGTTCCTGATCTCTTAAGTAAAACAGTTATTTTTGCAAGACAGTACAGAAACAAATCTTGTGCTGTTGCAGGAAGAGATTCAAACTGTAACTTCAAACTTGAGAGATTTTAGACCTGCACTACAGTGTAGGGTTTTCCATATTCTCCATTCTTTTACTACTAACTCAGTTTCTGCAAGAGTCTAACATGTTTTTTGCAGAATGTACCTACTCAAAAGAGTTTCAGAGCAGCATAAATATATTGAAATAGTTATCAGGATTTCTGTTTGAATACTAGCTCTGTGGAGTAGTAATTCTGTGTGGCATAGTAATTCTGTGTGACTCCAATCCCAGTTAGGATAAAACAGTCAGAACTGGAAGGTCAGTGAAGTTACAAAGAAATCAGGACTCTTTAAATTGAAGCTTATCCTGATATTGCCACGTGGAAAGACTGCTGTTAGGTTAATGCACTTCTGGAATTGCTCCATTCTGATATTTGAAGTCACGTGCAAAATGTATACTCACTGAATTTCCGGATGCTATAGATGTCACTGCGATGCCCTGCTCTATTTCTTAGATTGTTTGAAATACACACAGCTGAGTTGCTCAAAAGGATAATAGTTTGCCTGTATCCTCCTCAACTCCCCGACATTCTCCACCTCCTGCAGGACATTCTTTTCCCTTTATTCATTTCAGCACAAAACACATTCTAAGATCTGCCAGCAGAACTTCATATCTTAAAACCATGAACGCATTTCTTTCTCTTCTGCAGAATCTCAAGACTAAATCCTTTGTTAGCTCTTTCAGAAAGAAATTTAATTGCTCCCAAGCTAGGATGCTTTATGCCAGGTTTCAGCCTGTAGCCACTTCTTACTGCCAAGTTCTGAACCCCTGAAAATAAGGGCTTATAGAACTGCTGACACAACCCTAACTATAATAATGAGAATGACACCACCATAACACTAATGATAAATGGCATACATTTTAAAACGTTTAAAATGATCATAGCCTTAAAGTCAAACACATCTGGGAAATATTAATGGTATATGAACTGCCCTGTATGGATCTGAATTATGAACAGCACAGAGATGGAAAGAGATAAATTACATAATAAATCACTTTACTTATTGTATTGTTTACTTTAAAAAAAACTATATATACTTTCTGTTTATGCAGCCTGTCAGATGTTTGAAAAAAGATGAATAGTTCTCAATTCATATTTATTCCGAAGAATGAATATTTAGCACTCTGTGGTGTCACACTGACTTCAGAGAAATAATTATAGGATATGGTTTTACCAACAATGATGCTTGGAGGCCATTGAGTTTGTATATATTTAGTAGAGTTTTATCCTCTGATCAGTTTGTTCTTTTTTATTTCATGAATGTATAGAATTCAGGTGTTTTTCAACCCTCACTTTTAATTTGGCAGAGATGGCATATGCATAGTCTCTGACGGTGCTAAACGGATAATTGAAGAAAATGTTTCACAGTATTTTATCACTTACTGTATAATAGTACCCTAATTCTGGAAACTTGTGTAATAGTTCTAGATTTTATATTTTCCAAATGTCACTTTGTCAAGCTGATTAAGCACAAGGGATTCAGGGAGCTTTCCCATTCCATCTTAACTATAAGAACATTGGATCTGTGTGAGTAAGTCATATGGACTCATTTTAAAATGTTTCACTCAGTACTGAAGTAATAATAATTTATGGGCAAAATTCAAATGGGTACCTGAGACACAAGGATTTTTCAAGGGGGCTGTCTGTGAGTCAAAAGTCCCATAGTCAGCTTGGACCCATCATGATAATGTCACAAAGATCTCCCATCCTGTTCAACAGTGGTCCACTGATTCTTATCCTTTTTTCTCTTCTCCCTTCCATTTTTTCCCCATCTCATTCAGTCTTTACTCATGCCTGGGCCTTTAGTAGGGTTTTCATTGCTTTACTTCAGGTGTTGAGGAGCCCAGCACAGGAGCTTTCATTATCTAAGACAGGTTTAAAGGTGACATGCAACCTGAAATCTTTCAATCGTCATTTTTGGAATTGTCTACAGGGAAGAGTAACACTGTAGAGACAGTGAACATTGAGTGTTTTAATAATTTCAACACAATAATTGATTTTTTTTTCTTCTTGAAAGCATGAACTTTATTTTTTGTGTTTGTTTTGTTTTTTGGGGGTTTTTTTGTCTGCTTCTGATGTAAATTTTCCTTTTGTCCACAGCCCCGCTTCTCTCAGAACTAATACTTTTCCTCTGGTCTTTTCTGTCCTATTTTTTGGTTTCAGTTGGTTGGCAACATTTAGTTCTACCCCTGCTGACAGCTCAGCTCTGGAAATTTTGTTTCCAGCATATCATTTATTAAATCTGCTATACTGAAGAGCTAAGCAGGCTCCTCCCCTTTGCTTCCTGCTGTCTTTAGAAAATATTTCGTTTCTTATGGACACTGATATTCCCAGTCACCATTTTTCAAACAGTCTTAGAACAATAACAGAATGGTAGAAAATGTAAAAAGAATCAAAGATGATAAATATCGTAAGACTATGAGTTTAAAATGTGCTATTCTCTAATAGTATTTTTTCCCTACAGTTTTTTTAAGGGTGCTTTTTCTAAAAATTCATAAAATGTAAAGCATGTTTTTCTATTTCTTTGCCTTTAGTCTACTGTAAAGTGTAAGGAAAAATATTTTCCTTTTGTCAAAGTATAATCTGGAGGTAATGTTTTTACTTTCAAGTGAAACTTAACTGGAGGAAACTTTTGCTTTAGTACAGAAGAGACACAAACAAAAGTTCCATGGAAAGATGCTAATGAAATTACCCCACAGGTCTAAAATTATTTAAGTTTTAATATAGCTTCTAAATTTTAGACTTTCAGTTATATGTTATTCTAAACATAGAGTAATAATTGTTGTTTATCACATAGCAAATTAAAGGAGAAAAGTGAGCTTTCAGAGTCATCTGAAAAGCAAAAAATTATGAAAAAGGAAAAGTATTTTGAAAGGTATTAACATTTTAAAGAGTACTTTATTATTATTATTATTATTGATTAGATGTTAATATCTAAAGGACATGTTCTGTGAAATACAATTTACCACAAATAGCAAAATAGCCCTATGTAATCATAAATTGTGACTTGAAAGAACCAAATACTTAATATCCAGGTTTTCAAATGAAAGTAGCACGTTCAGAAGTTCTGAAAGATGGAATGTCTTGCAAGATATTTTTTACATGAGAAATGGGAGAGGATTTTTTTAGTGTTGCTAGCAGTTGTGTATAATCTGAAAGTTATTTTTAATTTCTGCAAACATATGTGTTTTAGATTGATTATATATATAGTCAAATCTCATTGTAATAATTTTGAGAGATTAATTTGGAGTTTGTTCCCAGTGTTTTAAGATCTTGAGTTTCACTACTGTTTAGAGAATTTTCACTTGATTATTCTTCTGTCAACCTCTTTCAAAAACACTCACCAAAATAAGAGTTTGAGTCTCTTGAAGAGATCTGCAAACATGTTCACACCTTGAATTATGCTGGTTTTAGTATTTAAAGGCACTGCAGTACTGAGCTGGTGCTCCAGGTTCTCTATCATTTCCTTTATATTCTCTATGGATTATTGTACACTGACGACATATTATGTGTCTGAAACTTACTGGTCCTGCACAGGATCCCAGTAAGTCTCAAAGTACATTTATTCATTAAGAGCTATATATCAAGGCCAGAAGAACATTGATGTGATTCACAATATCCCTTAAGATGGTGTCGTCTATTTTATTAGACTATTCACTGTATTTTTGTGTAAAACGGAAGTTAATGTGGGCTGTGATCCAAAAAAGCACTTTAGGCTTGTGCATAATGTTAAACATAAATAGTTTCACTGACCTCGGTGACACTATTCATTAGTTTATAATTATTTATATATTTATTTCTGTATTTAAGCATCCTATGGAATCAAGCCCACAGGCAAAGCATCCACTGAAGAGCCACAATGGAGGGTAGAAACCTGCAAATTTAATTATTTGTAGCTTTATAACTCTTGCTTATAAACCGATATTATTTTTTACATTTATTATAGTGAATGGAAAGGAACTACTGCTTGGTACCAGTGTGTTAGAAAAAGCCCAATTCTGTTTGTTGGTTGTTTTTTTTATTTAAGAAACATTAATATAGAACTAATCTGTACAGTGTTATATGACTCAGAGCTTTTACTTTCTGGAACTCTTAAGAGCCTTCATAACTTTTTCTTCCTTTTCTAAGTAAACATGAAAGAAAATCATCGTGATTAGTTGTGTCCTAAAGTTTGCAGTTGCACAAGTTGTAGCATGCAAAAGATTAATCCATCAGTATTATTTTGATCTGAATTTGCAGAGACCATGATGCTTATTTTCAAAAACCGTGGTTGTGACTTGGGGAGGGAGGAGGTGGGGATAGGCACACGTAGATGCCACTAAGTTGCGTGTGTTTGTGGCACTTACGTGTATATATTGTTTGCTTTGTGTTTTTTCTGTAGGCAGCCGGTAGTGATAATGTCCCCTCAACCCTGTTGTGGGCTTTGATTAAAGACTACAGAGATAAGAGGAACGATTGTTGCTGTAGTCTTTGGATTCTTGACTTAAATCATTCAAGCAGGAAATGATATAAACACATTTTAGCACCTAAAGATTCTATAATTTGAGCATCTGGTCGTGATAGAAATGGCTGTGGGCAGGTGGTGCCACCATTACTTTCCCCATTTGAGTTGCTTTATAATACATTGATGTGTGTGTCATTTTTCAAATTACATACAGCAAGCAAACATCCAAAGGGATTGCCAAGACTTCTCTGCAAGACTAAGTCATCCAGTGTGGGTTTTTCTTTCTAAATTGAAAGCAAAGAAACTTGTTACATATGTGTACACGTAGGAAAGTGTGTACATGTCTGTGTACTTGCATGTGAATGCCCAGGCACGTGTGCTTATTTTCCCAGTGAACTGTTGCCTAAAGAAAAAACTCTTTCCTAGCCAGTACAGATGATTTGTACTCTGCTGTTACAGGTGTGACTGTAGCATCCGTAGGCATACCCAGTTAAGCTTCAACTGAAAGCAGTCAAGCTGTAGCAACAATGATTTCAGTGCATGCTAAGTGCCCAAATATGCAAATAGCCTGCTGGCTGCCTCTCTGCAGCGCGCCCGGGGACCACTAATACAGAGCTTTGCCATCATTCATACCACAGCTAGCTTTGGTCTGCCTGCACTCGCACATTCACACCTCTGCTTGCTGCAGAGACAAAGCCCTGGTGAGTTATTTGCAAGGCAGTGTCTTGTTACAATTTCCTGTAAATGTGAAAATGGTCTTTTTCTAACACTTTTCTAAAGGGAAGAAACAGCATAAGACAGTATTGTGAACTCTAATACAGTTCCTGGGCAGCCTCTAATGTTAGGTAAAGCACAGGAATTGTGTGGATAAGTTGAATATGGGTCAAAGAACTGTATTCAAAGAGTCTACCTGTGCTCCTGCTTCTGTCATTTCTGATGTGTGAAAAGCTGTTGCCTCCACATGTTCTGCATCAGGTGCCAATGCATGCTCCAGGGAGAAGGACATACTTTGCATCTATGAATATCAAGATGAGAATAATCAATCAGTTTTTCTCCCACTCAAAAAGTCTTTGGAAGATTAAGGTTTCAGTTCTTTTGCAGAGAAATTATTTTGCATTAACTATTTTCTGAGGACCTTGTTTTAAAAAATATCAAAGAATCAAAGGTAGAATAACATCCTATATTTTTCCGTCTTATGACAAAGGAAGTAAGATATGGTACAATTGAATGAAATTAGATTTTCTGTTTAGTTAGAATCCATTTCACTGAAATAATTCAGAATCAAAGACCTGCCTTCTCAGTTAAAGGGGAGAACAGCCTGGTTGTGCTGAAAAAGTGAATAGTCAAGAATCCAACCATGTAATAGTGAAATGTACTCTCTAGATCCAAATGTTTAAACTTCAGCAGTTCTCATGCAGATTAGGTAATTGTTTGCCTAACTGCCAGCTGTGAATTCAACTGCTGGTTAACTAGCCAAAAATGCGGATTTGCAGGTGAATAGAAATACTTACACATTTTAGTAATGGTGGTAACTGCACAGAATTGAGATTATTACTTCACAGAATCACAGAATATGCTGAGTTGGAAGGGACCCACAAGGATCATCAAATCCAACCCTTAGGTCTGCACATGACCGTCCCTAGGAGTCACACAATGAGCTTGAGAGCTTTGTCCAAATGCTTCTTGAACTCTGCCAAGCTTGGTGCTGTGACCACTGCCCTGGGCCCCTGTTCCAGTGCCCAACCACCCTCTGGGTCAAGAACCTTTTCTTAATATCCAACCTAAACCTCCCCTGACTCAGCTTCAGGCCATTCTCTCGCTGGTCAGTCATCACCACAGATTAGTGGTGAAGAGATTAGATTAGAAGAGATTAGTGCCCCTCATCTTCCCCTTACAAGAAAGTTGTAGACTGCAATGACTCCTCTCAGTCTTTTCTCCGGGATGAACAGACGAGGTGACCTCAGCCTCTTCTTATACGGCTTTCCCTCAGGTTCCTTCACCATCTTTGCTGCCCTCCTTTGGACACTCTCTAATAGCTTAATATCTTTCTTACGTTGCAATGTCCAAAACTGCACACAATATTCAAGGTGAGGCTGCCTCAGGGCAGAACAGAGTGGAACAAAATCCCTTCCCTCAACCAGCTGGCAATGCCCCTCAGGACAGGGTTGGCCCTCCTGGCTGCCAGGGCACTGCTGACTCATATTTAACTTGCCATCGACCAGGACCCCCAGGTATCTTTCCACAGCACTGCTTTCCAGCATCTCATTCCCCAGTCTGTACATACATCCAGCGTTGCCCCATCCCAGGTGCAGAATCCAGCCGTTTCCCTTGTTGAACTTCATATGCTTGGTGATTTACCAGCCCTCTACTTTGTCCAGATCTCTCTGTAGGGTCTCCTTGCCATTGAGGGAGTCAACAGCTCCTCCCAGTTTTGTGCCATCTGCAAACTTGCTTAGCCTCCAGTTCTGCATCCAAGTCATTTATGAAGATGTTGAAGAGCACAGGGCACAAGATGGAGCCCTGTGGAACCCCACTAGTGACAGGTCACCAGTCTGATGTTACCCCATTCACTATTACCCTTTGTGCTCAACCCATGAGCCAATTGCTCACCCACCACATGGTGTGTCTATCCAGCTGTGCTGGACAGTTTGTCCAGGAGGATCCTGTGAGAGACCATATGGGAAGCTTTACTGAAATCCAAAAATATTACATCAACTGGCTTCCCTTGATCAACTAGGTGGGTCATAGAAGGAAATCAGGTTTGATAAGCAGGACTTCTCCCTCATGAAGCTGTGCTGGCTGTGACCAATGACTGCATTGTCTTTGAGGTGTTTTTCAACACCTCCCAGAATAACTTCCTCCTTAAATTTAGCAGACACTGAAGCGAGACTGACAAGCCTGTAGTTTTCAGTCTTCCTTCTTGCCCTTCTTGAAAACTGGGACAACATTCACCAGCTTCCAGTCAGATGGGACATCTCTGGATTCCCAAGACAGCTCAGAAATCATTGATAGAGATTTTGTGATGATATCATTCTTGGATGATGGGGCCATGNGTTTTTCAACACCTCCCAGAATAACTTCCTCCTTAAATTTAGCAGACACTGAAGCGAGACTGACAAGCCTGTAGTTTTCAGTCTTCCTTCTTGCCCTTCTTGAAAACTGGGACAACATTCACCAGCTTCCAGTCAGATGGGACATCTCTGGATTCCCAAGACAGCTCAGAAATCATTGATAGAGATTTTGTGATGATATCATTCTTGGATGATGGGGCCATGAGGCCCCATAGATTAGTAGGGATCCAGCTGGAGCAGCAGTATGTAGAACACATTTTCTCCTGTCTCATCATATTTCATCAAGCAGTAGTTGCAAATTCATCCCATACAATTTCAGTGGTGACTGGGAGTTGATCATTCTTGCAGTCATGGTCATCCAGCTCAGGGCACTGAGACCCCCTTGGTCTGTCATCTGTATTGAAGACAGAGGCAAAGAAAGCATTAAACACCTCTGCCTTGTCTCTGTCCCTGTTTGTGAAGTGATCATTCTCATCCTGTAATGGGCCAATGATATTTCTATACTGCCTATTGCCATTAAGGTATTTGAAAAAACTCTTCTTATTGTTCCCCACATTTCTGGCCAGTTTCAACTCCAGTTGAGCTTTGGCTGTACAAGTTTTCTCCTTACAGCAGCAAGCAGCATCTCTGAATTCTTCCCATGTCACTTGACCTTGCTACCACTGGGCATACACCTTCTTTCTTTGCCTTACTTCCAAGAGAAGATTCCTGTTCAGCCAAGCTGGCCTTCTGCTTCCCCTGCTTGATTTCTGACATTTGGGAATTGCCTGCTCCTGTGCCCTTAGGAGGTGATGCTTGAAAAGTGAGCGGCACTGATGGACCCCAGCACCTGCAAAAACATTATCCCATGGGACCTTACTAATTCCCTGAGCAGCCTGAAGTCTGCTCTCCTCATGTCCAGAGTTGAGGTTTTGCTGGCACTTTTCCTCCTGTCAACAGAGAGCATTTTCTAAAAAGTCACGCTGCTAAGTATATAGAACACATTTTCTCCTGTCTCATCATATTTCATCAAGCAGTAGTTGCAAATTCACGCTTTGGAGTTCTGTTGAAGTGAATGGTTCTAGAAACTGTAAAAAAATCACTTTAAACCTTATATTTTTCAGATAATGAAATTTTGCATATGCATAGCTTATAATACTCTAAATTAGTCTTTGATATTGCTCTATGACCATTGTGATTGATTTTATGACTGTTTTACTAAATTATACTTTTGTATTTGAAGAAAAAAGTTACTACTTTGAAATGAAACAAGAGCAGTGAAGTGGTGTCAGACATTTGACTGGATGCACTTTAAGCAACCAAGAATTTGCTGGTATGTCCGCTGCTGGAATAAGTGTATGTGCTAGAAGTGTGGGGGAAAAAAATGAAAAAAGAATCACAGTCCTTGCTAATACCTCTGTGGCAGCAAAACTGGAAAGAAAGTGGAAGAGTACCAGAATAAATGTCTAATAGCTTATTCCGTTTAGGGAACAAATGTAATATAATTTTTGCTACTGTAGTCTAAGCTTCAGTTACACAGGATGTTGGGACAGGGAGGGAAAAGGACCCTAGTAAAGACCTAATGATAGAATGTTTTCAGCACTTTAGGTATATCCACTCTTATGTTCTCATGTTGAAGTTTTGCGGGTAGGGAGGTCTTGCTTTGTTTTTTCTGGAAAGTGCTGATTTCAGGATGTCTACATCAAACAACATCTGTTAAATGTGATCAAAGAGCCATGTTAGAATTCAGGTTGAACTGAATATGGAAACTTTCTATTCTCCTTTTTTTTTTTTAAGTTTATTCTTATTTTTTCATTCAAGTAGTGAGAAAATGAACTAAAAAACACTGCAAATTCTTTCGATTCTGTCATACAGTCTCTAGTCTCTCACATGTTTTGTACGTCTTCTTTTGCCATTTTGCATTATCTCTAATTAAGTAACATTTTCAGTACAATGTATTTTGAATATTCTGTATGTTCTCAGTTTTTCAAGAAAGAAGCTTATACATTGTGACACATAAAACAAAAGCAGAAAAGACACAAGAATGCAGCTGTTTATTACTAGCTGATGAAGAATTAAATAACTTTTCTGGACCATCTGCAAAGCTTACTCATATGGCCTCTGCTTTTTACTGTCGTAAAATGTAGCTTTTGAATTAGTCGTGAATTGGAGCTCTGAAATTATCACTACTAATCACATATTGTGAAAGAATGGAAAATATACTATTCACAGAATCACTAACTATTGCTTGATTTTATAGTTACTGTACTCGCTTCTTATGACAGTGGCATATTTTGTCTTATCTCTCGTTTTATCTCTTCTTAATTTAAAGTGCTAGTAATGAAGGAAACGTATGCCCCTAATTGAAGGTCAGGAGGTGAGAAGGATTAATATAAATGGGGTCACAAAATTTTCACTTCTTCGTTCACTATGGACTTACAGCAGAGAGCCCTTCACAGGGTAAGGGAGAGCCACATGAATGACAGTGCCTTTGCAAGCAATAGCAAAGCGGAGCAGGGATGCACATCTGCCTTTTTTCCCTGAATGCTACTATTCTGAAGCTGAGAAAAAATTTATAGGGAGCTATGGTTAAATTTTGCATCTGTGTGGGATCTCAGCATAAGAGTATGGTTTGGTTTGGAAGGGCCATTCAAGTATCATCTTGTCCAACCACCCTGAGTAAAGGAGTAGAAGCATCTGTCTGATTATGCAACAGCCCACCTGCAAAGGCCAATTCAGTATCTCAGGACTGTGGGAGAACCATTTCATCTGTCAAACATGTAGGGTAGGGAGAGAAGGAGACAGGGGATGATGCTTCTGTCGGTGCTTGCCCAGTTTGATATTTTTAGGAACTTGCTGAGCATGCACATCATCCTATCATCCAGGTCTTTAAAAAAATCATTATTTGGTATTGGCTCCAATATTAATCTCTGAAGGACACCAGTAGTAAATTAGTTGCCAATTGAACTGTATCACTGATCACAGCCTTTTTAGTCTGATGGTTCCAGTTTCCCACCTACCTTATCATGCTCTTATCAAATATATATCTCAGAAGTTTGGCTAGAAGGACACTGTTGAAGAAGTTTATAAAGCCAAGGTAAACAATATCGTTGTCCTCCCTGTACTCATCTTAATCATAAGGGGCAGCTGAGTTGGATCAAGCACTGCTTGCCCTTGCTAATTCCTGTTTTCTATCACATCTAGTCTTTCAAGTGCTTGGAAGTGGCTTTGGGAAGGATTTACTCCATAACCTTATTGATGAATATAAGGGCTGTGATTGTGAAGCTTTCTCCAGCTCTCTAAAGCAAGCTTCACCTACTTGCTTTTCTTGATCAGCTGGTTGACAGCTGATGCCTACCATGATATCACAGATGACTTTAGTCTGTTGTCCTCTTTTCTCCCTCTTTCCTCTGAGCTTCCCTCCCTGCTGTTCAGGAGCATGAAGGGCTGGAGTGCGCCAGGCTGCCCAAGGCACCAATAAAGTGTAGCGAAGGCATGGAGGGCAAAAAGGGGGGATATGCAATCAACGAGGGGGAGAGATGCATCACTTCTGAGATCTCTCAGCTTACTCCACCTCCCAACTAACCCTAATCTCCACTCCTTGCTGCCAAAGATAGTCAAGTCCTTTCCATGAGATTTGTCTCCCTTCAGCCTGTCTGAAGGTCTTAGAGTCACAAGGCCAGATATCCCACCTCATTATCCAAAGCTCAGGGAGGGAATTGAGATCAGAAAGGCAGGATATATATATATACGCAAAGACACTCCAATATATGTAACTCAAACTTTATGGGAATCCAAAAGAGGAGAGAGCAGAGCCAAATGTGTATATATATGTAGATGCTGTCTATGAACACAGTATCTCTGGGAGCAATGCACCTCCTCACCCCAACTGAAGATTGCAGGTCACATCAGAGCTCACAGAGTGGGAGGTGAATGGAGAGAATGGGATCCATTCTAGGGAGCTGGAATCACCCAAGACAGTTAGCTAGTGCTAAGGGCATTCTGACCCCAGCCAGCTACCCTGAAAATGAACATTTCTAATGAGGAATGCATCTTGTACAAAATGCATTCATTTTGAGGGGAAAAAGACTGAAAGGCACTAAAAGGAGGATAATGAAGAATATTCCTTGTCTGCTGAGTGGACTTGTGTCTCTTGAGGCTTGGAATACTAGACAATCCATAGGAAGGGATTCTTCTATTGTGTGTAAAGGCTTCTAAACATATAGTAGAGATGCTTGCCAGCAACCTGATATGTAGCTCTGATGGAGGAGATCTGTCTGTGTAGCTACAGAGCTAAATAATAGAAGTTAACTGCACCTTTCTTTGCTCAAGACTTAAGAACTGTGGATTTTCTGCTTTTACCTTCAATATCTGAGCTGGGTGGCTAAACTAAGATGTTTGCTTTTATTTGTAAGCAAGAGACACCACTGCCCTTCCCTACCCACTACCCCCCCCCCCCCAAAAAAAAAAAAAAAAGTGGTACAAAGGTACGATGAGGCTAACGTTGTTCTCTAGTAAACTACTTTTAGTCAGATATAATTCACGGCAGGAAAAGAAAATTTCTGATTTCTCTGAGTTTGAGGAGAGATGGGATCTCTATATTTAGAATTTTCATTGTGTATTTTCTTGCAAACTAAGCTTTTGAAATAATCTGCATTGTAGACTTGCAAGCTTTAAGGAAAAAAAAATCTGTGTATTTCTGGATGTGCTTCACACAGAGGTGTGCACATTTAGAAGAAATTGAGTATTGCAGGGAACCAGATGTTGTGACAATCCCCAGCTGGGTTTTTGGCATCTAATGGCTATAGTCACCTGGCATGAGCTAGAGCAGAACACACCACAAGTGCTGAACAGGGGAGTTGATGTTGAACTTCAATCATTTATGCCTAAGTTTTATTTAAGTTGCATATAGGTGAATTCAAACATAACTCTGGCAGAACCCAGAACAGCATGCTTGAAGTTAGTGGAGTCACTAAATTGTGAAGAAGTGTAGGAGATCATAACTGCACCTGCTATTATAAAATAGTTAAATAGCACCAATTATAAAGTATTATTAAGTATTAAAATGAAGTTTATTATATTCTAGCACAAAACAAAAAATTTACTTGAATGTATGGAATAAAATAATACTTTTATTAATTTAAGCCTCTACAATTCTTCTAGTGGGTCACAGAGTCACAAAATGTGATAAAAAGCTGGCTTTACTATCAGGACCTCTGATGGTTTAAGGATGTGTAAACAGTTCACAAGGCCAGGCAGATCCCAGTTGGCTACACATCTGAACAGCATCACATGAAAATGTTATTTCAGGTAACATCTAGCTGTTTTTAACCAGGATTTGTCATTAGTCAAACTTTAGTTTATTCAAAGACTTTGCTGCATATTTTAAGAAAGAAAAGCAAAGGATTCTGACAAGAAAAGTTAGACTAGCATGGTATGAAAAAAACTTTCAGAGCAACAAACTGGTTTTGAACCTGGAAATCAGAATAAATTAATAAGATTTGCTATGTTTGATACAAACTGCTACGAAGGGAAAGAAATCAAGTGAACAGAGGCCTTGAGGAACCTGGCTTAGATCTGTTCTAAGATCCCATTAGAATGCAGTTCAGGAAGTTGGCTGGCGTATTTGCCGTGGTTATCACTGGCATGCTGTGTATTATTTATTTCTATCAGCTACTGAATAGAGATATAGAAGCATATGCTGTCAATTATATTGAAATCTATTTGCTTCACTATCTGTGGCTTCAGTATAGGACTGAGTTCCACCAAAGTCCAAAACAAACCACTGCCCCCACACAGCCTTAGGCTGCTGATGATGCCAAGAGAGAGAATTTAAGATATTGACTGGGTGTGTTTATTAATGTTTAGCACTTTTCATAATTCTAAGTAAGCATTTCTAAAGGAATGGTAATTCTGGCCTGATTCCAAGTGGGCAGTTTTATTCTGGCAACCCTTATTGTTCTGACAGCTTCAGCTGAGTATGTAGTCTTGCTCCTATCATCGCCTTTCCTTCATGAATATGGTAAGCTGGTAGCGCTTAGAGATGTGTTCTCACTCACTCTGTGCCACCCCCGCTTATATGGGCATTTATACATCCATGTGGTAAACTGGATTAAGGAACCTGTAAACTAATCCAGTAAAAATTACTTCGTAATTTGAACCTTATCTATTTCCAAGGCAAGTGATGGTACAGAATGGGAATACAGTACCAGCTTTGAGAGGAAAGAGGATTTCTCTCATCTGTAATGCTAGTGTATGGCTATGCCAGTTTAATGGGTTTGTGTAGCTAGGATCTTGTTATTTATTCCTGTACACAGCTCCCAAATATGACATATTTTCAGCAGTATATGAAATAATATCTATATTTACTGGTGTCCAGCTGTTTCAAGTGAAGGGCTAAACATGTTTCAGAGAAGTCAAGGGGATACAGTCTGTGCTTTGAAAAAGGCTCCTACGTCTGTTCAATTTGCTTTTGTTCTTTTTTGGGATTACAAAGAAAGTTATATCCACCCCACCTGAGTTTTGAATGGAGAGTTCACCAGCTAATACAGGTACAGCTAGCTTCTATGCCTCATCCCTAATGCATGTGTTTCTGTGTCCTGTATTCTGAGACTGATTGGGAGCTCACTATCCATGAGCAACTCCCAGTTGACCTGTGGTGATGTGGATACCAGGACTAACCCTTCACCCGTCTTTCATTCTCCAATAGCAAAGCAGAATGCACTTTCTGCACTTTATTTTCTCAGATTTTTCCATCTTTTTTTTTTTTCTTTTCCACCTTCTCTTTGGCTATTTTATCCATGTTGGGGGGAAAGAAAACACCCTTGAGGAAATGCTCGCTAAGACAAGGTCAGCTCAGATTTCCCCAGACTTACTGAGAGACAAGCTGAATGGCAACTGTTTTCTGTGTCATGATATGGTATGATGTGCTGTGATATGGGGCCAGTTAGAAAGCTGATAAGCAGTCATAGCAAAGAAAGGGAAGCAGCTTTTTGGAACGTTCCCAGCTCATATAAGCATTGCTCTGGCAGCTGCAGTAAAAGCAGCGGGAGGCAGCATCCCATAGCAATGAGGCTGATTCAAGTACTTAGGTTTTAAAAATGTTTGGTGCAGGGATTACATCTTCAATTCAACACCAATTCAGCCACAAATACACACTTTATATGTATATATATATGTGTGTGTGTGTGTCTGTGTGTGTGTTTTCAGGACTGCAGTTTAGATACATGGAGTTCAGTGTCACCTAAACCTCAGGCTGGGCTTGCCTGCATGAGCCTGAATAATAAATTCTGTTTTATTCAAGAGATCCATGTATAGTTTGATTGAAATTAATGGATTACTTTTATGAATAAACTTTTTGATTGGTTTGGTATCTGTGAGGCTTTGAAAATGTATTACATAAACTATATGTGAGAACAGTTTTTCTGGCAGGTTAATATTGTGAGTCTGACGGTCAAGTTAGTGTTTGGCTCTTGATTACGCTAGAAATTAGTGGTAGAACTGAAATTAGAAGCTCAGATCACCAACAGACAGCCTCTGATATTGGCATTATTTGCATAATTTAAATATATAACTATGCTCAGCATGCCCCAAAAAGCATCTGCCAAAATATGTAATATAGATTATATCATCTATGAAAAAGAAGGAAAGAATATGAGTAGCTCGTGTTTTATACTCAAAGGCTGACATTAACTGCTCAAACAAGAACCACATTCCAATATTACAAGATAGAGTGCAGATCCAAGGGCAAAATTTGGCTCTAAAGAACTGAATAGAAATTATTCTTAGAAAGGCTTCAATTATCTCCACAGTAAAACTACTAGAATCCTCATTTTCGTCACTACAGACACTTGATGGAAGTAGCAGATGGCCACACAAAGCATTCATGCTATTTTATTTGAGATTTTAATGTAAACTGAAATCATAAAATAATTTAAATAAGACTTTTAAAATTGGCACAAGAATTCTTAGTTTTTGAAGGCTGTAGGTCTAAACAAATCTTGAAGTGACCAGAAAACCAAACTTCTACCCTGATTTATCTTGTTCTGTTATTGTCATAGAATCATTACTTTTTACTGCACAAATCTGCTCCTAATGTTTTTTGTTTTTTTCTTTTTGTATATAAGGCTAATACCTTCTTTTATACTGGTCATTAATAGAACACTCTAAAGCTGATCAGTGTTTTTGGCATTTTGGTTAAAAATTACTTGGCAGAAAAATTTCTTCTACTCAACCAGAATTCTGGCACTGGTTTTAGTCTGTTTGTGGCTGTAAGTTTTCAGGGATGCTGGAGGCAGTTATGAGACTCCTGTTCTCTGATTTCCCCATAGGAGACAGTCACAAGTGGGAGGATTGGTACACGTGGGTGCATCTTCACCAGTCCTTGTCACAGGTCATATAAACACAATGGTCGAGATCCCATTTTGTCGTGTCAGTAGTATCTGTCAGCAGGCTAGCAGTGTGGGAATTAGCATTTGCACCTTATTAAAGCTATAGTAAACCCTGTTGCTCAGTTTTTCTTCAAGTGCCTGGAAGGCATTAGGCATCACACAGATATATCAACTTCTTCTGCATTATAGGGAACACTTCAGCTGCTTTTTCTCCCTTGATCATAAGAGCATGATTTTTTCCTGTTGTGTGATTTTGAAGCAGGCATTCCTAAGAATACAAATAAAAGCTGTATAAGCTGAAATCACAGCAACTGCTGTTGACAACAGTGATGATTTAATTACAGAGATTGACTCTGTGTATCTCTCCATCCCTAAGAAGAGATGAAAAGGTATTGTGAAGTATGCTATATCCAGTATACAAAGAAGTTTAGAAAACACAGCAAACCTGAAAATCCTTGTCTACAAAGACTACTAACTAGGGCAATTCTCTGAGTAAAAACAAAGTGTCTCATAAAAGTTAATTCAACATAAGTTTAGTAAAGTGAAATTGCATGTGTTTTTTCTGTGTTTTGTTATCCATTCACTTTTTCCATTTAGTCACATTGTTGAGATGAGCACATATCCCAATCAAACAGTTATAGGATTATTAGAACATGATTCCCACTTGACAGCAAATGGTTGAAGATTTAATTTGTTCAGCTGCTGTGAGCTTGCTGAAACAACTGTGTACCAAAAGAAGGATTCCACATTTTTTCCTCATTCTGTTTCTCAAATATTTACTCTTATGAAATCGCTTAGCACTAACGGTCCATGTTGTCCTTTGAACTCAATGGAATTGGGCAGGCACATCTGGTGACAGAATTAAACTCCCTTTTTTTTTCCCCTCTTAATTCTTCAATAGCAGGAGCTGCCAGACCTAGTATTTAAGAAAAACAAAACCTTGTCATACTTAAATTTAAACAAATGATTTTGACTTAGATTTTTTTTTAATATTATAGTATTACAGTTCCTTATTTCTTTTTATTTTTTTTCTGTAGTAATAGCATCAACTTTAACTGATGCCAGATTATGTATTTATATCACAGATCAGGCTGCAAATTCATTCTTTTCCGGAGAGGCAGAAAGATCATGTAAAACTGGTGACCACATGTTGACAGGCTGCATGATTTAACAAAACCAGAGGCAATAATTTAAAAGAAAAATGTTTTATTTTCTGCCAGCAGAGTATAATGGAGAGAAATTGGTTGGTATTATTTTTAAAAATTGCTCAAATCACTGTAGTTAGTATAAAATTGTCTCTGAAACTATTTCCTGTAAGCTAACCAGACATATGATTGCATCCTTTCTATTTTGAATACTGAAACTCACATTTCATCTGTCTTGTGTAGAGCTTGTCAGGTATAATAGCTCTTTGTGATGGTTCTTCTTTTCTTCTTTCTTTTCTGTAGCTAAACCCCCACCCACAAACCTAACACAATTGCTGGTTTTAAGCATCACTCATTTAGCTATTACTAGCAGTCTAGCAGTCATTCCACCTCTTCCCTCTTCCGATGAGCTTGTAGATCTATCAAGAGGTAAATTCCAAGATTAACATGCTGTATTTATGGGTTTAAACTTCCTCTCAACTCCAAATTATTCCTGGTTTACCTGACTGAGGTTATCCCAGCAATGACAGGTTTCAAATACAGTAAGGTGAAATTTTCAAACACATTTGGTGCATCATTTCACTATGAGGAGGTTTACCAGCACTGTGTGGTTTTGGAAATCATACCTTAATTGTTTTGAACATCTCTGTGAATAATGACTTTTGGGAATTATCTCAAGAATTCATCATTTTACAGAATGTTTCTTCTTGTTTCTGAGTTTAGCTATTTTAACTGGACTCTCAATATTACCCCAAAAATTCTGAGGTGATGTAAAAGAAAATCTTGCCTGCTTATGATTCCCCAAATTGAATCACTTAAGTTTTCTTATGAGTAGCAGCAGAACGCCATGGCCCGGTATGATGCAGCTTCAGATACGGAGTAAAGTAATCTTTAAATGTATCAATTGAAATATTGAACATGGAAATTATAACTGTTGCTATTGCATTCAGTGTTGAAATTTTTTTCACTGTTTTATTGTTGGAAAAAAAGAGACTGCTAAAATGAAGACTGGAAGACATACAATGACTGAGTTTGTTTAGTCAATCAAGTATCTTGTCAAAGGGAAGGTTAAGAGGGTGACTTGATCATGGACCATAATTACTCAGCCAGGGAGAAGATAGCAGATATTTGGAGTTTCTTTTGTTTAGTGGACAAAGGAATTGCAAGATTCAGTGACTGAAAGCTGAACTCAGCAAAGTTGAAACAGGAAAAAACCCACAAAATGTTAATGGTGAGGCTAATTTAAACATTGCAGCTGCTTAGCGATAGAAATTCTTTGCATCTTGGAGTTTCCAGATCAGGATTGATACTTTTGCAAAAGAAACCGGAATTACAGGGTAATGTTATATGCCCTGCCTCACGATGAAGATAGTTCCTAGATAATCATAATATTCTTCTCTGATTTTCTCTCCAATCTAGACCTGCAAGACTTTACAGGTGGGTGCCCTATCTGCTGAGTAACTGAAAGGTCACTCAAGGCAAGGAGCTTTGCAGAACAGGCTCTTACCTTTGGATCCCCTTTTGTTTTGTGGTTTTATGTCACTCACATTTCTCATCGATGTGACTGGTTGGCCCTTTATGAGGAATTGTTTTAGCAAGGATCTTTGGTACTTGGTGGAGATGTAGCTGGGGCAGCTACAGGACAATATTCAGTACCCAGATAATTTTAATACCTTTAATATGTGCAGTCTGATGGATTTAGGATATTGCTACTCTTAGTGGTAGTTCAGTATTGTTGAAGAATGTATGTGTTACTTAGGGCATGAGATTTATGTCTCAACTGTTAAAACTTTGAGGCTTTTCTCTAAGTGTTGCTTTTTACAGTTTTAGGATTGTAATTGATTGTGCATGTGTTTTAAGGAGAGGTTTTGGTATATCATTATTTTGGTCATAAAATGAATGTGTCATCAGGTCTACTCTGACCGGTCAAAATGGTTTCTGAGGAGAATTGGTTTTTGCTGTACCATATCTGAAAACTTTATTTAGAAATTAAATCTTAGATCTGCTACAAGTGCCTGAAAACTAAAATATATAGGGACATACTTCCAGCACAGTGGTTACCACTGTGTGAGGCAGTTCCTGGTCTGGGTCAAGTGCATAACCTTTGGCAGTACTCCTGGCATTTCAGGAAGCACATGAGCCCAATAATGCGAGTGGCCAGTGCTGATCTCTGTAAAGGGAATGAAACAAGGAAACTCCTAACTCCTTCTGCAGTCAATATGGGCTTAATTTTTATTTCAATGTATCAAAAGTGCCAAAAATCTAACAATATCCTTTTTCATATGACCTGCTGTCTTTCACCAGTGTGCACAACACTTGTCCCCTGTCCCAGAGTGTTAAATAGGATGTTAAACAGAAAGTGCAAGGGAAGTCAGTGGAGGCTATAGCTTGTCCTGGAATACGTAAGCAGTAATAAAAGTTATTTCACTGCTGGTATATGTGAAAGAGATGCCTGCTCATGAAAATCTTGCTGTCTTGTGTTCTGCTGACATCCATTTACACTGAACTGCTCAGGGTTCAAGCAAAATAGCAGCTAAAAGTGAAAGGCCTTGAAGCTCGTTCATACTCTACTGAGTGGATGGTTCAACAGCTAACACTGCACCTTGGAGAGTGAAGCTCGTGGTTCTTGGAAAATAAGCTTCAGTAAATCCATCAGTGAGCTTCTGCAGGCAGCCAGGTCTTCCTAAGACTGCAGAAGAAAAAATTTGCATGCACTATGTGATTTTGAGCATTCAGGCTGGTTGTTGCATGTTTTCCATTTTGTTTTTTTTTAAGATGTACTGGAGGTATTTTAAAACTAGGCAGCTTGAGTATCAATGACAGAGCGATCTCTATCAGTACAGGTTTTATCACAGGCAGCAAAAAACATGCAGGGAGCAAGGCTGACATTGGTAGGACAGCTCATTGTCTGTCCTGTTAAAGTTATATTGTTGTCAGTTTTAAGATATCTCAGTTGTGACTCTGAATTGGAATAGCTCCTTTGGACTGCTGTGCCAGTGAATCCTATATCCCTTCAGCACTTCACAGAAGGTCTCCCATGAGTAGGGTTCATAACTAGAACATGTGTATGTTTCACATAGACTCACCCATCAGTGTATGCCTAACTTTCAGATGGGAAGGAAAGAACTAGGAGATGATGAAGATGAAAATTGTAAGAGTGGCTAAGGAGACAAAGAATGTTATTCTCCTCAGAAAGGGTCTTGGTATTGTAGTAATTGAGAACACAGCACTAAGAGATTATTTATGTGGGAGCAGTGAAAGAGAGAGGTTAGAATTCTTGCCTTTTTTCCCTGGCTCTGGGAACTAAATTGAAGTGGATAGTTACAGAGAGCACAGCCAACTCTAACAAAATCCCTATTTAGGTCATCTCTAAAAGAGCGAACTTGAGTTGCCTGAAGGCAACATTGTGCTCTTAGGGCTTTTGGCAGTAGTAAAACTTAATGGTATAGACAAACTACCTGGCGCAGACACAACTTTTTAAAATTTAAAAAAAAAAAAAAAATGTTTTCACCTGTACAGCTCTTTATTTCAGAGATACCACTGGTAAAATAGTGCTATGGAAAATAATGGCCATAGTTGATGTAAATGTTGCAGCAAAAATTTTTGCAATAGCTCTGACGTAGGTGAGGAAAATACCAGCTATTTAGTCATTCTTGAAGGTATTAATTCAGAATCAGATAAAAAACTCCTAATCCAAAGTGTTCCTTCTTAAAGACAGTATTCACAAAAGGAGTATAGTAAGAATTCTGTTTGTTTCAAGGTGATTTATTTATGTAGTAGCCACTAGTTAGGCAAAAGAGTAAAGCTCATATTTAATGTGCAATATGCTATATAGCATTTCTAGTATCATGTATGAGACAGCATGTGTGCACAGCCTAGACTGAAGCTACCTGACTTTGCAGTTTAAAGTACTTTGTTTACCTCAAGCAGGTAGATGGGACACACAGTGACTTTGTGTCTCTCTTGTCTCGTGTTTTCCCCACATCACCTAATGGGTGCAGCTTTTCATATTTTCGTGATTGCCATCATTCAGGGCTACAGTCACAATCTGGCAACAGTGTACCTGTGTTCTTTCTTTGGTTACCCATAGAAAAACTATAGTGAAATTGCACTTTTCATCCTAATGTTGAATAAATTACTTCTTTATACATGCAGTAATATATTTTCCTGCCACATAACTCTTGTTATTGTTAATTGGAATTGCTTATGCTCATTGAGGGAGGAATACTTTTCATCCTGTTTTGAACGAAAATCTGTAATCTTGGATTTGCTTCTAAACTTCAGTCATGAGGAGAGCAGTGCAGGAAATTGCTGCTGTTCCACCAAATTAGCTTCTCAGATATCCTTTTAATTGGAGACCATAACTCAGATTCTTAGTATTTTAGGAAGTTGAACAGTACAAATTGAAATACATATATTTCCAGCAAAGGCTCAGTTCAAAGAAAGCTTTTATACACAGATGAGTCTTCTAAAAAATAGCATGTCATATGATAATGAGACCATGTTTTCTTACACAGTTTCACATTTTGTAAGTGCACTGCTGTGAAATAAGTGGAGTGTTTATCTACTCTCTTTTAAACTGACAAATCTCTTTTAGGAACAAGTGTGCCCACTATAGACAGAACATAGGTAGTCCAAAAAAAAAAAATAAATCTAAACTCTCAATTAGAAACACATCACTTCCAAATGCAATATATCACACTTGTTCAGAACATTCATTTCCGCCAAAGTATTCTGTTTTTAATGTAAAGACTTCAATTTATGTTTAAGAACAAGCAAAGTATAGTACTTTGACAGCCGTGCACACTTAATTTCTTTGCATTAAACCAACAGCATTCTTTTCCACAAACATCCATTGTTAGGACAATGCTCTCAGACGGAATTTATGAGAAATGGAATTATGTTACCAAGGAGATAGCATTTACTATAATGAAGAGTAGATCCTAGAAAATGGCCCCTTTTACAGCAGCTCAGAACAGAGCCACAAAAGCAATTGATTGGTCTTGGCATTTAGTCTTATATCAGCTGTGTCATCCATAGCTTCAGGAGTGAGAACACTAATCTGAAGTGACATTTCTGTTCTGGCGGGCTTTTCTGCCCTGATGAAAGCAATTACTTCATTCCTAAATGATAATTTGCAGGAGTTTCAACCACTTTAATTGATAATTTTTTGTTCTGAGAAGTTCAATTGTGAAGTGATTAACTGATTTGGTAAATAGAAATTTAAGGTGTGAAATGTACAAGTTGCTCCAAGGTAAAGTGCTGTTTATTGGGTGCTGCAGAATTGCTTGATAAAACTGCAGTTTCTCTATTATCATGAGGCTGGCAATTACTTAGTTCAACATAGGAAGAAAAAAAAAGATCAAAACACTAGTGTTCTAGTTGTAGAGTTTGGGTTTGAAGAAATGTGTCACAGCTCACTTAATTGTTTCTGTATCAAAGTGTGCATTAGTTTTAAAGGATTGTGCAGAATGGCAAGTTTGTAATCCTTAAAAAACCTGCCAGGTTCCTATTATGATGTTTAAATGACTCACTTTGGAAGGAAATCTTGTTATTTAAACATTGCAACAAAGGTGCTCATTGGTGATAAAACATTCAGTTTAATAATTAATTCAAGCATATGCAAATCTTTTCCTTGAATCAAGTTTACATATTTAAAATAAAAGGATCCTCTTCTGTGAAACCACAACCCCTAAAAACCATCCTGTCTCACTGATATAATAAAAACTTGGTTTAATAAAGGTATTATTTTTTCATAAGTTTCACATTATTTTTGCAATAATTGTTAAAGCACTTTTGGCAAAATGTATTTTTGGTGTCTACAAGGAAAAGAAATGTTTTTAATAGAAATCAGTTCTGGGATATTTTCCTATATAGTGAAAAAATAATGGTCATTTCATGTGTTAAATGAGAAATATAAAGCAAAAATGAAGGTCAAACTGATTTAGCACATCAAACAGTCTTTGTCAGCCAAGCTTAATATATCCTGAGTTTGTGGAACAAATGAAATTTTGCTGCTATGTTACACTTTGCTTCCAAACAACCATTACAACTGGTTTTATATATTGTGTGAGCATCAGACCATCAAACAGTGCATCTTTACTGACGTGTTGCTGCAGTGATGATCTACAGCAGCAATCTGCCATTTATATAAGGGCAAAATGTGCATCTATATTTAGTTGTGAAATTGGCCTATTATACTCTTGATGTTTACAGAGGCTAACATAAATTAATGATGACAGCTATGAGCAGTGCATTAGTTAAGCAGCAGAGTTTTTACCTTGAACTTGAAGGTTCCAGCTTTAACTTCCAGCATATACTATAGAGCTTTCTTCACATATTAAAGTCTTCTGAAAATATTACTTTTTCTTGGACAGCATTAAATGGCTTTAATTTGTGGCCTAGGCCATTGATGATAATACCAGATAATGGTTTAGTTTACATTTTTGGCCAACTTTTGCCCTGTAAAAATGGTGATAATTATGATGGGGTAAAAATGTACACCCCTGAAAAATATTTGCT
This sequence comes from Sclerurus mexicanus, assembly GCA_013396755.1. Classification (NCBI taxonomy): domain Eukaryota; kingdom Metazoa; phylum Chordata; class Aves; order Passeriformes; family Furnariidae; genus Sclerurus; species Sclerurus mexicanus. Next base: position 1,026,247 of record VWZF01006848.1, on the reverse strand, counting down.
CATTGAAAAGGTCTGATTTTACTGACTTTGAACTGAGTCAGGTATCAGATATCCCTTGCCTGATGAAAAGAGCAGTTTGAGGAAGCAGCCTGCCTCACTAGGTTGCATACTGCACTTTCGTGTGAAAGTCTGCTCATGCAGCTCATGTCAGAGCAAGTATAGACACTGTGGTAACTATAGATTCCAGTTAACTATGACCACAGATCTGACAAGTATGCAGGTGTTCAAAGGTTCACAAGTTAAAATGCTGAAGTCTTTGATGAATTTTTGATGGATGAATTTTTAATACAAGTCGACCTTTTTCCTTTGAGGCTGCATGCTAGATTAATTGATAAATAGTGAGACCGAGCAATGTTCGGATCTCCTAAGCAAACAAGTAGAAAAATCCATAAAAATCTGCCGTCTGGCTTCTCAGATCTACTTAAAAAAGAAAGAAGGTAAAATTTAATGTGGCTTTTGATTTTCCTCCTTTCCTCTGTTTTGGAGGTTTTTCCCTCACGCAAGTAGTCTTCTCTTTTAAACATTGTAACTGTTATTATTAGTCTTGAAGTTCCTGTACTCTCAGTTCAGAAACAATTTTTCTGAAAAGAAAATCTATGAATAGGACAGCAGAAGGGAAAAAAAAAAGGCAAAGGGAGGGAGAAAACATCGAGTCAAAAAGTTGCCTCGAAAAGAAATCCCCAAAGATAGCAAAATGCAGTGTAGAAATTAGAGGTAAACATATTAACATATTTTCATTATCAATTTTTCAGAACTAATTGAATTAGTCTTAGGAAGTTGGGAGAGGATTTTTCTTCTTTTAATTCGCATCTACAGGAGCATTAACTCTCTTGCTTCATTCTTTTATATTCACCTGTATCTACTATACTGAAAAAATATCCAGTTTCATGCATATTTGTGAACTCTCTAGAGCATAAGCTTTAGAAAAACAGAACAATAACCAAAAAAACCCTTGATAATAGCAGGCTTTAGCCTCCTGCTGCCACCAGTGATGATGTTTGACTTGCTAGACTGGATTTTTCAACTGCAATATGTGCAATTATGCAGTGCAGACTACTCTGCTTTACTTCCTTCTTCTTTACTCCAGTCTAAATAATTTTTTTGGAGTTTGACAATGTGCACTGCTGCTGAGAATAATATCCACTTGGACTGAACACTGTTTTTGAGATGTTGCTATTAACTTTTGTAAAAACCTCAGGAATATGAAGAGTCACAAAGAATTAAAATAAATAAATATTCCAAATAATGGAGTCATTTAAATATCGATTCTACTCCATTCTTTGAACTCCTAATTAAGTGGAATTGTGCAGTGACATCAGTGAAGTAACAACATATTTTTGTATGCCAGAACATGGCCTGTGGGTGGTCATCTATATGTGGAGTGGGACATTATCTTAATGAATTGCCCTCACATTAAGAGTCAGCATCTAAATGTATTCATTATTATAAATGGGCTAAACTGCCCTCATTGTTTGCACTGGTCAGTTTGAAGCCTCAGAAAAGATTCTTAAGGATGTGACTGTGAGGGCACAGGTAATCAGTTATTCCTATAATAGATCAGAATGTATAAACATTTGTATTAGTTAAATTTTCATAGTCGCTCACCACATTGCATTGATATAGATACCGAAATTGTATAAATAGGTTATTAATAAAAGAGGAAGGGATCTAAAGTTGATTTAAATATAAGAATGTCCAAAGCATGGTAATACTCTATCACATCGTATTAACATGGAACTAAGTAAGAAAAAGATAAGAGGCTCTTTCTAGTGTAACTCATATAGAATTGCACAAATGCACACCTATGGACTGAGGAACAGCACAAATGTATTTCCTTGTGTAATGCTGTAACTATGCTCAATAGCAAGCAAGCATTCTTGTATTCTTTGTATTGGAAAACTGTACACAGAGGATATACATAATTGAAAGTCTCAGGGCAGTGAGGGAACTGGATCACTTATCTCCAGTCTGTATTTTTTGTCACAGATTCATTGTGCCCAGTAAGGTTGCACATCCTTTCCATATATCTGATTTCTTTTCTGTGAAATGGATATAACATCCATCTGACTATGTCCTTTGGAGAATTAGATAATGTTTATAGTGGGCTTTTTGATTCTTGAATTGAAAAGACTAGACTAATGTAACAATACACATACACTCATATTGCTTCAATCTCTATAAAGCTTGTTATAAACATTATTAGAGATTTATTGTTATTTTTGCACTGTATCTGGTTTTGCTGCTACTAATCCATATTGTTGTTAGAGGCTTAAGAAATTCACTATTGCTCAATAATAGCTGAATTAACAAGTATGAAAATGTTTAGTAAATACAAACAAATTCTCTATTCTGATACACTGCTTCATTTGTAAAGTTTCTACTGAAATCAGGGAGGATTTCAATGCCATTCCCAAAAACACTGTGCATGCTTTGTGAGAGTATGCCATAGTTCTCTGCCTGTAGTTAGTGGAAACGAGCAAAAACTACAAGGGTACAGTGCAGACAAGCTGCCCACTGGCTCGGGCCATTATATCTGGAGCTTAGCAGTCTGTCTGTCCCTCAGACATTGTTTTATGGCCTTTGCTCCCAATCCAGTGTCTCTTTGTGACAAGTCCAATGAGAGTACCATAAAACCCCACCAGTGCAACTGTTACGTGGGGCTGTGCAGGGGCAGACTGATGTTTCTGAGAAGCCCCATTTGGGGAGTCTTGCCCGTGTCAGGTTTAAGGGAACAGTGTAGGTGAAATGCAAATGTGAGCTGCCTTTCTAAACTTAGGCAAGTCTGTGATGCACCTGTTTGCAAGCTATATCTTGAAATTGCAGGCAGAAATACTTATTTGTAACTGCAACCATTCCCCTGTGTTCATTCACAATGCAAATTCACATAATTAATTTTTTTCACTGTTTTTTAGTTCCCAAAGTGAGACATGAAAACAAGGTATTGATATGACCCTGAGATTAGCTCAGTTGGTCAGAGCATGGTGCTAATAATGCCAGGGTTGTGGGCTTGATTCCTGTATGGGCCATACACTTAAGAGCTGGACTTAACGATCCTTGTGGGTCCCTTCTAACTCAGAATATTCTGTGATTCTGTGAACATATGCGAAAAAATACTTGCTGGTGTAGGTCAGTGTAACTGTTGCTATACCATAATATGTTTGATTGCCATTAAATGTTGCAAAAATTAGCAGCTGTGATTGTCACAACTTTAAAGGGGCATATGTCGGTTGGTCAGACGTGAAGATTATTGGTGTGCACATAGATATGAATGCATGTATATGCTTATGAATGTAAAGTATATAAAATTATGTGAAATAAAATATGGAGCAGGTTAAGCTAGGAATGACCACAAGCACAATGAAATCACAAGTGAGTTACGAGTACCAATAAAACTTTTATGCAACACCATATTATCATGTCTTCTGCATCTGCTGTGTCTTCAATAGAAAATCTACTTTAGAAATGTCATGTATACCATTTTAGAATTATATGGTAGTATTTATTGTACCCTTTCATCTGTAAAAGCCAGACCCCCTTTATATCACTCCATCTGGAAAGGCCCTAAAACGAAAAATAAAATATACTTTAGAAACCATATCTAAAAAAGCATTAGTTTTCAAGCCATTAAATATCCTGTTTATATGGTAGTGCTTCTCAGAATTATCAGGAGCTAGCAGCTGGAAACCTCTTAGTCTTCTTTAGTGGACTCTGTATATGGAAATTCTATGAGAAATATGTTCTTAAGGGAATGCATGAAGTTTCACGATTGTATGACAACATCATCCTTTTATATTGTACAGTGATGCACTCTGATCCAATTGTCTTAGCTCCTTACCCTTCTCCACAGAAGGCAAAGAGGGAGCAGTATTTATATCCCTAGGGTATATTTCCCGCTGATACTTTCTTGTTGGTATCGTAGATATTATATGTAGTTTCTATTGTTTGTTGGAGGAACCTTCTCTGTCATGTGAGAGCTCTTAAACTTATGATGCTTTCTTTCTTGGTGTTTTCTGACTGTTTTCAAAATCCACTTTGCAAACATAGGTGTAGTTTCCCACACTTTTGTTTTTCTCACTAGCAGGAAAGCCTATGTATTTCTAACTTTTTGCAGCCTGATACTTTAGTAAATTAATTGTGTTACCAAGAACCACCTCTAATTCCAGTGTCCTATGACAGGACCTAAGGTGAGTTTTGCTTCTATATCAATGCCACTGCTTTCTGTTGTGGACTTCACACCCCTCTTTTCTAGCATCCTCTTGGGATTATAGTGCCAGTACTTTGCTTTGTTAAGAGAATCTGATGATGAAGCTGACGCCATCTATCAGAATCACAGGTGCCAGAGAGGATTAACAATGATGTTTAGGTCATATCTAATGAATTCCTGTATCCTGCTGAGGAAATCACTGCTCCCAAATTAAGGACCTATTTTATCAGCATAACTGCAGTGTCCAACACTACAAGTGTATTTCCCTAGTGGAATTATGTAGAGTAGAAATTAGGACTTGCATGCACATATCGACAGACGCTGTTTCTAAATTTAGCTTAATGCACTGATGCCAAGAGAAGAGTTCTACAAATTACAAATTCTTTGACTTGATTCACTATGCGAAGCTTCCACAAATGACAATATACCAAATGGCTGGGTGAAAAGCCAAGTTACTCTAAATACTGTTTCTCAGGAGTTTCTTTTGTTTATCTATTATGTCAGCTCCTCATCCTTTCTACTTTTTTTATTGTAAAAATTTGAATACACATAAGTGGCTTTCAAATGCTTCTGTCTGCTGACACAGGTAGCCTAACTTTTCAGCTTAATTGAGTTCCATTGCAAAATGTTGTTGGTCCAGTAATGTTTTACATAAGTTTACATTTCAATATATCATTCAGGTTCAGCAGCCTCTGAAACCTCTATAGGATTTGTAAACTGTGGATTCAGACTTTGGTGTTGCTAAGGAATATTGTATCACTATTCAATTTCTAACATTTTTCAATTTCAGAAGTTGCTGAGATCTGTAATGTTTCTGTTTTGTTCTATTAGGGATCTCCAAAAAGCTCCCTTCTTACACAGGTTTATAATTCAGTGCTTTGGAGAGGAGGTGTGAACCTCGGTGCAGACTTTCAGAACAGATCTAGAGTCTCAGTTCTGGATTCCTTGTATTTGATATGGGGACTTGAGGTTCTCAGGCTTGGCTTCTGGGAAAAAAAAGGTGCAGTAACAGGTAGTAAAGACCATGCCTTGTGCCGGGAAATTGCAAGTGATTGGGCAAAGACACTTGCCTTATATTGCTGTTGTAGCTGGTATACTACTTCTCTGGAATCAATTGGACAGTTCATACCTCACAGAGCTGTAGCTCCTGGATTTCTGTACATGCATAAAATACTTCTGTGTTATATTTAATACACCTTTTAAGGGAGTTTTGGCATCTATGACCGTAGATATTTATAATTTGAAATTGGATAGGGATGCATCCACAATGAGTGTTGCAAATTCTTATTTTTCAGGTACTTTTTCCTGAGAATATAATTTACAAATCAAGCTCCTAACATTCTAAGTGGGGTTCATAAAGACATGTATGTACTTTACTGTGTGATTTAGTAGGATTGTATATCTTTACCTGTCGGTAAGGACGTGCTATTTCCTCCTGTATCTTTATTTTACTATCCTTATTTCTTAGCTAGGTTGTCTTTTTAAATATACTTGCTATTCTTATGGAATTGTGTATAGAATGTAATGTGTTAACCATTCTCAGAGAAGTTTCATGGAGGGATTTAATTTGTGTGTTAAGGGCCCAGCTGATACATCCTTTCAAGTCTGAGGTGGCAGAGATGACTACAAAAATGTAGGTGGTTAAGAATATTAAAATAAGAGAATCTCTGTAGTTTATTTCCAAATTAGAAAAACAGGCAACTAAAGCTTGGATTCATGGTCCTGTATCTGTGTGCTTCAATTCTTCTGATTTGCTTCATATGCCAGAGTGCTTTTGTAGATCTGGCCATTATGATTTTTTGGTTGATAAGATCCAGGGTTTCAGGAATGGTGGTAGAAGCTAGAGAGAAGCATTTGCTCTTCCATTAGTTGAATTCTAGCTCTCTTGTAAACCAATGACTAGTTAATGGTATTGTGGCTTTAACGTCATCAAATTATTAAGTAAACAAATGAAGCAAAGATAGACTCCTAGTGAGGGACAAGGACAGTTTCTACTTGCTTTATGCAGCGAAAGAAACCAGCCACAGCATCAGCACCAAGGCAGAGGTATGGTGAAGCTTATAATATCCTGAGCTGAACACTTTGCAATGTGTAAAAAACCAAACCAACAAACAGAACTTGAAAAACCTTCCATTAAAAACAAAAGAGGCAATGCAAACATTTCTTTGTCAGTCCCAAAACACGCAAGAAAAAAGGTAAAGCGCTTTTTCCTTGCAAAGTTGTATTATTATGTATTGAAAGTTGAGTTTCCTTTGAGTTACAGGGTAAGATCAGAAGATCCCAGTGGTTAACCACTGGCATCACACTTTAGACCAATTAAACAAATAGCCCAGGAGTAAAATCTGAGTTACCTTTGAGTGTTGGGTATGGCTGGCAGCAAGTGATACATTGCTGCAACAGGAGCTCTAACAGTGTAAAGCAGGAGGTCATCTCTGACCAAAAAGTAGTCAGTCTGCCATGTATGTGGTGCATTGTGATTCCAATCAGAAATGCGAAGCACACAATTGTATTAACTTCTTGCTCGCCCCTCTGACAAACAATGTTTCCACTGCAAAGGCAGTTGAACAACTGCTAAAGAACAGCTTCACGAAACCCAGGAAGGTTTACATTCTTACACCAGACTTAAACTTCTGTGGCTCAGAAGATACTGTACAACCAGTTTGGTCATCTTGGCTGCGCTGCAGCCCCTGTCAGAGGTGGCACACACCTGAGTCATCTGCTTTTAAACTTTTCCCTGGAGTCAGAATTTGGCACAAATTAAGGCAAAATTGGGTTACAGTGAGTCAGGAGAAGCAATGGCACCTAGGCAGATAAACCCCATGTGTACACAGCATTCTTGCTAATTTTTTCTTGAGACTGACAGCAAAATAAGGAAGGGCAGGATAAGAAGAAAGTGACTGAAATGAGTTGAGTAATTACATAATATTTTGACTACTCCTGAAACTCAATTATTTTCATTAATTCTAATCATTCAAGTCCAGAGTATCCTTTAATATATCCTGGAGTCTGTAGATCCATACACAACAGCATTTTGAAAATGTGGCAATTTGTAGAGAAGACCAGCAGTGAAAAAGCAAATTGGTTAAATGTGGTAGAACACTAATATTGATGAATGTCCTACTTTGTCTATTTTCTTTCAGTTTACAAGCTTTGAGGAAGGAAAAGTCCCGAGATGCTGCTCGCTCTCGTCGGGGAAAGGAGAACTTTGAATTCTATGAGTTGGCAAAGTTGTTGCCACTGCCTGCAGCCATTACCAGCCAGCTTGACAAGGCATCCATCATCCGACTTACAATTAGCTATCTGAAAATGAGGGATTTTGCTAATCAAGGTGATCCTCCATGGAACTTGAGAATGGAAGGACCTCCACCTAATACATCAGTAAAAGGTATGGAGTAAATACCTTGTGTAGTGTCGAATATGGCAGCCTTTAGTAACCTCTAAATTGAAATTTTTACCATAATCCTTTCTTCTTTCCCTGCATATCAAATCCTTTAAAGGGATTCAAATGTGGAAATCTGAGGTCTGCATGAGAAAGACACCATGTGAAGGTGAAATAAACCTCTTATTTTATTTATTTTTTATTTAACAACGAACCTATTATTGTAACTATTACAGCTGTAAGTCTTCTGGGTGATGTAGACTAAATTGTTTCGAGTTATTTAGCTATTGTGTTGTTTTGTTTTAGTATTTTACGTAAGGATGCATTTGAGAGGAACATGACGTTATTCCTTGATTTGAGAACTCAGTCTGTTAATCCTCTGACTATACCTTAGAGGTAGAATCAGGTATTTCTGAATTTTGAGAGCATCACATCCAAATATTTAAATCTTCAGGTGAGAGACTAGGATTTTAGTTATCATCTTGTAATGTCTATAGAAATTTTTTTGACTTCTGAGCCACTAGGCATCTATCAACATTTCAGACAAAATAAACTTTTTCATTATTAAACAGTCTCTTTTCATGCTCAAAGAAGCAGTCGGGCAGAAAAGTCAGTGTTTTAGACATGAATTGTCACAAATTCAGGTAAAGGAGGAATCAATCGGTTGTTTTTTGAAGCTGTGTGCATGTTGGTCCTAAGTAGTGTTTCCAATTAGTTACGTAAAGTGGTTTTTGGTTTTGTTTTTTTTTTGTAATTTTTTTGCTTTTTATATTATTTTACTTATTATATATATATATTATTTTACTCATGTTGATGAGTGTGGTCTTGCTGTCTGATAAGTATTTAAAATTAGTGAGCAAGTTGCATTAACAGAATCTGGGTTAGCAAAACCTAGCATTTCTGGTTGTCCTGAGTTTGGCAGCATAGACAGCTATTCTGCTTTATTTTAGCTACTGATCTCACATTTTGGAGGAAACATATTTTGAAAGAGGCATATGACATTTGAGCACTTCAGGTTTTTTTGTGCACTTTATGAAATATAAACTCTTAATCTATATTAAACTAGATAGAATTTATATAGCATGAGGCAAAAAAAAAAGCCACTTTTAAGAGTGAAGGAAGGAGGTGGAAATATAATTTTATTTATCAGCCCACAACTACCCATGAAGGGTATTGATGGTGCAAAGGGCTTTTACCTGCTCTTCCATTTAAAGAAAGTGATATTAAGGAAAGTTACAATTTTCAGTGGATGGAGATAGGCATAGAGGGCAACAGGTGAAGCACTTTCAGGCTGAGGATTTACTAGCTGGTCATAGTTGTGTCATTTCATGTATTTAATTTATATTATCTGCCACCTCATATATGATTCTCATGGAGGAAAAAAGGTAATAATTACATCATCCAGGGCATGAGTATAAAATGGTTCATCAGGCTTCTGATATAATATGCAAATGTTCCCCATTTTTTCAGAATGAGAGTTTATTCTCAGGCAATTAAACAGTGTTTCAAGGTGGCTATAAAGTGGACTCTGCTGTACAACCTGTGATCTGTCTGTGCTTCTACAAGCTGTCCTGTATTACTGAAAGTCTGAGCTCTGCAGATCTCCGTGAATGTCATCAGAGTATTTGCGATCTCTTTTTCATTATCCTCTTGTGGAACATATACCAGAAAACTAAAGGTTCCTTTTTGTACAAAGATTCTAATGAAGAAAAGAATTTTAAGGGAGAATGAAACCTTATTCTTAGACAACCACATAAATAGTTTGACCTAGAGTAACATGTTTCTTTCTATAAAAAAGCTGGGTAAGCATTTAATGTGTGTTCACCCTGTCTGATAACCCTGCTCCTCCACCCATCTGGTGACATGGTTTCTGTTCCTTTAAGGGTAAGGGCTGTGTGGGCGCTGAGGAAGGGTTGTTGCCTTTTTCTTTTCCCCTTTTTGTGTGCTTAGCTTTATAGTAAGTAGGATTGTATTAATTATGTGTCAGTATATTGAAACAATTTTGATGAAACATTGCTTCATTGTATAAGAATTCCCCATAAGCAGGTTTAACTGTATAGTACAGGTATATTTTACTACTTCACCAGTTCTCCTTACATAGAAACCTGTTAACGCATTCTGATCAAACATTCATGAAATTACATCAAAAGAAATTCAATTTCATTTATTAAGGTTGCTTTTTGCTGCCCTTGAAGTTCATTTGTATAAACAAGCTCACAAAAATAGCTTGCAGCTTCATGTGAAGTATGGTTGATAAACCTACAATAAAACACTAGAAATTATACTTTGTGTGTGCCCAAGCAATCTTCTGAATACACTTAAAGGTATTTGGAAAATTATATGAGAGGTACTTATGTTGTGTAGGCAACTGCTTTATTTTTTCTTCCTCCCAAATGTGTTGGTCTGCTTGTGTTAATCATTACATTTAAAAGCTGTTTTAAATTTTTCCCCCAGTACTGTCCAGCAATTTAATAATTTTAATTTAATATTTCAGGAAGGTCCTTTGCTCTTGCCCTGTGTTTATCACAGCTTTTCTTAGAAGTCTGTAGAAGCTGATGAGTTTGTTTTCTTATGCCTATTGTGTAGTTAGTGATCACTACAAGTTGTGCTTGAAAACGCGCACTCAGGTATCTCCATATAATATTTTCAGAGTCAATTACTTCATGAAAATATCTCGAGCAATTGGAAAGAAACAGATAGTTTTCTCCATTATTTTAGAAATATCTGTATTGTTATAATACAGATCAAATCTCCAATGAACATTATGCATTATTCAAGAAATGACCAGGCATTCTCAGCAGTGTTTCAGCTAAATAACTGATGATTGTAACCTTTAAAGAAATCTCATTGTGGTGACTATTGGTAAATCATTTCTCCATTCATAGTAATCTTTATTTAGAGGTGATCTAGAAACCGTTATATCTTTTATTAATCTTAAAAGCAATAGAAAGTGATTTGATATTTACTAAAAATGGAAATATTTTCCATCTTCTAATACAGCAGACTTCAGTTATTTTTCTTTTGGTACTTTGTCTAAGGCTTTCTATGTATAGGAAATCTTAGTCCTTGTAAACAAATACACACATAACTTATAGCAGATGATTTTAAAGACCAGAACATGATTCTATATGGCATAAAATAATCAAAAAAGTTATTTAGAGAAAGTAGGACTAAAATTGCCATTCTTTGATAGTACATAAAATGTGCACTATTTTGCAATACTTCTGTTTCCATCTTTCCAAAAGTCTTTATTCTGAGTGTGGGGTATGTTCTGAGATAAATAATGTGCTGATCAAATTTTTTAACTCAAAGGTGGGTTTTCTGTAAGTTGTCTGGGAAGAGAGGTATTTTCATAGTATATACTGTGTTTTCAGCCAGTAAGGGGTACTTTACATGGCATGGCACTTGAAAACATCCTTTGCATTCTGATACTAGGCCCTGTAGTCCTGTTCCAAAACCAAACTCTTGTGAGAAGCTTCTTATTCTGGAATACTGTCTTCAGATGATTGACTCCAAGTTTTGTTGAATTTTTAGCACAAACTTTTTCGCCAAGCATTCAAAGATCATGCAGGTTTTCATTTTCTTTTCAACTATGTTGTGGGTGTTTTTACCAAGCCACATTTTTTTTCATTTTTTCTTTTGAAGTGAATAGAGGAAGGGAGAGGAGAAGTGTGCGGCACAGTGATATTCTTTGGTGTGTTGAATCTTTTTGGCTGAGGTAAAATCATGCTGTGTATTTTGGTTTTGGGCAATCTTTGGGACATAGGTTCTGACTTGAGACCATTGTCTCTATAAAAAGAAGGCTTATGACTGTCTTGAACAAAGTTCCCACCATTTACCATTTCTGTTTCATTTGAAGCAGCAATTAAACCTAGTAGTTCATGTCTAATTTTGCAAACCCTTATCCTGGAAATTTGCTGTGATGATATCAAAATCATGATTAAATTTTAATTCCTCTTTTCATTGAAGTGAGGTTTTAGTTTCTGTCTTTGGAGATACAAGTGTTTGTGCAAGGCCATGAGTCTAATTTCCTGCTGAGTGATGTTACATATGGATTCTACAGTATGTAAGACAACTTTGGGCGCGTCAAGTTAAAAGTGCGTTTATCGTTTTATTTTTGGAAGCCAAATCTTTACATTTTTTGTTACATAAGTAAAATAATCTTACTATTCTGCTGTAAGAGAAGAGGTGAATGAGAAATTGTAGCTGAGGAGTGAAAAGGACTTCAGTAAATAGTGCTGACTGACTGGTAGGTTGCATAAAGAATGTCACTTCTAGTTTGCACATCTCTGCTTTTAGTGCTTCATGTTCTGCCATTAGGTAGTTTTACTCATATGTTTGGAAATTAAGATATATCAGTATGAGAAGAAATCAGGTACTGTCAGAAGTATTGTGGTGCACTGAAATCTTTCTCATCCAAATTGTTCTTGTTTGATCTAAGTAAATACAACTCTGAAAAGCTACTTGCAATAAAGCCCTCAATGTTACTTCAATTCTGCATTGATAATGATATTTAAACCCAAAAATTAATAATGACAACAAGAAAAAATTTAAAACAAAATGACACCTGTTTCCTTCAAACTAGCTTGTTTTTCAAAGGATCCATTCTCAAAATAAACAAAAGTATGTAAGTGTAGCTTGAAAATGAACTTGATGTCTTATCATCTTGTGGGACTTGGGGTTGAGGAAATAAGTCCAGCACTTTGAATTCTCTGGGAAAGAAAATAAGCAATAATGATAATTGGAAAGTATGGTAATTGTTATCCCAAATGTCAAGTGGGATTATTTTCATTAATTTAAATATATTTTTCTAATCATTTTTGTACTGGATATGTATGCATTTACAAGAGATAAATAAGTTGTTCTCTTCTGCATGATCTCATTGTGGAAACACTTTAAATAACATTACCTGTTGTTAGCCTTTTCTATTTTAAATGGAGCGTTGCCTTCTGAGGAGGAGGTGCAAGATAGTATAATCATTTCCCTTCCAACACCCACCAGCCTTCCAGTAAGACTGGCCTTTTGTTCTGAACCACTACACAATTCTGTCTTAGGGAAACCATCTGCAGGGGCAAAGAAATAAGAATTAATTTCTTCATCAGCATTTTCGGCCTAAGACATTATTTTTCACTGTTAAAAGTGAAAAAGTCAATCAGATGAAAACAGCATAACTCAGATGAATTGGTGGTATTCCTTGCTATGAAGAGAGTCTCAAAATGTTGCCATCCCACATTGTGCAGAACTTACACTCTTATGCTGGAGAATTCTTGACAGCGCTGTAATTTATTTCTCCCTGTCTTGTGTGCATTATGAGAATCTGATCCCTATTTCTATATAGGCCACTATGAAGTGCTCTGACTGTATCAGTATCAAACACTGATTGTAAGCATGTTTACCCCTTGTAAACCTGCTTATGTGGCCATAAGGGCAGTGCAGCTGTAGGAGTAGATAGCTTAGTCATTGGCCTATTACATACGTTAAAGATGATTAGATGTTGTTTAAATGTAGAAATCAAGTGCTGAAAAGTTTAGGAGGTCAGTGCTAAAACATTAATGCTCTCTATGAGAACTATTGGGGTATGAAAGATATGAAACCCAAAATGAGGTAACTCAGTTTGAATCTCATTGTGATAGATAAGATGATTTGAATATGGGACTCAGAGTTGGTGTTTGCCTGGTGACTAGTGATCACAACTTGATTTTTTGCTTTCAATCTCTGAAAATGGAGGAGGATGCCAACTAATACACTTAGTACTTTTGAGGGTTTAATTGCCTGATGGGGAAACTTATGTGTGAAATTGATTGTGAGGAAAAATTTTGATGGAAAAAATTAGAATAAAAGTTGACTTGAACTCTTAAAGAAAAAAAAAAAGAAATTATCATTTCCTGTGCACCTGAGAACTCTAAAACTTACATCCTTTCTCAGAATGAAAGTCAAAGAATTATTTTGGAAAAGTATGTATGTTTACTTATATAAAACTTAGGGAATTGAAGGGAAATATATAGCAGGATAAACTGGAATGTCTGAGGTTCAGAATGTTGGCAAAGACAAGTAGAGACATTCAGGAAAAACCTAAAAGGATTAGAAAAATTCAAGAAAAAAGTGAGTTTATGTATATTAGACATGTGAGACCATTCTGGTGACAGTATAGGCTCTTTTGCAGTAAGGTACAGTAAAACTTCTACTGATGCAGAACAGCTTGATAAGGTTTAAGTCCTTGCTTGTACACAATCCATTCTACAGGTCTTCATAGTTCAGGTTACTGTTAATGGCAGTATTGAAGGAGCATATGCAATCACAGCCATCAACACTAGAAAAACTAAGGGAGGAGAATTTGCTTCTCAGAGTTCATAGTTTGGTAGACTTGGCAGAGTTAGGTTTAGCTTTACAGTTGAACTCGATCATCTTAAATGTCTTTTCCAATCTAAATGATTATCTGATTCTATATCATATCTTCTTCATCAAAATGACATTATTGTAGCTTGTTGTGGTTTCTGTCTTGTTTGATCATCCTTGTTTCTCCCTTAAGCTTCACATACAAAGGCATTTTGCTGCTGCAATACAAATGTTGGAGTCTCAAATGTGAGGTTTCAAGAACTGTCTTTGAACTGTGTTTGAGTCACGCCCATACGTGATGAATGCTGTCTCTATAATTTCTGCTGGGAAAATATGAAATATTTCTTTAGTGCCTATATAAAGCTTTTAAACATACTTGAAAAAGGATATGATTCTTAGACATGCCAAAAAAAACAGAGTGAGAAAATTCCTGACATCTCCATAATATCCACCAGCCTGTCCTCATAGTTGCCACAGTTCAGCGTTACTTTGATAGGTTGCTTGCTATGGTACAAGCAAGGGAATCAGAAACTCTTGGGCATCATCATCCTGAATCCCAGCAGGCAGTGTTTCTCAGATATTCCAGAAGTGTTGCATAAATTGTTTGTTCTTCAGACAAGGGTTGGGTTACCTCTGATATAAGCCTGATACAGTTTTCAGGATCATCCATTCTTTCAACGTGCTGGTGGTGTGAAGTTTGTAGTACTAAGCTGTTTCAGCCTCAAAGCAATTGTAGGCAAAATACTGTGAAATTTCTTGAACTAAAAGGGTAAAAGTAAGATTGTGTATTTTTTTTTCAACAAACATGGATAAATGGGAAGTAGTTCTTATAAAACAAATCCAGATTAATTCTCTGAAATGGCAAGTCTAGTTAACTATATACAGTGATACAGTATATACAAGGATATACAGTGTATACTGAAGTATTTGTAAGGCATTTACTGTCCTAATAAATAAGAATTATGTTTTTAAAATACTGGAAGAAAGTTATATACGCAGAACCAAATTAAACACATCAACTGTATAACTAATTGGTCTTGGAAAGCAGATAGAAGTGAAAGTTACTACTAAGGAAAGAGTTTCTGTGTTTTTCTGCAGAAAGGGCTCTGGGCATGATCATCAATGAACTGGGAGTAAACATGGCTGAAATGCTGACTTAAAATTTGCAAATTACAATGATGTTTGGATCATAGACCACAATCTACGCAGCTTAGTAAATCAAATCTCCTAAAATGTATTTGTTTCAGTATGACAATATTGTTATTATTAATATTATTATTATTTTAATATTTGTCTTTGCTCCAGGCTACTGGAGTTAAAAGACTTTGAAATGTTTTGGGGTTTTTTTATGAAGCAGAACAGGAGTAATGGGAAAAGCATTTCAAGTTCAGTTGTTCTTTTCTTCTTGCATGAACAAAGGCATAAAAAGAGCCTACCTGATCCTTCCAGTTCCGCTAGCAGAAATGATAGAATGATTTAGTTCCTCATGGTGCTTTATTTGTATCATAAAAAGTTCTATCCATCACTTCTGTGGAGACACAAAACATTTACTGCTGGTAACAAATTAATACTTTTTCTAAAATGTTGTCAATCAGATGTCAGTACTTGGAAGAGTTGTTTATTGCTAGAACTCCACCTTACAGCTTAACAATTAAATAGGAAAACAACCACACAGTGAGTGTTTTTAAGAGAAAGAAAATTGAAAAGGTGGCTTTAACGTCTTTTCTTTCACTCCCAGCCACTACTGTACTTCCATTCTATTACACTGCAATTCATCTTCCTTTCTCATCTTGTGCTATTACACTGACTTGGTCATTTTTGCATTTTCATTATGTTTTTTAATACAGCTTATTTTTCTTAGCCATTTGGGGGTTTTTCAGTCCATAGTTGAAACACTGAATATGCATAATGTCTTTGTCTTGTACTCAGCTTCCAGTTCTGACTCCTTTTTGTAATCCTGCATTTTTCTCTACATCTTTCATTCTTAATGCAGTTTTTTCTAATGAAAACAACCTGGTGAAGAATTTAAAAGAAACCCCAAAGTTTTGAACTTCTCACTTCCTTCTTTCTTCCTTCAAATGTCCATGTCTTTCTGTGCACAGTAGTCCTTATCATGTCAATAAAAATTTACTCCTCAGTTGAGAAGATACCTTCTTTATTCCAGCTAAAAGATGGTGGGTGTTGTCATTACAACTGAATGTTGAGAACATTGATGGTATAGACTGAGTGGGTTTTGGCAAGAAAACGGGCTTCAGACTTGCAGAGGTAAATACGTCAGGAGGAGTATAGTGTTGACAGTTGCATTGCCTCCAACCTTAATGGTGATAATAAAATAAGCCAGGGAAAACTTTCAAATTAAAACTAACTTAATTTCTTGTCACCATGTAATGATATGGATTTTCATTCCTTAGAAATTCCTATGTAAAAGTCAGTGCCACAACAGTCCTCTTTTCCAAACTCTTAATAAAATGTTTCCATATGTTTTTTGGATTCGTCTTTTGTGTTGCATGGGTTAGCTCCAGGTGGTCTTTTTTAGAAGCATGAATATCTTAAATTATATATGCAGTCGACATAACTTTTTCAAATAACGCACATGATGGGGTTAGCCAATTACAGATGTGCAATGAATCCGGTGTGCCAAAAGCGCTTGTTCTGCTTTTTGCTTTTAGTAATCAGAAACAGTAATCACTGCCGTAGTTTTTGATATGTAAAATGAAAAAAGGCTGTTGCTATCTGTAGATTGCAATATCTGATAAACCTTTTGTCTTTTGATTTGTCCTTTTCTGAACACAAGGAAAGTGCCTTTGCTATGAAGAGTGTTTTGTACAAAGTCTCAGTCAAGCTTAATATTGTAGTGTGCCATTTTGCAAATGAAAGCTGTTGAGGAACTGGGTCCTGTGGTTGGATTTAACAGTTTCAGTATAGCTTAGTCTCCTCAGCTGGCCAGAGAATGTAGGGGCACATGTAAAGCCCTGCTAAATTCAATAGAACTTAGCCTTTGTTTCTTTTATTATTCTAGTTTATTGGTTTCTGGGTCATCTGCACTTCTACCATATATCTCCCATTGAATGAATGCTGCTTTTAGATCTTCTTGAGCCTGCTGCAGAGATAAAAAATGCATCTGTATGAAGAAATAGGTTAATCAACTGATAATGAATGTAGTGGAAACTTAAAAAAAACCCAAACAAATAAAAAATCCAGACGGAGGTGCCTAGAGGGAATAAAGCAGCTTAAATGAATGGGCATTTATAATATTTGTTTTACCAAGAGTTACATCAGTCCATATTACAGATAAAAAATTATGGCTCAGAGAAAATATTTTGTTTGAAATGAAAGAAAACACAGAAACTTTGTTTGAAATAGAAAGAGTAAATCTATGTTTCCAATCTCCCATGTTTGCACTTATATATTTATTAGTATTATCCAAAGTGACTGTATCAATAGTTGGAGTAAATAATAGTCAGAGTCCTGGAAGTGAATTTGTAACTATGTGGACTTAATTCTTCTTTTGATGTAATAGTTTTATTAGATACCTTTGGTCAACAGAACAGGATTTAAATACTGAAGGTAGATCCAGCAGTCTTTAAAACCAAAGTGCAGTGATTTTATATCTATATAATATGCAAGTATAACCACAGTCTGACCAAAGTTTGACCACAATATCAACGCAGCTTAATTTCTGCAACTGTTCTCTTTGAAGCCTGAGGAAGGAAATCGAGTTTCCACCAAATCCCTATGCTCTTGTGGTCTCCCATTTCAATCAGGGATATAAAGTAGAATACAATGAATCCATAGTAAAGACTTTCCCAGGACATTAGAGAGATCAGTAAAAACTGTTTTCATTAGCTGTCAGTAATTAAAGAACACTCTTCATAGAGAGCTTACAATTTAGAGAACATGTAAGCCTCTATATCTACCCGAGATCGCGAGCGAAATAAGAATCTCTACACAGCTGGGGAACTTGTGTTTTTTTATAATATCAAGCTCCCTTAAGAAACATCTTTTTCTGTTTATTTGCTAGCTTTTAAGCCAAGGTGAATATTTTTATTTTTAATTTCAAAGGCTTTAGTCATACTGTGCTTTCTGTTACTATGGAAGGAAAGAAAGGCAAATACTTAACAAACTATTGTGTGTATAAATACCAGTTGTGCCAGAGTCATCCTCCTAAATGGAGCTGTTAGAAAATTCTTACCTTAATTTCAGTGCTGGAGCACGTCATTCCCTATAATTCTTACTCACAGAGTTAGCTGAGTGCATCTGCACAAGCATGTGTATGTTGTCACTTTGCATTCTACTTGCATCCTATTAAAATTGTTTTTGCTTTGCTTTGTGTTTGATGGAAGCAGATGCAAGTATATAATTTTATGTCTTATTTAATCATCTGTAAAGTCATTAAATTAATATTCATAATCATAAAAGGACGATGGAGAAATATCTTTGCTCACATTTTTATACATTTTTATACACTTTACCTATAGCAAGCAGAATAATATCATCAACATTACCTCACTTCAGATCTTAAAGAAAACCAGTTAAGTACAGGTTAGGAAAAATCAGGAATTGTTTTTTTATTTGCTTTTTAAAGTACATACTGTATTTCTACAATTATCAGAGAAACTGTACATTTATATGTCCCCTTTCAAATTTGAATTACTGTGTATGCTAGCTGTGTCTCATGCTCTTGATGCAGAACAGTGCTGATAATGCTAATAGAGAAATTGAGGCATATACAGATTTAGGGCTAGCTTTTCAAAAGAGCGCAGCACTCCAACTGGAGGCAGATTTCAAAAGATCTCTGATCCTATTCAGCAACAAAATAAATAGCCAGATTTTCTAAAGATTTCAGCACTTTGGTAATCTGATCATAAGAAGCAGCTGCTGAGCACATTTGCAAAGCCATCCAAGAGTGGCTTGCTCAATATCCCATGAGAAGTGTGTGTTAGAGCAGGGAATAGAGCCCTCTTCCCATGTCCTAAGACAGAATCCAGTTCTTAAGCAATAACACTATCTTCATGCCCTTTGTAAGAATGCTATATTTAACAACAGGAAATTTAACCCGCCTAGAAATTTAACCCAGGTCTGTGAGGAGATATTTTTCAGAATAACCTGAAGATTTGCACTCAGGGTAGGTAATAAACCAATCAAATGGCAGGAATGTTGCTAATCCATTTTATACCGAATCTCTGTGTTATATTGTTTTAATTAGATGTATTTTATAATAAAAAAGTCCCTTTAGTAATTTTTAAAGATTTTGTAGTCCACTGCCAAGTGTCACAGGAAATAAAAAATAACTAGGAAAACCCTACAGAAACCTGTAGCAAGTATATTGTATGTCAAGTCCAGGTGTGATTTTCTGTGGACTTCCACCCTCATACAACATTCTGACTGCATAGTTTTTATTTTTTATTTGCATTTGGGATGTTTCTTTCTGTCCCTTCCTAGAGATGAAATAGGGTGTTTAATTTTGTTTTTCTGAAGATAAGAATTTTTGTCATCTATTTAATACTTTAAAACACTTTACTCTCACATGTCAATTGTTTCTGCTTATTTTGTGTATCAATGCTGTATTTACTTTTCTTGTTCTGCTCTTTGTAGTTTCTATCTCTGTTCTTTTTTTTGTTGGTTTTTTTTTCCTCTGCTATTCTTTTGCACTAACATCCTATCCTGAAGACCTAAAGGGCAAGTTTTCTGTCATGAATGTTACTAAGTTGCTGAGAGGAAAGTTAACAGCTCACCTAACCATATTTGTTTTTGTTGGTTTCTTCAACATCCTCATGAAGGTTGTTGATTCTTCAACAACCTCATTAAATATAAAGGAACTGTATTTTTCACACAGGCAGCTGTGTTGAGAGGCTATTTGGCACTCTTGAGACTAAAAGCTTCAACATTTTACAAGATCTACATATTGACTCACTCATCACTAGCTTGGAGTCAGCCCAACAGAGGTTTCTTGGTTAGAAGCGTGAAGCAAAATCGGTGCTCGAACACCTTTAGTGCGTGCTTATGGGCAGTTTTGGTGTAGTTTGGTCTCCAGCAGGGATTATGCCAGACAGTGAATGTGGCATGGGCTGATCTGTGAAGATGTCCATATCTGCCTTGAAAGGGTTATCATTTTACCTGCCAAATAGGAAGGTGAATTTTGAAGACAGTGTCTGTTTAGTCAGAGATGAAATGCACACAAAGGATAGGTCTGATGGACATGAGATGACTGGTCCATGAAGTGCACAGCACTTGCAGAAGTGTTTTGTTCAGGTACAATGTTGAGCAGCTGTGATAAGAATCCAGTCTGACTTCTTGCAGACCTGAGACAGAGGACCTCATCCAGTTTTTTCTGCATCTCTTTGAGACACAGGCTTATCTCTTTGGAAAGTATCTAATGTTGATGCAAAGCATTTAAATGATAAAGAATCAACTACATCCCTGGGCAGATTGTTCCAATGGTTAATTACTGTCACTGTGAAAAAAGTGTGCCTCATTTGTAGTCTTATTTCAGCTTCAGCTTCCAAACACTGGATCTTGTTATGCCTTTTTTCACTAGATTAATGAGCTGCCTACTGTCAGAATCTCTTCCACATGTAGGTATTGTGATCCTCTTAACCTTCTTTTCAGTAACTAAATAAATTGAGCTTTCTTAGTCTTTCACTACAGGGAATGACTTTTAGAAGTCAAATCACTCTTGTAGCTCTTACTTAAGTCCTATCCAATTTCTAACATATTTTCAGATTGGAGGAAACCATAGCTGAACACAATAGTTCAGTAACAGTGTCATAAAAACCTAAAGTAAAACTTGTGGTAACTATCCCAGTGTGATACTCTCTGGTTTAACCTGGTAACATATATTCGATATATATTTTCATGTAATATGAATGAGTCACTTTGTGGATTTTTTTCTTATTTGGGGATTTAACATGAATGTCTGGCTCATTGTGGAGTGGTTCTGGATTCTTTTGCTGATAGGAATTGAACAATATCAGGATGTGAATTCTCATGAATAATTGTGAATGCTGAAGGTTACCCTTGATTTTATGTTTTGTTTCAATGGTGTAATTCTTTCAGTAGAAATAGGTTGTGATAGAGAGAACTGAAAATAGAGAGCAAGCACCACAAGGTGAGATTTGGGAAGTAATCTTCTGGGGCAAGTGGCTTTCAGTTAGGATATTGAATGGACCAGAATCAGTACAAGTGCAATGTTACTTTACCCACAAAATTCAGAAGATTTCTGGGAACAAAAAATTCTGCTCAGATTTGTCAAGAGTTCCTTCAGGCACCTTCCAGTCTGGTACCTGTCTTATTCAGACAACTTGAATTGTCATGTTGGGTATCAATTTCTTGTCTGGACAAGAGAAACGAAAGCACAGCCAAACTAAATGAGCTCAGGAGATCCTTCTTAAGCAGGCAAAAATATTTCTTTCAATCCAGACCTGCCTCAAAGTCACCTCAACAATCCTACTGCTGTGGTGCACAGAAGCTAGGGATCTGCAAGGAAAAGGAACTGACTTTCTAGAAGCGTATTTACTGGAGCTAGAATTTCTATGGAAATAGGAAGAAAATAATTCCTCCTGAATTCAGACTTCCCTTGGTTCAAAATTAGAGTTAAGTGCACTCAGACTACCTGCATGATTTGAGTTCAGCTGTCTCCAGTATTTCCAAGTAGTGAAAGAGATGAGCCATGTCCTTAACAAGAAAGTGGATGCTTCAGAGTCAGGTACTTTCTTCACAAGTGGAAATAAAACCACAGATTTTGCCAGTGACTTCCTTCAGTTTGTGTTCTCAACAGTAAATTCTCTAAGTAACAGACAAAGGTTTCAAGCTCTCAGACATTTACCACTGTGAATTGCTTTGGGAGAAAGATATTTTACTTTCTTTTTAATCCAATATAAAAGCTGTCTCCTCAGACTTCAGGGTCAATTCCTTTAACTTTTCAAAAATGCAGTTGCATTCAGTTAACTTTCCTAGCCCAGCCAGCAATTTTTGGTAAGCACAAGGGAAACTGTGCTTCAGTCCTCACTTCAGAGCCTTGGGATTTCATCTGTCCTCAAAAATTTGGAGTGGTTTCAGAACTTTAGGTCTTGCTTCTTGTTTGCAAAGTGAGTAAGAAAAGAAAACTCTTGCATATGTAGTGGTCTCACTCACCATTGCCTTGCGGGGAGGAGATTGAGTATACTCTTACAGGCAGACTGAAGACACAGCTGACTTTGTCTCAGATGCTTTCTTCCTTCATCTCACGTTATCCAAATGGCAATTTTTCAGTTGACAGTACCTGTATTTGCCTTAATTTCTTCCCCAAAGTTATATACTAGGGTTTGTTACTCAGAACACTAGTCAGCATTTAAAAATGCCTTGGCATTTTTGCACAAACCTATGAGTTATCCAATGATAAATTGTATATTTGTCCAAGGATAAATTGGATAACTGCATTCATTTGCACAACTTCTCAACAAAGTATTAAGAGACTCTATTTTAAGGGAAGCCTGAATATTAATATGTAGTATTTGAGAGGAAAGTAAGACAGGTTACGGTTTATTTCTCCTCTTAGTGGAGTTCTTCGTGTATATATGAATGCATTTTACTAAGTTACAAGAGTAACGAAAAAGTTGAAATCATCTGAATCCACCTGTCATATATTTTGTGCTTTAAACAATTTCAATTTAATGCCTCCATTTAGTTTTGTACTGATCACTTATGCTGGCAAAAAGAAGCAAAAGAAAATATGGAACCTGTCATCAATCATTCATTTAATCAAGTAGCAAAAATAGATAAACATACTGAGTTAATTGTTCTTCTATATGTAATGATTGACAATAATCTTAATTTATTCCTTTTTTAACCTCTGATTGTCAGTATAGTTGGGATTAGTAGGTAATGACAAAATGAGAAGAAATAAATTTCTGATAACCGCTGAATGTTGCTAACATTGGAGTGTTTCCCCCTGAAACTTCTCCCTGAAAATGGATCAGATCTCTGTCGTGTTATTTTTCACACTTTTTTGTGCCACGTTTCATGTCACTTTGGTAATTTCTATTAGTTTACAGACATATGGTCAGGAATGTTTTATGAATGAAGAGATTTCTGGAATGTACAATATTACTTCTTCACATTTATTTGAGAATTGTAATTTGAAGCTCTCAAAATACTTTGCACGTTATTGCAGAGTATATTCAAAAACTAGCAAAAAAGAGAGTGCTGCAGCTAATAACTTATGTTATCTGCTCCATCCATCAGACAGCGGTTCTTCCATAGTGAATCCTCTTTTCCCTCTTTGCAATGTTTTACTAGATCCAGCCAAAGTGAAGAGGGGACTTTCAGGCAGAATTCCCAAAGCAGTTCTCCATATTGAGAGTGCAGGATGTAACGCTCAACATCCTCTCCCAGCTTTTTGCCACCAAATTGTCTCCCCACATGTGAACAGTCACCTGAATAGATTCTAGTCAATCAGTTACTCCAGTTTCTAAAATATCTTTCTGTAATGACATTCCTGTACATTAGTAATGGTTGTCCTGAACAATACATGAAGAGGGTATTTTGCAGCTTTTCCTTGAAATACTGTGTAGCATGTCATTCAAATAAGTGGGAAGACATAGTGTATGACATGCTTTTCATCTAGCTTGAATAGTGCATCAATGTACGCAATATTTCAGTTCTGTTAGAAATAATCGGGTTTTATTCAGGTATGTTTCCTGCAGTGTTTCAATAAAAGTCTTGTTATGTATTTCAGAGATGAAAAAGTTTTGTATGTGGATATGTGTTTTAGTAATGAAGGCCAAAACTTCTGAGGCACAAATGTGTAAATTTGCATTTCACAGGTCTTGTTTGGATTCCTGGGTTGTTCTTTTTGGTTTGTTTTTGTTGGATTTTTTTTTCCCCCTGAAAAAATGATCTAGTTACATATAACCAGATAGTCCCCCAACGGGCTGTTTTCAGAGTTTCAAAACTGAAAATTATTTTTGCTACTAAAGAATTATATGCAATGTAATTTATTAATGGAGGAAGGAAGACAGAGATGGTAATGATATTAGCCCATACACAGGTTTTCGTATAGTAAGAACGAAAAAAAAAAGGAAAAGAAAAAAATCCAAAACACTTCAAAACCAACAGAAAAAATTCAGAAAATGTGAAAACCAGTTATTGGCATAGAGTGCAGGCATCGGTCCTTCAAAAGTACACTTCATGTTTGTGTTGGAGTTCTCCTGACCAACCTGCATCCCCAGGGGACAGCTACCCTTGTCACTGCATGGCCTTCAGAGAGACTGTGGTTGTGCTGGGCTGCAGCTGGGCAGGCAGAGGCTGGAGCTGGGCAGGCTGTGGTGGGCTGTGCAGCCCCCGGAACGCTCTGGGCTGTGTTGGTGGCACAGCCATGCTGGTGACCCTGTAATGGTGGACCCTGCTGCTTTCCTGTGGCATGAATAAGGTTGAGAGACCCACGAAGGTAAATTGCAGGCTACAGACCTTCTGAGGGACAGTGGGTGGTGGAATAGACTGTGAGTAATAATCTGTAAGGGAAGAACAGTTAGTAAGCACTGCAGGAGCAATAAGTAACCTCTACTATGGTTGCCTGAGCAGTAACTCTGAGGATCTCATCCCATACTCTGTAGGTAACTGGAGACAAAACACTTGTTTCTGTTTAAGGGTCTAAAATTTTACTCTTTGGGAAAACAATGAATTTTCTGACTCAGGCAATACTGAATGCTATATATCCAACAAGAAGTATTCTAAATCAAGATCTTTTTTTCAATAAAAAGATAGCAAAAAATGTTTAGAATAGTTATCTCACTTGAGACAAAAATGTGCTACTCTAGTTGTGTCACAAAACATTAAGTAGTGGACACTACCACAAAAATCCTTGAAGGCAATCTGCCTAAATTTTTCTTCTGCAGCGGCATATCTCTTCTACCCCTGCACTGGGCTGAGCAGTCTAGCTCTTTGTGTGTGACAGCTTTATGTTTATTAGCAGCTGCTTTCTCCTAGCTAAACTTGACGAAGAATAGGGAATAAGATTAAAAGGTCTATATTATTCTGCTTTCTGGTAGGAAGGAAAGAATTGCAAATGTGAATTGTCCCATTGCTCACGTCCTGTTCTGAGCATTTGTACTTGGTGCTCTCTGGTTTCACGGTTGCTGAGGGAAGATGGTTCCCACTAAGAGCACAGCTCTACTCCAGCAGGTTGACATCACTGGTAGCTGACTGACACTGGCAGAACCTTTCGTGGGTATTTTTTCCTTGACATGTTTATTTTTTTAAACCAGATGTTCTAGAAAGTATAGCACTTTTTGCTCACTGAAGAAATTATGTTTATTTTAAGAAGAAAGCATAGATCTCTTATTCAACTATTACATTTCTAGCCTTTAAAAACTACTTATGTACATCCTATTTCAATATAGAAATTTTAATAAGTTTTGGAATATAGTGCTTGTAAAACAGTAACATAGGAATTCTAGCCAATCTCTAATTTTGCTGGGGTATAATCTCCTTAAGAATAATTGCTGGGTTTAAGTGAATATATCATGCCAAAAAAATTTGTATTTTTGGGATTCAGAAAATTGACTGGTCAATGATGTAAAATATTTTGGAATATCATGTCTAAATGTATCATCACTATATTGATAGGTAATTATTGATTAGATGACTTTGTAGTTAGTTGCCAGACTACCATTTTTTCTAACAAGAATGATCAAATTACAGTATCAGCAACTCTGAATTCAACTGTTTTTCAGCTCAGTATATTTCTTTAAACAAAAAAAAGATAATTTTTTCCTTGTTTGGAACAGATATTTGTATCAATAATAGATTGAAATGCTACTTAATGGAAATTCTATTATTTCCAATATAGATTTTCCATACTTTCCTGTCTTATATAGCATTTATTAAGCACTTGAATTTTATTTTTCTTTGCATTTTACTGAACAGCTTATGTACTCAAAGCATTACCTAAGTACCAATAACACATTCTTGACTGAATAATGATGTATGTTGAATGTTACTTTTTTTGTCTTATAAATGGATGGCAATTTACACAGCTGTGGATGTGGGATGTTTCAATCCCAGACCATGTTGTAAGAAAAATTGAATGACAGTGAGCAAAACAGCAGTAATTATAAAACTAATTACTAAATGCTGATGATGCCCATAGGCTTTGCATAACTAAAATTAGAAAAGGAAATTGCTTTCGGCTTCAGAGAGGCAACATGCTAGTTATTTCACTGTTTCAGTCAAAATGGAACATGGTGTATAAAGTTCAATCACGAAAAACCCCACATTAGTTTATGCACATATTTTTTCATACTAAAACGTTGAAGAATTCAGCCCTTTTGTCTTTTAATACAAACACATCTGTAACATAGATCAAGAAAAGTGACATGAAACTACTTGTTGGACATCTTTCTATATAGTTTTACAAGGCCTAATTTACCATTGAATTACTTTAGCTTTATGTTTATCAAAAACATACATGCATATAAAAAAGGACGGGTTTCCTATAACCTAAGCCCAAATGAAATAAATGTTTGGGGTAAAAACCAGGAGATTGGATTTCAAAATTCCCTCAGCTGAGTTCTAGCCCATATTATGTGTATCCTGGGGATACATATAAGTATATATGTGTGTATGGGGACTGTATTAATTTGTTACAATTATATGTGTTTTCCCAGTGATAGAATTGCTGGAATGAATCTTAATGATTACGTTGAATATAATGTATTTTTTATATTTTTTGTTCATGTCTACATTACATATGCATTAATGCATGCACAGACTTAAAATACCTAAATGGAGCACACTATTTATAGGCAAATTTAATGTGCCTTATATAGGAGAGCAATATGTATTTCAGTGTGGTGGGGTTCTTTAGCACTGCGTTTATGCTTTATCCTGCAGAATACGAAAATCTCATGCACTCTTAGCAAATTTCTTTAAAAATTTCTTTTTAGAAAAATGTATTAAAACATTGATCAGGATTGCTGCTTGTAAGACTCAGTTTAACACTTAGAATCTATGCTGTTGTTTCATAGAAAATTACATGGACATTATGGGATTTATCTTTTGAATTTAGGTTGGGGTTTGGGGTTTTTTTTAAATTCTCAATTTTTATTTCACTTTTTTTCTGTCTAAGATGGGAAATATTTATACTTGTCTTAGGTGAGCAACTAACAGATAGCAGCTTCTCAAAGGCTTGAAAGAAATGCTCCTAGGATTCTCATCCATCGAGTTTGAATATGTTTTTAAATTTCTAGTAGTTGAAATACAGTGAGATTTAACAACTTGATAATGATATCTAAACTCAGAAAGTTCAAATTCTATAACATGAATTATTTAAAATTTAATTAAAATTAAATTGTTTGGTAAGTTTACAGTAAACTTTAGGATCATCTCTATTTAAAAATTTATGGGGAAGCGTATCTTAAGTGTAGTACAGTCATAAAGTACATTTCAATATATAAACATTATAGTAAGAATTATATTTTTTATTGTGGACCACTGAGTTATTTTTCATTTTGTATGTCCCAGTAAGTCTGTACTGAGGCAGATGATTTGAAGTAGAGATGCCACATATTAACATGTCAAATAAAAAGGGCATGTTTGTTTGCCATATCTGTTTTTGTAAAATCAAACTCTGCAATTCTTATTTTGATACAGTCCCCCCACTTAAAGGGAAGTTTCTGCTTGGTTGTCCAGAGCAGATTTTAACTATTTTCATGTACTGTTTATATGTATAATATGCACAGTTCCAATATAGGTTTGTAAAAAAACCTCAAAATGGTCTTGAAGATATTAAAAACTAAAACATCTCTCCATTCTTTTCTATTTGGGCATTAACAGCAGCAGCGTTATTAGTAGCAATATTTCTCAGTTTCGGTTCCAATTTCCTTAAAATCATTAAGTGATGCTAGTGAATGGGACTGTCTGTAAGAGGCACTCGAAAAAGCAAATAGGAATTCCTTCTTATAAGGAGAACACCATTTTCTCAGAGGTTTCTGTCATGTTGCACTAGCAATCTCTGTTTTTATTGTATGGAAAGAAACATTTTTTGTCAGTACTTGAAGGATACAGAATGTCTGATTGACTGCCATCCTAGCCTGTTGTTTTTAACATAAACATTACAGCTGTGTTTGCTTTGAAATATTTGGCCATTATCCAGTAAATCTGTGCTGGAACAGTAAATTATCACCTTATGCCCTCCTCTGTTGCAAGAAAGTGCTTTTGTCCATAAAACATTGCTGCTGCTTTTCCTACTTTTTATTTTTGCATATTCAGGAACTTTGTTTTGTTTTGTAAAAAGCAGACATCATGTAAAAGCTTCTAACCAGTGAATGTCCTGAGTGGGTAACCTAACAGGCATACAGAAACACTGATGAAAGTCCATTCTTAGTAGGTTAAATTAAGAAATTTATATTTGACCCTAATTTTTATGAATATTTTCAAGGTCTTTAAGATAAATTAAGAATTAAAACTATCTGACGATTTCACCATTTTCTTGACAAGAAGAGATGTATATCTTTTCCAACATCTTCCTCTTTCACAGCTATCACATTGTATCATGTGAGCTTTCAGGGTGTAACTACATCATAAAAGCCTGACGTAATCCTGGTTTTCACAAGTGCTAGCCAGTAGGCAAGACAGTACTGTTCCTAAGCTATTTCCCTGCCACTTTCTTCACAAGTATTTCAAACTTATCTCCTTAGCTCAAGATAGTCAATCTTCTATGCAAAAGAAATGGGAGTAGAATTTAATAATCATTTCTGTTCCCCATTAGTGCTGGTATCTGAAATTCAGCATGCAGTGCATTGCACACAGCTGGGTATTTTTCTTGTGTATATGTGGGAGGATAGAGGAATTACCTCATCTTCTATGTTTTTTCCTCTGTTCTTCAGAAGGTTTTGTTTCCCATATGATACCTGGGTTTTTGTAAAGATAAAGACGTTTTAGGCAATTTAAAAAAAAACAAACATTCTACTTCTCATTGATGGTTTTTGATTCTTTGAAAGACTTTCTAGTATTGTAAGTAACAAATCTCATAAATTAAGAAAAAGGTTTAAACATGTGTTTAGACATGTAAGCAGTTCCATGGATTTAAACTAGATTATTAATTTGCTTTGAATAAGTAATTGTTTGAGTCTTGCTGTCCTTGGGTCATAACAAAAAGGCAAAGAGTGGGTCTAACATTAGGACAAGAATTACCTTCCTGATCTTAACTTCTCTGTCTTTCTTTGTGTTTGTAATCCTTTATTGATTTATCAGTCTGTGTGACAGGCTTATATTTTAGACAAGTTGTATTTTATTTTCCAAGTCTCTTTTGGTGAAATGCTAGATCTGTTGGTTTCCTGAAATCTGTTCTGCATTACATTTATTGCATTCTCTAAACAGTGTTTTTGAAAACTTACAAGATTGATTTTAACCACATGCGTCTAGATTGCAAAATTTGGTTTGAAATCATTACAAAGACAAGGAAAGCCCTTGTGAGTTAAATCTCTGAGATGTTATCATTGTATGATAAATTTAGCTGATTTCTGCCTCTTCTGTGTTATTGGCACAAGGGAGTGCATCAAAGGTGTTTAGCACAAATAAACTATGTAGTTATCTTAGAAAAGAAGCTTCTGTTTTTACCCAACAAGATTGGGTCCACTTTCTCTATGATCAGAGTATTACAAAGCTAGTAAAGAATAATTTATATCAGAGGTTCTGTGATGGAATGAAATGGAACTCTTTTGAAGTATGATCTCTGAAAGCACAGCATGAAGCTCAAATAAAGTGAAGGACATTCGCTATTACAAGTAATGTCCTTAATAATCTTGTTAGTCTAGTCTCCCTCTGTACGAGACAAATGGAACATTATTGGCTTATGGGCTGTAGTAAATAATTTAGTTTCCAATATTCAGGCTGCTTTGACAGTAAATTAAAATGACATGAAAGGGGCTTGTTGAATAAAGAAAGTATCCAATCAAATTTAATTGGCATGACTAAGGCAGTAGAAATATGTTTTATAATTAAACCATGTTGTCTTGGAGCTTTATAAGCATGTATGAATCAAAATGTCAAAAATTATTCTTTGATTCTGTGCATTTAAAACTTTGCATGGTGAATAGTTTTCTTAAACAAGGTTCTAGACATGCATAATGATTCAACATGAAAATAGTTTTAAAGTTTTAAATAAGTGGGTTTGGGATTTTTCTATTGTTTCTGACAATTTTCTGTAAAAGACTAAAATAATTTTGCAGTCCTTACATACTTAAAAATCTGTCTTTTGTACCAGTCTTGTATGATCCAGCTTTTTACTGGAAAAAAACTTGCTGTTTTTCACCTGTTATAACGCTGAATTGCAGAAATTAATACTGGTAGGTGAAAGCATAAAAGAAGGAAACGAACAGGAAGAAGAAAAAAAGGAAAAAAAAAAAAGGTGACTGGCAAGCTAACAAATAGTTTTCTATTACTAAACTCTTTCTTTAAATGTTTCTTATTTTAGTCAAGCATTTTTAGGGTTCACATATATTAACCAAATATTTATTCTTGAGTTCTTAATTACTCATCTTGTTGACAAAGTAGTTTCAGAAAATGTATATTTTCCTTAATTGCATAAAGAGAAAACATCTCCATGGTTCCAAGAGTACCTTTAGAAATTTGCACATTTCCAAACATTCTTTTGTTCTTATACACAAACTCCCCTAGTATATAATACTCTGTTATTTGTACACCCCAATGATACTACTTTCTTTGCCTGGCCATTTAAAAAAGGAGAAGAAATTTTTAATAGAAAATTTTACCTGTGAGAAAGTCTTCTAAATTCACTCTGACTTTTGGAAATTATGGACAGGTAACTTCTATGTTAAGAATGTTTATTTAAGTTACTGTAATCTACTGATGTACTTCATAAGTCAATGCTAGGATTCTAACACTGATTATAGTCTGAAGCACATGAGGAAAACGCAGAGATACGGAAGTAAATGGCAGAATTCAACTTTTGTTATAACCTTGGTTGCGTAAGTACAAAGTACTCTTTAAGTTGGACATCTTGCAGTGCCAGATGCTCTTGAACATAACTGTTCAAGCTCATAAAACTGATGTTACATATACATACTATGGGGGAAAAAAAAGTGAAAATCTCATCAGCATTAGCTAGTCTCACCTTTGGCAGGAAAAAAGATTTCTGTATCTTTGATAGGTGTAGTAACTGTGTCCAATTGTTTGCCCTAGATCCCATTCTGTTCATAGGTAAATGCACGAAAAATTCCAGCTTTTAGACCAACAAACTCCAGGCGAACTGAAATAAAGGTCTATCTGGTCTCTTTCAACAACCAAAAGCTTCATTCTCACTGAAAGGAGAATTGACTGTTGAATGTGGATGAAAGTTTGCCTTAAATTTCTACTCATGGCAAATCTTCACTTTTCAGCATTGTATTTCTCCACACTTTTATTCTCTCACATTAGAGAGAGCCTTATAGAAAGACTTTGAGGGTTAAGTGCAAAATCTTAAATATCTTTCAGCTTCCTCACTTTAGGTTGCCTTCTGACTCATCAGTTTACTGATTAAGCAGAATTTTACCAGCACTGCCAGTGTAGCCATTGATGTTTTATATCATGGCAACCAGATTCAAGTGGAAAGGCTTTCCATTATAGTTGATGAATCTTAGTAAAACTCCAGCTGGGGAGCTCACACTCCTCTAGCTATGTCATATTTATATTGGTATAAATATCTAATACCTTCCCTGAAAATTGTTATTCGATTGAACTGCTGATAGAGTTTATGTTGTACTGTTATTCTGAGTTCTCATATCTATGCTGAGTGTTCTGATAGCCAAATTTTTTTTCTCAGTTTATCTTCACCTAAAGAATTGCCTCTCAAGAATGAATTCCCATTGTAAATGATCTGCCAGCAAGTAAAATCCTGGTGCAATGAAACTGACCCAATGGCAAAATAGTGCCAGAATAGTGCCTTTCATTGCCAAAGAAAGTTCCAAATTATTTTCAACAGGTCAGGATTCCACTGCAGAATTAATTTGTTTTGATGCTGATATCTCAAGGTTGTCTGGCAAGCCAAACTCTGATGTGCTTTTGTGTGTGGTGGCTGGTTCTAACAAGTATAAAGCTTCTGACTGATTCTTCAAAGTGAAGGACATATTTTTGTATTGTGTTGCATCTGCTTGGTCTCAGCATGCTGCTCTAAGCAGTGTTGAAGAAAATATGGTGGAAAGTGGCAAAGAATTGATTGCCATGATTTCAGATTACATTTTTTTGCTCTATTTACATGATTCTCTTTTACAGTTTTTCTAAATTGCTATTTCAGATTGAGAGATGATCAATTTTTCTTTTTTCTCTCTTCTTGTGTCTACCAGACTTTAATTTTTTTTCCATGTATATTTTTGTTAAGGAAATTAATTCATAGAATAAAGGTCAGTTCAGGTAAACACAAGATTTAGACCATATAACTTTAATTTTACAGTGTTCACAAATTGTACAACTCAAAGGAAAAAGGGGAAAAAAAGAGAAAAAAAAAAGGGCAAATTCTAGTTTGATTGTTCACTGCCTTTCTTCTAATAAGTGTGTTATTTTGATATGTCCTAAACTGTGTTTCTACTTCTTGACACTGAAGAAGAGTACTTTTATTTTATTAGGATGCAAACAGGCTGTTTCTAAAAGGAAATAAGATCTACTTGAAAAATCTCATGAAAAACAGGAATGTTTTTAGGCTTCCTGACATATTAGTGAAATCTAGTGTAGGGAGGTCAGAGGTTTCCTTGCTGTAAGCGTGCTGCATTGTGTTTATTTTTTTTAAAAAAATTCATTCATTGCTTGGTCCATTTATGCTGGAGATTGTAATGAATTCCAAAGTAAAATACAACTTTGAGCAAAATAGATCTCTTTCAATGTGTAAAGTACTTTCCAACTTAGTATTTCAGGGCCTGCTTTACCAATTTAAAAAAAAATAAAAATAAACCAACCAAGCAAAAACCTAGGAAAAAAGCAAACAAAACAAACAAACAAAAAGATAACACAGAAATATATTTTTGTATCATGATACAGTTAATTAGACCACCTCCACAACATGGAGTGTCATTTTATTTTTATTATGAAGTCTAGATTATAATCAGTTAGCACGTAGTAAGGCTTGTGAGCTGTATTATGTGAAAAATGACCATATGTGAAAGATTTCTACAGAAAAAAAGTCACAGTGATGCAGTAGCTTACCTTTTCACAGTGACGCTTATTAGAACTTATGAGAATCATAGGGGGTAATCTCTTCTTGGAGGCAATATAACTTTGTATTTGTTTGTTAGAGCACTGTGTATTATTGGGGAGATAGGCAGTCCATTTTGTTTAGCTAAGACAATGCTATAGTGTGTGCCACGGTGTCACGCCCAGGTTCTTATGAACATCTCACTTGCAGATACTTCATGATTTTATGGCTTCAGAAACAAAACGTTAGATCTTTTTAAAACTTTAGCAAAATGTTATGACTATTTCCCCCTTCTTTATTCTTTACTAACTTCATGGAAAAAATGTGTATTTTCCTTCACTGAAATTCATCACCCACTGTTTCTTACAGGTGAAATATGAGAGTAAAAATAGTAGAATTTTTAAGGCTTTTGTGTAGACTCAGGAGAGTCTTTTCTGCAATATCTAACTGAAAAGGTAATGAACTGTAAAATATGTTGAAATGATTGGGGATTAAAAATCTCTGGTGTGTAGTGACAGGACAATTATATTCCACAGCAAAGGTTTCTTATATTAAGTGTAATAAATAAAACTTTTTTTTTCCACTGTGATTGGTTGTCACCACTGTAATGATAGCTTTGACCTTCTTCCTCTTCAAATGTCGTTAGCCTGTGACCAACTAGTCAGGATGCTATAGAATGAATTGGCATGGCAGTACATGAATCCAGCTATTGAAGGGAAAAAAAAATTTAAGCACAAAAGTCTGTGTTGTAACTTTTGAATCTTTCAGCTGCTTTGTTGCCCATGCACAACTACGTTACTCACATTTTCTGTCTTGCAACATGCTACTTTATCTGAAGATATCTTTAACTTCAGCCACTATAGATATTCATTTAGCTCTAACACATTTACGTGGCATTTTTAATATTCACATTCATAGATGCTTATAGCATATTGCTCTTTCTATTCAAACAAAAGCAGTCCTGTTTAATCAGTTTGTGGGTTCCAATGAAAGGAGTGCAAAATAATTTCCAGTTTCTTTTGGAAGGTGGGACATTCAGATGGAGTACCATACAATTTCTTTAATAGTAAGTTTGGACTGTGCATCACCAGGTGCAGAATGTAAGACTTTTTTAGCATTTCTAAAGGCAGACTGAATTGTGATCACTTTAGAAATATTGAGGTATAGTGACTAGACATAGTTTTGCATCAGAATTATGTCTGTCTTCTTTTCCTTCCCCCCTACTTTTTCTCAGGCACTCTGCATCTGTCTGGAACATCTGACAAGTAGCTGTCTTGGTAGCAGACCTGTTCATTTCTTCATTGTGCTGTTCCTCTCTGAAATGGCTGATGCTTTACTCTTCCTGGAGACTTGAAAGCATCATTCCTACAAAGACTTTAGCTTCTCTTGACTCAGGGACCAAGGAGTACAGCTCATTTAATTGTTGCAGCTCTGGGATCCAAACAAGAACTTTCCTTATTGGCTGTCATTTCTAAAGGTAGCTGTTTGTCTTAAAGGAAACCCTACCAGGCAGCAAGGGACATAAAAATAGGTGCATTTATACTAATATTTGGTAAACTTTGTAAATATTTTGTCTTTAACTGTTGTGTAATTGCACAGCAGTGTGTCATTCTGCATGAATGCTCTTGTAAATAGTTGTGTTGGTGTCTAAAGCCATTTAAATAATAATTTTTTTTTCTCACTTCATGGGCATTACTCATGTGACCAGTTACAAGAAATGAGAGTTCACTTGTTCTAAATTTATCTGAACCTTGAGATAGAACTGAAAACTCTTTATGAGAACTTTTGATTAGGGTTTGGGTAGGTGGATAATGAAAGAGTGTAACATTGAAATGTGCCTAAATAACATGCTGTTACAAGCCTTATGATAGATTTGTGTTTGACTTAACAGCTTTTGGAACCTAATAAAAAGAACTTAATTGACAATTTCTTGAAATTGCTAAGAAAACCTAGTGATGTTGGTAGGGTATAATAAGGAGTTTTCTCATCACTGTCTTCAAGATTGAGCCTATACAAAAAAAAAAAGGATTTATCTCTGTGGTAACTCTAAGTAATTGATATACAGACAAGGTTTGGTTCCAATTTGCCAGCAATAAAGTTGTAATAGGGTTTTCTCTGCAATTTTAGCCTTA
Organism: Sclerurus mexicanus; assembly: GCA_013396755.1. Lineage (NCBI taxonomy): Eukaryota > Metazoa > Chordata > Aves > Passeriformes > Furnariidae > Sclerurus > Sclerurus mexicanus. The sequence goes on along the minus strand of VWZF01006848.1, from coordinate 991,034 downwards.
ATGTGCTCATTCCAAAGAGCGGTATTTTTCCAAGCGAACAAATAACATCAGTAAAGCTTACGATCAGTAATAGCCCCACACTGATGCTCGCATTAAACTTGTTAAATCAATTCACCAGACACTTTCTAAAGTGGACTGTCTGTTTACTTTGACTTGCACCCAGTGAGGATTATCCATCAGTTACATTTATTTGAATGATCTTTACATTTGAAATTTGTAATTGTTTGTGCATGATTGCAATTACAAATCTGTCTTCTCATATTTTGCAGCTTGATTTTTGTGACTTCTGATTTTTCCACCTTAGTTGTATGAAAGATATGGATATTCAGTGGCACACAGTAGAATGCATAGTATGTTTAGCCTTATCCAAATCCTAAATGAACTCTTTGCTGCATAATTGTGGTGGCTTCTCTTGGTAGATACATGTTTCATATTGCTGTTTACTGAAGGTATCAATTCACTATGTGCGGTATTGTTCTTCTAGGATAAAAAAATTAACATATAAATAATGTAGGATTACAGTGTTTTGAAATAATTAGCAAAACGTGCTAAGTACTAAATGATTTATTAAAGATGTGATTTAGTCAGATTTGCTGCATAAGATATTAGAGTGCAAAGAGCTATACTGTACTCTGCAAGGAATCATTTTGTAGATTGTTAATCTACCAACTAGGCTTCATTTTTCTCTCACAACAAACCTGGTATGCTACTTCACACTACCTTTTGTCAGTAAACACAAAGCGAAATGTGAAGTAATCAGTCTTTCTTATCAGTAGCATTCAGTATGTTTACCTTTATTTTATTCTCTGGCTCTATAAAACTAGACTAATATAAAACAAAATGTAAGAGTTTAAAAGATTGTTTATCTGGTAGCTAAGTACACATTTTAAAAGATAGCATAAAAAAAAAATAAAGGCATTACTACATGCATTGAGAAAATTGAAAGTGTTCTGGAAAGAACTGAGGTCCTGGGAAAATAATAGGTTGTAGGTAATGGGAAGTTCCTGGACAAGGAAGTTCTATTGCATGTTTGTAGCTAGAATCTGCATGGATTGTTATTATTTTCTACCATTTTGTCATACTCCCAAAGCTGAATCCACATATGTAGGACACCAAAGAAAAACCTGCAGCCTGTGAAATGTTACAGCTGTCCCTTACATGCATCGCTTCCTTTCCTGGTGAAAAGAATACTTTTCCCTTAAGTAAGTTTTTATAGGCGACATGTGATATGGGTGGGGGGAGGAGGCTTGTTTTGTTTGTTTCAGGTTTTTTGGGGGGACAGAGGAGGTTGTTGTTTTTTAATGATTTTAAAAATTATTCAGACAAGATCCATGGCAGAATACTTGTCATCATATCCCTTCCCAACCACCGCCCCCCCCCCAAAATTTTTTTTAAAGCCTTACTTCACACATATCCTTATTTTAGCTATCTCTCTGTCTAATCTATCTATTTTTATGTATTTTCAAGGGAGTAATTTGGCATAGCTGGGGTGGTGATATGGAGGCAAATGTCTCCTCTTCTCCAGAATACACCAAAAGTCTGTAAATACATAGTAGTACTGCAAGATCATGAAGAAACAGAAAAAATGAGAATTATCATTTGCTGTACATATAAATAGTTCCTCCAACCTGACCATTTTCTTTTCTGTTTCATTTGTTATCATTTCACACTGAAAGAATCTAATCCCTTAAGCGACATCTGTTTTTTCCCTTTTTCCTTCTGTATGGGAAAAAACCAGACACCTCCTGCCTCTTCTAGCCCCCACCCCCTTCTCAGCCTAGAAATAATTTGATATTCCTATTTTCTGCAGAACAGAAACTCCAGAAATATTCTTTTCAGAAAATCAGTGCAAACCATGTGTCATAGTTTATCCCTAGCCAGCAACTAAACACTGCGCAGCTGCTTGCTCCCTACTCTCTGGTGCAATGGTGGAGAGAATTGGAAGAGTAAAAGTGAGAAAACTCATGGGCTGAGATAAAGACAGCTTAATAGGGAAAGCAAAATCCACACACAAAAGCAAAGCCAAACAAGGAATTAATTCACCACTTCCCATGGGCAGGCAGGTGTTCAGTCATCTCCAGGAAAGCAGGGTTCCATCACACATAATGGTTACTTGGGAAGACAAACACACTCACTCCAAATGTTCCCCTCCTTTCTGCTTTTTTATGCGCTGAGCATGATGCCATATGGTATAGAATATCCCTCTGGTCAGTTGCGATCAGCTGTCCCGACTGTGTGCCCTCCCAAATTCTTGTGCACCCCCAACCTATTCCCTCGTGGGGCAGTGTGAAAAACAGAAAAGGCCTTGACTCTCTGTGAGCTTCTTTTCATTTACTTTGGTATCTTCAGTAGAAATTGAGAGGGGTATAGTCTTTGACTGTTTAGACTTAAAGAGTGTCATTGTTTCAAGTGTGGATTTGCAACTTTTAAATATGGAAGGTGGGGAAAAATAAGGTGATATCTTATCATTGTTTCCTCTGCCCCTTTCTACTGCACAGCTGCAACTGAAATAAATTGCAGATGATTAGAAGAGATGTTGAAATTTTAAGAAGCTTAGTGATAGAAGATTTATATCTGACTCACAGTTTAATTAGGGCAGAAAAATAACATAATTTACATAGATTCTGTCCTTTTAGGCCACAGCTGATTGACATTTAGATTGTGTCTATGCATCTTAAAACCAGTTAAATATTGAAACATTTTGGCATACTTGAACAATCTCTTTCCTTTTTGGGGTTTATTTGTTTGGATGGGAGCATCATCAGTTTGGGAAATGAACTCTAAAAGAACGGGATATGTAGTATCTCTGCCTTAACTAATACCTCCACTCAGTCTTGCACATGGGAATCCATATTAATCAGAAATGGAAACAAGAATGGCTCCATTTCTGAGAGGGACCTATAGGCAAAATCCATGGCACTAAGTGAAAGCAGCAGATAGGAGAGACTCATCCTTCCTCATACTGTGCCTGGAAATGTCTGGGATTGTGGTACATATTAATGTATCACCACATTTGTGGTACAAATTGGTGTACTACCAACAACTTCCTGAGCAATACAAATTACATTGCTTTTAATATTTATGCAACTAATGATCTTCCTGATATTTATGCTCCTTTATCTTTAGTCTTTGTGGTTTCTGGTTCTTCATTTGAATAATTCCTGGGTAGGGAAGCTGTACATTTTGAATGGGTAGGTAGTAAAATAGTTAAAAGGCAAAGAATATTTACTGATAAGCGACTTTTATTACATGAAAAAATGAGGAATATTAGTATTGTAGGCACTCAGGCAAAGAATATTGCCCTTAATCTGGAAAATGCTTCTCGTATACTAGAAAAGATGTTTACTGACTGTTGTGACTTATCCCCTTGTTTAGTTACATATTCTGCAGTTATTTGTGTGAGATCTCTGTTCAGAGTTGAAATCCATCTGATTCTTGCCAATATATACAATACTCACATGGTATCAAACAACTTTCAAGATTTTGGATAGTAATTTTAGGAAATCTTTCCGGAAGTATCTTTTCATGTGTTCTCTTGCTTGCTTTTTATATTGGAAATTGGGTAAATCTCCTCATGTAAATCCAGATCACTAAAATACTCCCTAGAAATCAAGTCTTTTAAGTAGATTATAGAATCACAGAACGGATGGAAGGGACCACAGTGGGTCTAACCTCCCTGCTCAAGCATGGTCATCCTAGAGTACATTGCACAGGATTGCATCTAGATGGTTCTTGAAAATCTCCAGTCAAGGAGTCTCTCTGGTCAATCTGTTCCAGTGCTTGGTCACCCACACAGTAAAGAAGTTTTTCTCTGTATTCAGGTGAAACTTCTGTGCATCAGTTTCTCTCCGTTGGCTCTTGTTCTATTGCTTGGTACCATGGAGAAAAGCCTAGCTCCATCCTCTTCATACTCTCCTTTCAGATACTTACAGACATTGTTTAGGTCCCCTCTCATTTGTCTCTCCTGGTGGATGAAGAGGCCCAACTCCATTAGCTTTTCCTCATAAGAGAGATGCTCCAGCCCCTTAATCATCTTCCATAGCCCTCCACTGGACCAGGAGCTCCATGTCTCTCTTGTACTGAGGAGACAAGAACAGGCACTCTAGATATGGTGCTCCAGATATGGCCTCACTTGAGGCTGAGTAGAGGGGCAGGATCACCTCCCTCAGCCTGCTGGCAATGCTCTTCCTACTGCACCCCAGGACACCTTTGGCCTTGGCCACAGTGCACACTGCTGGCTCATGGACAGCTTGTTGTTCACCAGGACCCCCGAGTTCTTCTTTGCAGAGCTGCTTTCCAGCAGTTCAGCCCCCAGCCTGTACTGGTGCAGGGGGTTATTCTTCCCCAGGTGCAGGACCCTGCAGTTGCCTTTGCTGAATTTCCGTCTGTTCCTCTCTGCCTCTCCAGCCTGTTGAGGTCCTTCTGAAGGGATGCACAGCCCTCTGGGATATTGGCCACTCCTCCAGCTCTGTGTTGTCAGTGAACTTGCTGAGGAGGCACCTGTCCCTTCATGCAAAGCACTGATGAATGAATTAAACAGCACTGGGACCAGTATTGAACCTTGTGGTACACCAGTAGTGACAGGCCTCCCACTAGACCCTGTACCACTGATTACAACTGTCTGGGATCTGCCGCTCTGCCAGTTCTGAATCCACCTCACTGTCCACTCATCCAGTCCACACACACTGAGTTTGCCTATGAGGATATTGCAAGAGACGTTGATAGCCTTGCTGAAGTCAAGGTAGACAACATCCACTGCTCTCCCCTCATCCATCCAGGTAGTTGGTTGATCATAGAAGGCAATCAGTTTGGTCACGAATGGTTTTCCTTTAGTGGATATACTCCTGATAACCTTGTCATCTGTGAGATGGCCTCCAGAATGAGGCACTCCATCACCTTTCCAGGGATTGAGGTGAAGACTGGCTGGTAGTTCCCTGAGTCCTCCTTGCCCTTTCTGAAGACTGAGGTGAAATTTGCTCTTTTCCAGTCCTCAGGCATCTCTCCTGATCACTGTGACCTTTCAAAGATGATCCTGAGAAGCCTTGCTATGGTGTCCACCAACTCTCTCATGGATGTATCTGATCAGGGCCCATGGAGTTATGAATGTCAGGTTTGCCTAGGTGTTCTCTAATCCCAACCTTACTAACCAAAGGGAAGTCTTGCTTCTGACATTCCTTTTGCCCTAGTCTCCAGGATCAGAGATTCCTGAGGGCAGATCTTGTCAGTGAAGACCAATGCAAAGAAGGTGTTCAGTAATTCTGCTTTCTCTGTGTCCTCTGTTACCAGGGTCCTCCTCCATTTAGTAATGGGCCCACATTTTGTTTTCCTTTTGTACTCTAAAGAATAATGATTTTTTTTTAATGTGTCTGTTATGAGAGAGAAGTTTTATTTGGTAGTGTTTGATTAAAAATCATGGGCATGTTCTGTTACCAGCAGGTAACTTTTGTTTTACTTTATCTTTCAACGTAAAGCTCTCTGCCCAATCAAAGGTTCTTCCTGACCAAAAGTAGTCAACAAGCTGACAATATCGAAGGACACCAATTCCGTTTGCCAATGGCATATGAGGGAATGATGTAGTGACCCTCACAGCGAACAGCCCTTAACTACCCTCCCTCATACACTTGTTTTGAGTGGAAAGAGCTTGTTGCATGAATTTGAAATATGATTCAAACTGACATATCTGAGTCTTTTGTGAGATACCTTAATTGCTTTATCACCTTGTCCACTCTGTTTGGTAAGGATACTTTAAAAGGCTTCTCCAGCATTTCTTATAACTCTTGGGTTTAGATAGAGTACAGAGTTTTTGTTTATTGGTAGTTTTTTCTCATTTCTGATTTTTTTCAGCTCTTCTGTAAGGATGGGGAAGATGATAGGCTTAATCAAATATTTTTCCAGCTGATTAAATGCATCTACCAAATTGACAAGTAAAAAAGCAGAAGTATTCCTTGCACTAAACAGTTCAAGATTGAAAAATCATTATATTAAGAAACAACCCCTTTGATTTTCTAGTAAAAGCAGACCATGGGCATAATTACTTCTCACTAATTTCTGATAAAACTCTTACTGCAAAAAATATCCCATTTTCTTTTTAAAAAACTTATCAAAAGAACGAAAAGTTTTGATGAGATTTATTAAATTCGAAGTAAAATTATTGTAAGTGAAGTTTTATATAAGTGTTGATCAGACAGTTAATATCTCCCCTACACATGCCTGAAGAATCCCTGTTTTGTTTTTTTAGGGCATTGCTTGGTCTTACTTTGAATGGAAAGTTATATGGAGAATTCTTTAAAAAAATTTATTTAGCAAATATAGTCATTGTGTTGATTTATATTTAAGATATAGTGTGAAAATAAAGTGTAACATTTGGCAAATCAGTAGATAATTAAAAGAATTGCATTTGCTCTTCCCCAGTTTATATTTTGTTTAAAAGACAAAAGGTTAATGACAAAGGTTCTTATGTTTAATATTGTTGCTATGTACTCAGTTTATTTACTGCTAATACAACATAAATGCTAGCAATTCTTGATTTACCCATGAAGTTTACTACTTTACTACAGTAATACTTGAATCCTTACATATTTACATTGGTTTGATTATTTCCAACCTATTCTCCAACATTTCAGAGCTGTGAACCCATGCAGTTGTTCTTCCGCAGGTGTCTGTACTGCAAACTTCTGGCAATTGTATCATGGAAGATTATTATCAGAAACCTAATTGCTGCCTGTAACCCTTTATTGGCTAGGAAGCTGATTAATCTTGCCCCTTGTTCACAATTAAAAGAGAAATATATCTAAAGACAGATGAATAACAGCAGCTGAATCATCCCTTCTGTCTCATGTGTTCTGTCTTCATTAATCTGACCCTTTTTCTTTTTTTAAATCAAATTCTCTTAGGACTTGTGCTGCTGATTTCTAAGGACACTGGTTCAGTGGCCGTGTTCTATATTAATAATATCTTCAAAGACAGCAAGGATTGCTCAGCCGTTGAAAACATACTATGATATCCACAAGCCAGCGATACTATGCTCTTGACTGTACCCTTGCTAAAGCAGCCACATATCAGTATAAAAAGTCATTGGCACGTCATGTTTTATGATATACATGGGTGTGAAGGCCCCTGGTACTAATAAAGAGATGCACTCTAATGGTGTGAAGAGGTCATTGCCAAGCAAAGAGAGATATTCAGAGAAATTTGCTTGTAGAGAATTAAAGACCCAAAGACAGGACACTTCAGTATTGTAGAACCTTGTGAGATGGTGAGAGCAAAGTGGGATTGAGGCATACTAGGTTGAACCTAGAATGGGAAGATCATAAACTGTAAAATAGTAAGAATGGACATGACTGAGTATGGGAAGCAGGCAGAGGGAAAACTGAGTAAGGTGGTAATAAGATAGGCAGAGACAGGGTCAGTGTGACAGGTAGAGGGTTTGGAAAACGAAAGCAGAAAAATGTGTCAAAGTGCTAGCAATAAGGAGAGACTGATGGAGAGTTGCAAAAGAGTGTTGGAAGGAAGGAGGTCACATTGGTTTGGGGCAGTCTTCAAATGTAAGTCGATATTTACTTGTAAAGTATAAAAGTTAGTTGGGAAAACAGGCCAAGCAAATATTGATTTAAGCCAATATTATTGTTCTCTTTGTTCACTATGGCATTAGAAGCTGAACTCTTCTTTATTTACTTACAGGTAGGTAGGGTGCAGATAACTTTAATATAGGCTTTCAGGCTTGCTACCAGTGATCTGAAGCTTGACCTATGAAAACTGTCCTTTCTGGGCATCAAAAGTAATATAGTTTTTAAAAAGCAGTACAGGGCCTCTCCTAAGTAACCTGCCAGTCATGCTAAACTGAAATGTTATTTGCAGTGAGTTTGTAAGATTGGTTAATAATTCCCAGAGGACTGAATTCAGACCCTGACATGCATTTCACTTTGGACCTGAGGACAGACCTGTGCTATGGTTCCGAGGGTGAGAGCTCATGTTTGTATCCAGTAAGACTCATGGTCTAATGCAGTTCATGAACATGAAATGTTACTAAGGAGGTGCACACTGCTTTGAATATTTGGTTTTTCTAATTTTCTTTCCTATGTAGATTGTTCACAGCTGTTGAATAGTGTTATAGTCCATAGTAGAAATGGTTCCATTTCAGAAGTATTTAAAGAACGGCAGAATAGATAAGCACCTGATAAAAAACTTAGAGTGAGGAATATTTAGTATTTCACTATTCCAGTTTTCTCACCAGACAGGTAGTTGTTATGTATGGGCTATACAAAACCACAATTGGGTTAGTTTTTAAATTTCCCTTTTTGCTTAATACACTGATTCTTTGGCAGAGAGGTGCCTCACTGTAAGAAGAAGTTTTAATACTTAAATTTGTTAGTGATTCATAACCCCATTTCAGAACATCTGACACTAAAAATAATTGCTAAGTCTCCTGTAGGGTTCAAATTAATAGCTATATGTTGCTAGAGATGATTGTGTTGATATACCCTCCCTAGTTGCTTCCAACTTGCTTTTATGTTGAGACAACTCAAAGATAAGTGTTAGATATATTTTCCTTGTCAAGTCGTTTCATGGCTTTCATTTTAAAAAAATATCTTTTACACAGATGAAATTTCTTAGCTTCACTTCCGGATCACTAACATGTACAGTATTTTTTTATGTGTCTGAACTTGAGTTCAATAGAAGTAAAAGATATAACTAAGAGATCAATTAGTTACAGTAATTTTCTTATTTTCTTCTGATTCATTACACATGCAGATTGGTTGAAGTGCAGTACATGATAAAGCTGATTGATGGAGTAGCATGCTATTATCTGAAAGGTCATATTTTCACCTGATTCCCTTGGAATTTGCTGGATATACAACTTAAGTGATTTCAGTCGAAACCCAAGGTTATATATTTAATGCACATTATTAATGCATGCTATTTAATGATACAAATTATTAAATGTACATATATGTGATACAATTAATGGAAATAGATTCTTTTTTTATACACTGCTTTAAACTTTAATACGAAGACAAGATCTAAAAAGTAAATTCTAGTGAGTCCTAGTCCACTTGCAACTCTCATGCAGTTCAGCTGCAGACTCTGCTGAAACTGCCTGAAACCTCTGGATGCCCAGTGATCAAAGATAGTGTGCGTTGGGTCAGTTGGGTACTTTCCATCCTTGAAGTGATGTGAAGAAGTTCTGCATGTTAGGTGTTCCTACTTGTCGTATTGTCCTTCCCTCATTATACTGAGATGGCTTTTAGACATATAAAGATTATGAAATAGAGCTGAAAACCTCAGGGAACGAGGCCACTTTAGTTGTTAATGAAATATTTTCATAGATTTGTTGTCATTAATCTATATCACTTTATTTTTGTACTACAGAATATACAGTTAAGTATTAGCTTCAAGGCATTTAACCAATGTTTCACCTCAGAAATGGTGCTTTTTCTGTCACTTTATTTCCTGCCACATAAACAGAGTAAACAACTCATAATCTGGAATTGCTGTAGGCTCTCCCCAAATAGCCAGGGTATGTCATCCATTTATTTTATAAGTATTAAAGATTAAATACTTTGCAGATTAATTTAGATACAAAAATGTCAGCTGTATTTTATAACAATTATTTCTTTCAAGATTTGTATCAGTCAGTCTTTCAGTAATTATCTACAAATATTGTGGCATTAGAAAGGATCATTTTTCTGGAATTTATATTGGGTTTCTTCACCAACAGCATGTGTGGTATCCTTTCTAATTTCATTTGCAAGAGGCTAAACACTCTAGGGGATGTCCACTTGGCCTTCATCACTGTTTGATCACAGTGTCACCACTGCACTTGTAAAATGATTGCTTGCAGAAGAGCAGTTGGCAGCTTGGACAGTGTACTCACCTGCACATCTAAATAAAACAACATTGTCCAGTAATATAGTAGCATGGATTCCATCTGGATGCTTTGTTTTTCACCTTTGTAGAGCAATGTTCACATAAATGTAAGCAAGACAAGGTTTGCAATTAATATCCTGTATTAGACTAGCTGATATGGTGGGAAAAGGCCCTTTTTTTGGTCTGCCAATGCACGCACTTTGAGGGGAGTTTTTTGAAAGAAAATACTATCTTGGTGTGTATTTGTTGCATGTATATGAATGTGAAACAATGCTATATGCATAGTTTGCATTCATAATTATGTGTGTGTATAAAATGACTGCCAAAATTTGCTTAAATGCAGCGCTTGCAATGTAGTACCTGGAGTAATGCTAAAGAAACACAATTGTTTCTCCTTACATTTTTATCAAAATAATAATAATAGCTACAGCATAAGGATCTTATTTGCTGATCTTGGAAAAACAGGCTGTGCACTTTAACTTATTTAAATGTCCTTAGTTTATGTCCTGCAATATTCAACAGTTTAAAGTTGCTAATTAAGACTAATCATTAAAAAAATGTGTGTAAGAGGATGAACAGTTTTTATTAGCCTTTTATAATGTGTCAGCAGGTCAAAACAGAGATTATCTACCACGATTCTAAAGTTCAATATGGTCATTTAATTAATTGTGTGGAATGCTGGCTAAAGTGTTAGACCTGTGCAATCAAAGAACTTTTTGTCTCCTGCACCAGCTTTTGCTTTTTGTACATTCTCAGTTCCTTATACCCATTAGATATATGCTAAAAGTAACATGCACAGTCTGTCATTAAGGCCACCCATTGCACCTTTTTGCTTAAGACCATCATTGGCATCAGCCTACTTTTCAGTAACCAGGAAATATGTTCTGTTTTGGGAATATCCACCAGGGTAGATCAGAAGTGAGGTTACTGATAGGACCATAGGTATTATTTTTTTACCACTTTCCAGCAATGCTATAGTTGCTTACTGCTTTTGAACAAAAATATTTATTCAAAATTCCTTGATTAAAAAAAAAATCTATTATTGTTCACTTTGCCATCTGTTTTTGCACTTACAAGAGTACCATTAGCATAATTAAATTAACACTTTTTTTTCAGTCTTTCTTACATTGCCATGTACTCCAATTTATGTATACAATATTAAGTGATGAAACATTTTATAGTTAAATCATGGGTTTAAACTGATGTTTCTTGTTAAAATTCGATCTTAAAGCATTGTCTTCAAGTTCTAAATTACTTCAGGAATATAATAGTGTTTAACTTAAAATTATATAAACCTATTCTTTTACAAGCTTTGAAATAGTGATGATATTGAGGAGAAGACAGGTAACTAGAGCAGTAAGCAAATAATTTTGAAGAAGTATGCATTCACTTCAGGTACCTGTCAATTCTTAAATTTTGCCTGATATGTTTATGCAGTGGCAGCTCTCAGTTCTCTAAGTCATGTCCCTATGTAATTTAAATAATTTTTTAAAAAAAACAAACCTGAAACTGCAGCAAGGGTGGTTAATAAAGGGTAGTAAAATGGACATTTTACCTATTATTTTGACACAATACAATTCTGACTTGCTTTTTCACGTATTTTGGCTTCAGAAATTGCAAGAACCACCTCTCCCTCTACCGAATGCCTCTCAAAGCAAACAATAATTGTTGAACATAGGTGATTTTCAGCAAGAAGTGAAGAAAATTATGTATTTAACTAAGCAAATCATAATTTTTCAGGAATCCTTGGATATCCAATGTCTGTATTTCCAATGACTTTAACACAAAGACAAGGAGTATGTGCCATTGATGAAGTGAAATAATGAGGAGCAGTTTTCCTGTTTTAAAGTTCATTAAGGCTACTTAAGCATATGATATTTTGTATGTGTGATCAGTGCATACATGTACTAACAGTATTTTGCACAGGCCACCCCATTTATAATTAGGGATTTAATTGGAATTCATTGGAGGCTGTCAAATTTTCTCTAAGTCCATTTGCTTTTTCAGACAAGTGATATAACAAAGTAATCCAAATAATTAAAATCATTTATTTCTACTTTTTCTGCTTCTTCAGATTCCATTCTATTCCACTGTCAGGTCACTCTCACTCTTTTCATTCTCCTCAGCTTCCTGTTCAACACTTTCATGTGGGAGCATGTCTGTACTCAACAAATGCCAAGTCAGCCTAAGTATTAATTGTCCGCAGCAGTAGGGGGCTCTGAGACATGGTAATGAGACCACATGCATTCTTTGCTGTATAATGCAATGTGGCCCCATCCTTAATCCTGCTTCTTCAGAGTCTTGTGCTCCATTCATCTGCAACTCCTGCCATCAGCTGCCTGACCACTTGGGTAAAGGACTATATTCACCATACTGCCAGGGTAAGCAGAGAGAGCCTATTTCTTATGGCGTGAAAGATGGGAGCCAGAAGAGGAAACCCAGGTACTACCAGTGATGATCTGGGCTTTATGCAAACTGACAGAAAACCAGATCTGCATAGCAGCTTGCTAAACATTTGATGTATTCATAGGTGGTTTTTTTTTCCTTTACTGGGATCATCTTACTACATGCTCTTATATAGCTTGCTGTTCTTTCCATAGAATTTCCTTCATTTATTTTTGCTTAAATGAGGAACAAACTTCTGGAAGGAGATTCTTTCTTGCGATTATGGAGTTTAATAGAGTTTGGGTTTTTCTAGAACCTACATTACTTACCTCTTAGCAGCTGTTGGAGCATGTATTCATAGATACATATGACAGTGAATGAAAATGCAGTATTCTGATGGACTATTCCAGAAAGTTTCTGTTAAGGAAGCATTTTGTCATCATTGTGTCCCTTCAGGTTTACCATGTAAATCTATGGGGTTTTTTATGTAAAGGTTCACAGTAGGCATGTTATCTAGTTCTTAAGACAGTGACAACATATGAAGCAATACCTGTCTACTTTGGTGTGCAAAACAGGGGTAGTAATTTGGCCAGTGAGTGAGTGATGGTAATGGAGTAATACCAGTATGCATGTTAAAGCAGGGAATTCTAGCTCTGTCTAGCAATCTCCTCTCTTCAACACTCATTTTTGCATTACTTTATTTTTCTACCTAAGACTTTAGAAGGAAATATATGTCCTTCTATTTGTGTAGACATCAAGATACAATACAGCTGCTCACCTTAAACACTGTCAGTATTTCAAACAAAATGGACTCAGATTTAAAAAGAAATTTTGCATCAAGATTGAAAAGCTAGACCAAGATAATGAATCTCAATGCCAAACTCGATCTAAAATTTCTCTTTAAGTTATCAGTCTAATAAATAGTACTCCTTGCAGAATTGTAATCTCTGTTCTGATCAGCACAACAAGGGCAGTCATTCTTTCCCTCTACTCTGCCTTTGTGAGACCCCAGCTCAAATACTGCATCCAGGTTTTGGGCCCCTAGTACAACAAACATGTGGACATGTTACAGTGGGTCCAGAGGAGGGATACAAAGATGATCAGAGGGCTGCAGCACCTCTCCTGTGAAGACAGGCTGAGAGAACTGTGGTTGCTCAGTCTGGAGAAGAGAAGGCTTTGGGAAGATCCCATTGCAGCCTTTCAGAACCTAAAGGGAGCAAGAGGGAAAGGGACTTTTTGTACGGGCAGATAATGACACAACAATGTTTTAAACTAAAAGAAGAGATACTTAGATCAGATGTTAGGAAGAAATTCTTTACTGTGAGGGTGGTGGGGTATTGGAACAGGCTGTCCAGAGAAGATGTGGATGACCCATCCCTGGTAGTGTTCAAGGTCAGATTAGATGAGGTCCAGGGCAACTGGTAAAGTGAGTGGTATCCCTGCCCGTGGTGGGGGATTTGGAACTAGACGATCTTTAAGGTCCTTTCCAATTCAAGCCATTCTGATTGCCTTGCATGCTCCCTCAAATTAGTGAGTCACAATTGAGACTATTTGTAGTGGGAGGATCTTTCTTTATACAGGCGCACAATGTCTTTAGGCATTGAAATACTTAGCTCTTTTATCAGCCTAATATAGGCATGTTTTGAAAATCATGCTTCTAAACACCTTTTCTTGCAGTATGATGTCTATTTCTTCAAAGGTGAACATTTGTCAAGCTCTTCAGCCACCTAGACTTTGCATTGTTATGAACCAATGCCAAGGGTAGTGTTGATGTCTGACACTGTGTTGCACTCCTGGGTGTGAGTTGGTGGTATGTGGAAATAATACTGCTACAAATCTATGGAGAAATGTTAGTGTCTGACCTGATAGAATTGCAACAAAGCATAACAAGTAAACAAGCAAACACATTCTAGGTTCAGGTAATAAACACTGCAGCTGAAGGAGGAAAAAAAAAGTGGGATTAGATGGGAAAGACCATTATTGTATCAAAATGATGCATCTGCAAGCTCCTTTCATGAGTGTTTTATGACTAGGCAAACACATTTTCATGTTGGCTTCTGCAGTAAATGTTTCTCCTTTATTACTTGATAGCCACTTAGAATTTAGCCTGATTTTTAACAGTGCTAACATACAGTACTGAGAAAATTTATTTGAATAAAATAAAGCTACATTCTTCTAAACTGGAGTCATAATATTAATACTTAAAATACACAGCAACATGCTGGGAAAATGGGATAGTTATTTAGATATATTATAAAATGTATCCCACTACTTTGATGTGATTCACTACTATTTCACCAAACCAATTTAACAGCCTCCTGTGGAGAGGGAATAGTGCAATTAAAATTAGTAACAGAGATTTTCACATCCATATTTCTAATTCAGGGATGGGTGATAATGAATTAAATACCTTTTCCTTCTTCTGAAGTCAAATCAGTATTAGATGAATCTGAGCTAGAATTCATATTTAGAGAGTGTTCCTGTGTGCATTTACAGCATCTGTGGACAGATTTTCACATGAGAAATAGGTGTTCCATCTCAGGTTTGCATGTCAGTTATCTTTTTTGTTTGGTTGCTTTTTCTTCTATTAGATTCTTGAAAATTAAGTGAATGCATAATCTCAATTGCTAAAAGGTTAAATCATTTTGCAGCATGTTGTGCTCCCGAAAACTAGAACTTCCTGGGAAGAGAACTTCTGTCATTAAATTTACCTTGGACAAAAATTAAGGTAGAGCAAAAGATTGATAGCCCTGGGAACAATGGTCTCTAGACACTTGTTAATCAGACATTGGAAAATCCAATGGATAATTCTCCAGGGTGAAGTGGCTAAATTTGTTTGTAGACATTATGAATAAGAAGCAGTTCTCAACTCATTACAAGGCAGCATAAAAAAAATAACAAGGATATGCTGTTGTCTGTGTATGATATTACTCTGAAAAAAATTCCCTGAAACACCAAACCTCAAGCCTCCTCCTGGTGCTTCCCATAATTAGACACAGAAATTAGATATCACTTTTTAAGCAAACAAGTCAGTGTAGCAAGAGTCACATTAACCCTTCACCTAAACACAGATTAAATAATAGTTGTATATTAGTAGGGGTCTATTGGTAAGATAACATCTTTGATGACTCCTGTTGCATCCATGAGTTTGCAATATATGTGACTGCTTTTGCTTCTCAATAAAAGCTTTTAAATAAGCGAATGAACAAACTAACTCCGGCCTGTGTGCTGACTGCACTTGCCCTTGCAGATGGTATGTAAATATGGAAAAATGTAAATTACCTATTCCTGAGACATGACCAGTAACGTGCTGAAGAATAGGAATCAAAGCAACTGTGAGTTTAAGGTAGAATTTTTTTTGTGCAGTGTTACCATGTGTTGTGGCTTAATCTTGGGTGATGCCAAGTGCCCACCAAAGCTACTCTGCCAACTCCCCTCCTCAGTGGGACATAAGGAAAGAAAACATAAGGAAAGGGTCATGGATCAAGATAAGGACAGGGGGAGATCACTCACCAATTACTGTCAAAACAGGCTCAACTTGGGGAAATAATTAATCGCAAATTAAATCAGAGTAGGATACTGACAAATAAAACCAAATCTTGAGAACACCTTCTCACCACCCCTCCCTCTTTGCAGGACTTAACTTTACTCCCAAGTTCTCTTCCGTCTCTCCCTCAGTGATGCAGGGGGATGGGGACTGGGGGGGACTGCGGTCAGTTCATCACATGTTGTCTCTACCACTCCTTCCTCCTCAGGGGGAAGACTCCTTACGCCTTTTCCTTGCTCCACTGTGGGTTCCAATAAATGTGAGACAGTCTCTTTGAACTTCTCCAGTGTAGAGTCCCTCCCATGGGCTGAAGTTCTTTACAAACTGAACCAGTGTGGATCCCTTTGATGGGCTTGCAGTCCTTCATGAACAGACTGCTCCAGCGTGGGTCTCCTACAGGGTCACAAGTCCTGCCAGCAAAACTCCCCCAGAATTGGCTCCTTTCTCAATGGGGCCACTGGTCCTGTCCAGAGCCTGCTGGGCCTTCCACAGCATCACAGCCTCCTTTAGGCACATCCACCTGCTCAGGTGTGGGGTCCACCATTGGCTGCAGGTGGATCTGCGCTTCACCATGGACTTTCATAGTCTGCAGGTGCACATGCTGCCTCACCATGCTCTGCACCACAGGCTGTAGGGGTATCTCTGCTCTGGTGGAGCACCTTCTCCCCCTGTTTCTTCACTGACCTTGGTGTCTGCAGAGTTGTTCCTCTCACTCCTCTCTTCTCTGGCTGCAATTTTCTTCTGCCCAAAATCATCTTCCCCCTTCTTAACTATATTACCCCAGAGGTGCTAGCACTGTCGCTGATGGGTTCTGTCTTAGACAATGGTGGGTCTGCCTTGGAGCTGCTTGGCATTGGCTTCATCAGACACAGGCAAAGTTTCTAGGAGCTTCTCACAGAAGCCACTGCTGTAGGCCCCCGACTGCCAAAACCTGGTCACACAAGACCAATACATTAGGTTTATTTTGAATGTATTTTCCACTAGTTCCTGAATGTTGCTTATCATTTTCTGACTGAACTACAGTATCTCCTGTGTGCATTAGCTTTATTATCTGCGTGAAGGAAACTACACTTCATAGGAGAAATAATTTTTAGGCTTTACTTTTAAAATATAGATTGTAAATGTATTACAGTCTTGAAAACGTACATGCCTTTAAATGCCTTAAAGATGGAGGCTAGTATTGTACCCTGCGTACTGATTGCTAACTCTCTTAAGGTAAAAAAAAATCTGGAAAATTCTTATTCTAGATGTGAGGAAAGGCTTATGTCCTGTCCAGATTAGAAAACAAGTCATAAGCATGGTTAATTTGTTAAATCTAAACTGATTATATTCATATGAATTGAAAAAGTATATTTTAACTTACCATTTACTTCATAACAGTGCCTTGTAGCTGTGCTGATAACTAAGTGAATATTTTAGTTACCAAGCAGGCTTGCATACTCCTATTTCCAGAAGAGATGTGAAAACTGAGGTGTCTGTGCATTTCACTGAAGTGCAGAATACCACAGAATGCAGAAGGGTAACTGATAGAAAAGGGGTTCCTGCAGTTCTGCAAGAACTTGCTCTGAGACAGTATGTTGCAAAGTGAGCATTCGAGTTAGGCAGTAGAAATGTTTAAGAGATTTTTCTGCTTTTAGAATGGAGGATCCCAGGTTTCATATGTTCCTGTGACCCAGATTTGTTTTATAGCACCAAGGAAAATCAGATGGTTGAGATTCCACCAAAAGAGTGAATCAAATGAAACAGCATGTTTTAAATGAAGTAAATGAGCCAGCTAAGAAATGTGATGACATGTAGTCTCACATGCTCATATACTGCTTTGGCACTGTGCTAGGCCAGAACACTTTGTAATGTTATTATTTCCCATTTACCTGCAGTGTTGCCCTGAGGTTCTTAGAACTTTAAGTGCAGTAAGTTTTCTTTTGTCCATTCCTTTCTTCTCTTCCATCGCAAAGGTGATAAATCATAGTGACCCTCCGTGTAGTAAAGAAAAATGGGCAAGTCTTTATGCAGCTTCTGTCAATGCCATCCTTTCAGAATGCTGGAAGAGGTCACCAAGATCAAATATAGACATCTCCCACTAGAGTGGAGCATGTAACCTTGAACTCTTTCCCAGCACCTGCCAACCCATCAATAGCCAGTTTTAGGATACAGCCAGGCTGAGGTTACTGTAAGCCTTATGTTGAAGGAGAGCTTTGAACAAATGAGTGAGCATTTATGTCAGCTGGAAAAGGCTTTAAATCCAATTATACTGCTATGGTTTGCAGTCATACTCTGAGTCTTGGTGAAGCATGGTTCCAAGTGTGTTTTGTGAGAGAGCTTCTGGATCTGACTGTTTGGGACTTGTATAGTTTGGCTTCCATGTGCTTCCTGTGCAGCAGAAGAAAGGTTTCCTACTCTCTTCAGACCATCCTGTAGCTTTGCACAGAAGGGGTGGAAAGGTTTTGCCCTAAATTCCTGTGGTCATTTGTTTCATTGATCTGCAGCCTCACTTCTGGTTCTGTCAAAAGTGCTGCTATTTAAATGTCTGATTTCCCCTATTCATGTGTTCACTTCAGACAGCCAGCCACAAGACCCTTTCACTGCACTCATGTGAGCAGAATGCACAGAAGTGGTTCAAGGAATAAACCAAAGTTTGCAGTCCGGTTCAGTAATTTATTAATTTAAGGCAGTCTATTTATTGTCTAATTTGCTTACTACAACTATTTTCTAATTGAAGGTATCTTTCTTGCATTGTAATTTACTGACAGCGATGTCAATTTTTACCTGCCTGTATTGCAGCAAAACAATTATCGTAAAGCACAGTTGCATTGTGTAAACAGTAATACTTAAGGCAGTCCATTTACTGGAATACATTAAAGTCTATTAAAATGGACTATTTAAAAGTGTGACTTTCTCCCTATTTCCTATGTTTTGATTGTCATTGTTCTCTCAGTTATAAAGTGGTTTGTTGACACCAAATATTTTAATAATTCCTTTGCAAGTCCTTGTGCCTATGCCTTTGAGATGCTGCTGTAGTAATTAAACTGTCTTTTAGTTGAAATGCTTGCAAAGCGTCCAGTTCTGTGCCTGGCAGCTGGTGATGCATTATAGAGACATTGAGCTAATCGATTAAAACCGCAGAGACATGGGAGTTGTCTGACAGCACTGTACTAGGATGAAATTAGTTGGAATTGCATGGTGAAATTAAGGGGAATGCAGGTGATTGCAGCCCTTCTGGGAGAATCCTGGGTGAGAAGGACGCTGTGCACTGATCCCTGTGTAATTAGGACAGCCATGTTTTAACAGTATTTCTAAAGTATTAAAATGGACTGGGTAAATCAGCAAGGTTGTTTCCAGTGAACTTGGCATCCATCCACTGTGAGTAAAATAACATGAAATTTTTCAGCTGCTAGGAAATGTGAAATTGGACTAATTGTCTTCTAACTAGTCTGCTAGCATGTTAGTCTGTAGCAGGTTAGAAATATGAATACCTTATGCTTTCAGGTCTACTATTGGAGCTTAAGTCATGCTGCTACACTTGCAAAATAAAATACACAGGGTTTACAGTAGAATATTTTTGGAATAGGCAAGGCAAGTATGAACACATACTGAATCACAGTGCATAGGGGCAGCTTGGATATACTGGTTTGTAAAACTGCATAAAGAGTTGGCTTTGAAATATTCCAAATGGTACTCAAAGAGGCAGGCCTAACCATAGATGGTCTAAGTAGAGATCTTCCTTTTCACTTGCTCTACACAGATGCTAAGGAACCTATAGAGTTAATTTCCAGAAAAATCATTGTTAGCTTTTCTAGCTAAGTGAATGCCTCATATTACTCTTTTATTTTTTCTAAGCAGTACTGATTGTAAGGGTGTCTGCTTTCTACTCTGATTATACATCTCTTTATTTGACTCTGGCAAAACTCTTTGGCTAAACTGTTCAGCAGAGTGGGTAGATGTGGAATGCCTGTTTTCAGTACCAAAACCAATGTTACTGCTGTACATTTCACTCTAAAGCAAAATGACAAAAGACGCACTAGATGTTACAAAAAAGGCCTTCTCCTGTCTTTTGGAGGTGTACAAGACACTGAGGACTGTCCTTCCAGGCCTCGTGGAGACCAGACTGCACTCCCAGTTGTAGCACTAAGATTCTTCAAAGGCTCATCCTCTGGAGCAATGGCAACTTCTCTCTCTCCCCTTGTCTCTCATAGCCCCACTTCCACAGAGTTCGAGGACAACAGAGGGTGATGCTCTCCTAGGAATTTGGGAGTCAGGTCTATCTGGTGGATTCCCACTGCTGCATTTCATGAAGGTTAACACAAGGGAAGCAGATTAAACTGGAGGTAAACTTCTGTTGTGGTTTAACCCCAGCCAGCAGCCAAGAACCATTCAGCTAACTCCCCCACCAGTGGAATCAGAGAAAGAATCACAAGAGCTTGTGGGGTGAGGTAAAGACAGTTTAACAGGGAGAGCAAAATCTGCACATGCAAACAAAGAAAAACAAAGAATTAATTCACTGCTTCCCATGGGTAGGCAGGTGTTCAGCCATGTTTAGAAGAATACGATCACATCATACATAATGCTTTACTTGGGAAAACAAACACCATCACTCCAAATGTCCCCATCTTCCTTCTTCTTCCCCTCAACTTTATATACAGAGCATGATGTCATATGCTTTGATCAGTTTGAGTCACCTGTCCTGGCTATGTCTCCTCCCAAACTCCCATGAACACTCAACTTCCTTGCCAGCGTGGCAGTATGACGAGCAGAAAAGACTTTGGCTCTGTGCAAGCCCTGCTCAGCAATAACAAAACATCCCTTTATTATCAGCACTGTGTTCAGCACAAATCCAAAACACAGCCCCACACCAGCCACTGTGAAGAAAATTCTCTACCCCAGTCAAAACCAACACAACTTCCATCAAGTCAGATTAATGGATTGTTATAAAGAAAGAGTTGTCTCTGCTCCAGTATAGAAGAGAGATTGTTTGTCAGTCAAACCAATACCGTATACAAGAGCAGAAATAGTCAAACTCATCACAGGCTTAATTCAATGAATAAAATTTTATTTTTTATTCTATTCCTGAATAAAATAAAACCTGAACAGCAGAATGCCTTAGAAAGTACATGGAAGTGCTCATTGGGCAGGGCCCATGATCTGCCTCACTGTTAACCTTTGAGCACTGGTTGCTGATGGGGCTGGTACTCAGTTACAGTCCAAATGCTGTGTTTAGAACCTAGGCTTTAGTAATTTCCGGGAAATGTCTCTAATATCACTGTGAATCTGGGAGTCAGTGGACATAGTTTTTGCCCTGTACATGTCTTGTGTTCAGCATAACTAGTCAGATCAAATCCTTGCTGAACTCAGTTTTCTCGTGTGATTAATTGTATACTGAACTGCTACCACAGACTGACAAAACATGATGACTTTTTAGAAACTAGCTTCTTAATTTTGTTTTGAAAGAAACTTGTTTATGAGTTCTTTTTCATGGTGTCTTACCTTTAAGCTGCCCTATTAAAAAAGTCTTATTTTCTTTTCCATTTTAATTCTAGCAATCAAGATGTTTATTTTGGAACAAGTTGCAGCTATGCAGTAACATGTTTCACTCTAAATAACCAATAGGTGCTCTCAGTTCTACTGGACTGAACGTTTACTTTTTGTTGTTTTGATCTGGTGTGGTGGGGAGCAGGGGGGACAGCTCTTGTGTGTTTATTTCTGTAGTTTTTACATTGAATAAAACCAGCATTATTATGATAACATATCTTATATTGCTTCTGGTAAAAATATATCTGATTTTTACAACTATATTGACCACATCTGTTTTAAAACTAGAAACTGCAGCATATTTAGGAGAATATTTATGTCAGAATGGGAATATACAAGCAGCACATCTCAAATGTTTCCCCTTTTAATATCCACATTTTGCTGTACAGAACACACCTCTCCATTCTCCTGTCAATGAAATAACAACTTCATTCAGCCTTAGTATATCATTGTCTTCCATGATAAGTTCAGTAGGGGACTTCAGTATTACCAAAGCGTATCTAATACATTTTTATTAAGCTTTTTCAGAGATGCAGTAAGAATTCAACACCCCCCTTATCTGCCAAAATTTCTTTGTCTACAAAATGAACTGCCAAAGAAAGCCATTGGGTTATTTTTGCAAAACTGCCATTTGTAAGGCCATTTCACTTGACTGTTTTCCTGTAAACCAAGGGTGGCACGTAAGTTATTAAAAAAATCCAACATGATGGACAGCAATTCCAGTTGTCCTAGTTATGCATTAACTAATTAATAGTTATGCATTAATGTTTTGAAATGTTTAATAGCTAAAGATGGTCTTGAAAAGTGCAAGAGGTAGAGAAAAGTACTTCAAAAGATGTGGGACTGGAGACTATTGGCCAATTTTGACTTACAAAACTTAGCATGGCCCTAATAATGAAGTCATAACTGCTATCTCTAGACTTAATTTGGATTTTTATGCTCTCATATTTAGCCAGATTTTGATTTTTTGATTCTTTTCTTTCAGGGTCAGATAATTTCACTTGGCATGGTTGTTCTTGTGCATTTTTCAAATATTAAAACTAGATCGTTTGAGGACTCTGTCCTTTATCTTCTGCTCTTGATGAAAAACCATTGCGAAACTTTCTGAAAAGATACTCCTAGAAGAACATGCTTAAATATTTCTGTGTGAAAATCCAAGGAGGTGAAAAAAACAGTGGGAATTTGTTTTGGATGAGGTCCTTACCTATGATTTTGCCAAAAGCAGAAATCTGATTTAGATCAGCTGATTGTTCACATTTTCAGCTGCTGTAGGCGTGATGATGAAGAGAATTCTATGCTTTAGTATATCATCTGGAAATGATAGAAATTGGGAAACATCCAGATTTTTTAAGGCGATGATTATCTAGTCATTATTTTAACTGGTTATTTCTTACTAGCAAGTTTTGAATGCAAAACATTTTTTGAATGCTTGGAAACATGGCAGTTTAATAGAAGTCAGTAGAGACCTAATCAAAACAGTGTAAGTTTTAAACAAGGAAGCATGAATAATAGTCCTTGAACTAGAACAATCTGAGTTGTACTCAAAAAAATCATGAAATGCTTAACTGTAATCCAAATATGTGTGATAAGCTAATGAAATGTTAAAATGGTCATAGACCATCTTTTCTTCCTGTGCCACAAATTAGATCTTTGATAGTACACAGATCAGGCACTTATTAAAATAATAAAACCAAACAGAAAACTCCCATAAAACCAATACTGAAAAAAATCTTTCTAGAACATTTTATATGATACTACATGAAACCACTGAACTACTGTATTGAAGCCATGATAAACGTGTTAATGAATCCAAGCCAACATTCAAAGGGAGAATGTTATGCACTTTCTCTGTGAAACAACTGTTTTGTGTCCATAAGATCTGTTGCAAATACTTTGATATAATCCAAATATTTGGAATATTTTTTTTAAAATGAAACTGGGAAGGTTTAATGGTCTTGCACTAACCAATGTCCGTCCTTTATTTCCCTTTGTTATGTTTTAATGCAATGTTTGAATGTTGTGTTTACACCTCTACATTCTTACATGAAGGTTTATGTTCATATCTTTAATGATACTGAAAGTGTTGCATGTCCCTTGGACTCTTCAGATTTCCATTTCCATATACTTCTTAACCTCATCAGCAAATGATCAGGGACCTCTACAGCCAGCACCGTTCCAGCCTTTGAATTAACAGCTTGTTGCTAGTTAAATTAATCAGCTTGTGTGCAAAACAATGATATATAGCCTTCTCTGAAACAGCACTATCAATGATTCCCCTCTCCACAGCCAGTCTAGTACTTCTGAAGTTGGGTTCTGTTATCTGGAGAACTTTCTGGGCTGCTTTTAAATCATGAACTTAAACACATGGTCCCAGATACCTGGGGTGGAATGGCAGAGCATTTAAAGTTTTGTGTGTGCTGTGTGCCAAGTTGCATCTCAGAGCTGCCAAACGCAACACCTGAAGCATGTGCCAGATGGGATGCTTTGCTTTTGCCTTTGTTTCATTTTCTTATGCTTTTCTACTAACAAACTTTGGTTTGGTACTGTGATGCAAGGCAGGATGAATAATATAAATAAACGGAGGTGCATTCTTTGAAAATAAGATAAATGTTCACTTTGTTCTCCACACCATGGAACAGCAGCTGTCACATTTGTTTAACATGTTTATTTTTTTTCAAAATAGACCAACTTTATTCTCATTGGTAATTTTCTGAATTTAATTCCAAGTGTGTTCAATCGATTTTTAGTTACCTTCTTCACGGAAGTAACAATTGATAGACTACATTTCCAAATACATAGAAGTTGGTGAGGTTTTTTGAGTCAGGATGCATTTCTGTTTTTATTTTCTCATCACTGTTGTCCTTTTTGTGTTATCTTCCGTTCCAATAGTGCCAATGTTACAGCTGTATGTACTTTCTTTCTAGGCAGTTTGCAGTGCAAAAGGAAATCCATATTCTAAGTATGTCTCACCAGGGAAGAAAGCTTTTAAAGATTTCATTGCAAGATAAGGACATTTGTCCAAAAGGGCTTTGTAGCTGAAGGAATATGATCTCCCAGTGGTCTACAGGCTTATTCAACCAGGGCAGTTGTCTCCTCATGAGTAGTTGTCTCCTCATGAGTGGAGAGACTGATTGACTGTACCAGACTTCCCTCTGGAATCAATTCATATTCCTATGTACCATTATAGCATGAATGTGAGGTACTCCAGCAGAAGCTAATTAAGATACTCAGATGTGCCTTAGAATCATAATTTTCTCTCATCTTATTCTGTGCAGCGACTTTTAAACTCAGCTTTTTACAACCTTCTGATTGTCGTAGGAGTAAGACAGAAAACTGAAGAGACTAAGATATCAGCCATTGTTACCTTAGAGTGTTTGCACATCCATTGAGAAATGAAGCAAATGCAGAAAGACATTTGCAGTGAAAACACACTTTCTATTTCTGCCAGTATATCAGTAATGTTTCCTTTGATGGAAATGCCTGGATTGCATTCTGAGCTAAGGGATGGGGGTAAATCTGAATTTTGTTGGTTAACTGTGTAATAATAACAATGTAACAATAGAATGATGCCTTAAAGAAAACTCCAAGGAAATATATAACTGTTTACTTAAAGGATAGTCATATTAAGAGGTCACATTATTGTTCTATGACATCAGTAATGCATATTAAAAGACAAGAAGGTGCAACACAAACTCTATTTTTTAAAACCTCTACTCTTGAAAAATCTCCCATTGCCATTTTCTCATAAAATGCAATAGAAGTTTTTTAAAAAAACTTCATCCTGATAAGTGAATTAATTAATCAGCTTGCTAGCAGTGTATTTTGAAGAAACATTTTTAGTCAAATAAAATTCGGTGCTCCCAGTCCCCAGCATTAGCCTTACTCGGTTTAAAATTTTTACCAAACATTTCTGTGGAACAGTAAGCCTTTGTGTTCTTTGTTTATTTTCTCATCATTTTTTCCCCTTGAAGCAATTCCTACAGGTCTATGGATGGAGAGGCGTTTATTTTGAAACATTACATGAAATGATTTGCCCTTCCAACATGCCTGAGCTCAAGATGTTATTACAAAGGCCAAAAGGGTTTGTCTGTATGGACCTAATTAATTAAAAATGGAAGTTAGAAAGGTTGCATAGTTATTTATGAGAAGATATAGAAATATAAAACCAGGATCTATATACATGACATTTTATTTTGTTCTCCTGGCTGAAGAATTATTAAGCTTGCATTAAAAAAAAAAAAAAAGTAGATCATGCAAGATTAACCTGACAATCAGACAACTGACTTTTTTTTGGGAAAAAATGCTAATTACTAATAGTCTTTCTGAAGCTTAATTTGCTATAATGCTTTATGAGAAATTATTTATTCAACCAAAAAGTATAGGTGTCAGCATAAGAATTGATAATTTGTGGATTGGGTAAGAAACTAAGCTCAGTGAGATAGCAGTGAAAGGGAGCTTCCTAACAGGAGAGAAGATTTTAAGGAACTTCTCAAGATCTAAGAAAAGTTGACCAGTGACACAAAACTAAGAGAAAGAAGCAGTCAGGGCTGAATAATTTTGAGGACTAGAATAGCAGAAATGGAATTATTTTGCATAGCAGAAAGTGCAAAATGCTGTACCTGGGGGCTAGTAGTACTAAATTATATTGGAGCAAGAATTCTACTAGATAGGAATGAATGAAGTAGAGAAATTGATCTTCAGGAGCCTAAAAGGTACCACTGGGATGCAATGTGATAAAGTCAAATGTAATCCTAAGGCTGGAGTGTTGTTTCTGGGCGAGATTAGATGGTACTGCTAGAGCTGCAGAAGGGAATGATTTATACCAAGTTATATGAAAAACTGTGTACCAGTGGCTAGTAGGAGTGGTGCTCCAACCAAGGCCTGTTGTGTATCTTGCTCCGGGGTTTCTCTCTGCCTCCAGGATGTGTGCCCTGTCTCCAGGTGTTGTATTGACAGGCTCTCTATGAGCATATATGGGTTTTTGCTCTGCACAGGAGGGAAATGAGACATTGAAGGTTTTTACTGAGGGTTATGGCAATCTGATGTGGAGGTATCCAACTGTTCCCAAGGAGGGGCTGCCACTGTTGAGTTGGGCATGAAGTGTCCTGTGCTAAGAAAAGGGGAATTCAAAGTGTGAAAGATACTGATAAAGACTTTGAGAATAGTGTGTTTATCTGGGGATGGGGAGAATGAAAAATACAGAAATATGTATAAATTTGGATGGAAATTAGATTTAACCAGCAAAAAGAAGGCTAGGAGATTATATGATTGCTCTTTCTGGGATGCTTAGAATGCCAGGCACCCTGGAAAATATTCTAAGTTGGAGGATCATGTAGTTTCAGGCAGCATTTGGTATTAGCTGGCCACAAATAAATTTAAGACAGAAATTTAACGGAAGACATCCAGCCACTAAAGTAATCAGAACCTTAAAAAGCTAAAGCAAAAGGGGCAAAACACTGAGTTCTTTTCAGAGGGCAATCAATATGCTTTTGAAAAGATAGATGATGATTTGTGCAAATAAAGTACCAAATTCAGTGAAAAAGCAGGTCTTTCTTACACTTCATCTCTTGATTTCCAAGGCATTTAACTAATAAAGTGAAAAAAATTAAAACCATTCACCACCTATGAGATTATTTCGAAGAAGTTTTTGCACATAAAGAAGCCCAGGTTCCCTCTGCTCTCTTTCCTAAATTCTCCCAGTGTTGTACAAGTAACACGCAGACCATTTTCTAGAAATGGTGTCCTGTTATGTCTTGTAACATGCAGTGACCTTGTGATACAAGTTAATGTCATCTACAGGGTAGGCTGAGAACCTCCAATCACACCCATTTCAAAGTGTAGGCTTGAATCCCAAAGCTAGAGGGAGAATGCACAGCTTCTGTGCTGAATTCACTAGGCATCTGAGCATCCACTTTTATAGTCTAAAAGAATCTCAGCTTCTATTTAGATAACAGATGAGGATGCTGCAGAAGAGAAGCATTATTATGATATGATAGCTCAGATGCAGCCACTGCATGTGCTGAGATTTTTAAATTTAGTCCCTCAGTCATGGCAGTATATTTCTAGGAACAGCATGTCTACAGCATAAAAGATCTCAATTTTTTTCAGACTTGTTAGGTTTGTCAGTGTGCATATAAAAAGTTTGTCAAACTCAGAGTGTTTTAGGTGAGCAAAAACGATCAATATTTTAATGAATCATTATTTATCATTAAGATTATTATTTTAATGATATAGGTAATATTATTATTACTACTTCTGTTATATATTTCTTGTTACTTGTAGTTACCTGTATCTTTATACCAATGAAGGATTCAACACACTTTTCACTGCTCTTACATTGCTGAGGTATTTAATTTTCTGTGCAGGTACTAGCTGTCAATCAAGGCTAATCAAACTGGCACAGTTAACATAATACATCATAAAATTTCACAGTAATGTCAACCTATAATTCTGTCAATCTGGTTAAAGGAAATAGGCTAAAAACAATATTGCCATTTTGTAATAACACAGGAAAACAGAATTTTGGAATAATGTTTTTACAGACTGCTATAAATATACTGTGTCTAAGTTTCAAGAGCAGCAATAGTTTCCATCAGAATTGGATTGGTCAAATATCCAGAGTATTGAATCCTTATTTTTTGCTTTTCTCACTCTCAAATATTTCCAGTGTATCTTGAAAAGGAGTGAGGTATTGCAGTTCTCCCTGTACTGTGACACTGGAAATGTCAAGGAAGAAGAGAAATGGGAAGGCATGAGTTTCTTCTGTGCTCATGTCACTGGCCAAGGTTGGTTGGACAGTAACATCTGGGAAAGAAGGTTCCCAGCTCTGCTATCAGCTATATTTTTCTACCTTGTGTGCTAAGAATAGAGGGAACTCATAGCGAACCAAACAAAACAGAGAGTTTTACTCCAGTTTATATGCATGGGAACAGAAAAGTGCAGTCCGGCTATTTGCATGCCACAACAAAGAAATGTAGGCAGAAAATATAAGGCTTCAAAACCCAGTGTCTTTCTGCTTAGGAGATTATGACTTGCAGACTTTTTCAAGTTTTTTTTTTTTAACCATTTGAGCCCTTAACAGACAAGGTTAAGTCTGTTCAAAACAGCTTGCTTTTCAAATTTGCCTTTGGCAAAACTTGTACAAATAACTGAACACTACCAAGCTCTCAGCAAGAGATATCCATTTACTACTATTAAAGTGTATCCAAATGCACAAGTAGCCCTCTTAAAATGAATGAGTCTTTTCATAAACTGAAATATTAATTGGGCCAAAAAGGTGTTACAGAAGTCTATACGGACTTAGCTTGTTCAAGATGTGATGATCTTTGTTTGCCATAAGTATTTGATCATAATATGTTTCATGAGCTGAGGAAGGAGCATCTTTAGAAGCACTGGTGAGATTTCTTTCTCCCCCTACAAGATGATTTTCTTCAAAATACAGAACATTGTATAATGAATCACCTAGGTTAGGTGGTCTTTGCCAGTTGATGTTACATGTTTGTAAACCAGTCAAAGCTTAAAGGGAAGGTTAGGTGATATGGATGTTTAATCATCAGAAATTTTGGGTTGTAGGTGCAGAAGCTAGAGGAGAAAGGATGATAAATTAATCTGAGATCTTTAAATGAAACATAGGTCTTGACGCAGAAAGGTTGAGAAAATAAGGTGAGAATATGGTCTTTGTGAAAGGCACTATTAACAATCAGATGTCTATTTACAAAAAAAAAAAAAGGTTAAAAACAGATGCAAGCAATCATCATGCCTGGGTACAGCATCCATAGGAATGCATGACACTAACAGTGACTGCAGTAAGAGAAGAGAAGCAGAATGGAAACTGAATTCACTTCAGTTTAATGTGAAAAGCCATCATTCTTTAGCAAAGTAACAGAGAATCTGAAACAATGACTTCTCATGGCAAATAGACAAGACTAATTTAAAAAAGAAATTCAGACAAAGTAGTTACAGTAATTCAATACTTGGAAGGAGAAGTTTATAGATTATATATGGAGGGAAAAAGCAGAAACATTTCAAGCTTACTTTAGTTGCAAGCATAAGCAGATTTTTAGATACCATTAGCCAGGGAACAGCCTGCTCGGGAAAGTGATAGCTAAGTTCAAAAGCTGTTCACAAGGAAATTTAACAGAGTGGTCTTGCTTAAAGTGTTGCCTCTGAATACAGAATGAGAGCTTGAAAGTGAATATGCAGTTGATGTAGACATGAAAACAGTGAAAGATGTGTGTCCATCCTTGTGGACTTTTCTTACTGTAATGCCTAGTGGCAGTAGGAGATGATTTTGTAGGCCTAACAGTTTGGAAGCTGTGTACAGTAGCCTTACCTATGCCTCCATGAACTCATGAGCCCAAAGGAGAAAGAACCATTTTCTCTTCCTGATATATGCATGTGAAGATGAATCAGTAAGAGAATTGTTGTTGCACAAGTGCCCAAACTGTTCCCAAATTTATGTCTCCCTGCTTCATTTCTCCTGTAGGAGAGAGAGTGTGTGATTGCTCTGGACTCATTGCATTCACCTTCAACCAAGAGAAGTAAGCACTGCTTTAAAAGTCTAGCAAGAGGCCGCACAGGAAGGATTGTGTGTTAGTGCCAAGAAGAGAGAGTAACTTAAAGGATAATGCTGGTTTGCTTCTTCCAATAAAATGCCTACCTCAAAGTTACAAGGAAGCTGTTTTATGTTAGTCTTTACTACTGTCACACAACAGCACTGGGAGTTGATTTCTTTTAAAGCAGCAAAAGAAAGTTTGAAAGAAAAGTCAAAGTTAACCCACCTCAGAACTCCATAGTGACAAACCTGAAAAGTGACGTGAGAGGAGCCCTTTGCCAGATCCCAAACCACAGCAAAGCTGAGCACGTAAAGCACTGAAGTACAGGTCAGTCTAGTGATTTATACAATGTGTAGTGAAGTGGAAAATATTTATAAATCACTTGCCTTCTCTCAGAAAGAATATAGAAATAACAATATCACTTTTAA
The DNA here is from genome assembly GCA_013396755.1 of Sclerurus mexicanus. Taxonomy (NCBI): domain Eukaryota; kingdom Metazoa; phylum Chordata; class Aves; order Passeriformes; family Furnariidae; genus Sclerurus; species Sclerurus mexicanus. Next base: position 960,726 of record VWZF01006848.1, on the reverse strand, counting down.
AATGTGGAAGGAGCATTTCAGTGCAAACTGAATGTGTTGCAAGAAGATGTTTTTAAATCAAAGAATTCAGAAACAAAGAAAAAACATGGAGTACCTATTTAAAGAGGCTTTCTGGAAAGCAGTGAACTGCAATACTCTATATCATTAAAAAAGAAAAGTGTTTCCTCGCAACTGCAAACAATGGTTTGAAGTAAAGTATATGTTCTAAGTTACTGTGGGTGTGGTAGTGCTAACGGGTATAGAGTTGTGTGTAAGTCATTTAGACAACGTAGGAAAAGATCAGCACAAGAAGTGGCAATTGCTCCCCCAGCTTCCAATCTGTTCCTGTATGAGAAATGACAGTCACCAAGCCCCAAACTTTCTGAGGCAGAAATGTGTCAGGAGTGTAGATGAGAACACAGAGCAACTGGAATTTGTTTAAGCGCTTTGGATTTTCAAACATGAAATAAAAAATAGCACTAGGAAGTGAGTTGATTGAAGCTGAGAGGTGGAGGAGGTAGCCTGAATATGCATCGTAAATGTATATTTTCTTGGGATCTATATCCCATTACAATGTTCCAGAAGACGTTCAGACTGTTAAGCCAGAAATCTGCAGTGTTGTTACTCAGTTGAGAATTGGTGGGAGTTCTCAGGATTACAATTTGTAAAGAAATTTTGAATGAGTTGGGTTTTATTTGTGTACTGAAACTCCCTGTAGTAGAACTGAAGGTGGCAAAGAAATCATTTTTAACAGGTCAGTGCCAATGTTAGTTATACGTGCTGGAGACTTTTTTCAAGCCTTTGTCACCACACACAACCTCCTGCAGCTGAGTCACATCTGTTCAAGTGAGACGCTGAGAAGGCATAATAAGAGGAGGGCAGGATTCCACTGAAAGCATCATTGAGAAGGTAGCAGTTTTCCTATCCTCAGCTTCAGAAAAGAGACAGTTTAGAAGAGCAGCACATTAAGACATGTTGCAAGTCCATTTAAACAATATGCTGATAATGAGGCTTAACAAGTTAGTAAAGAAGGAATGTTAATTTCCCTTGTGCAGAGATACTTGTGTAGAGTAGCTACTAGCCCTAAAGTATTTTTCTTGCTAAAAGCAGCATTGGCAATGTAGTATTCTTTCTGGCAAATGGTGAGCCAAACAGGCAACGTGACTATGCCATACTGAAGATCTTGATTTCATGAATTTCTCTTTTGGCTTGGGAGACACTTGAGAAATTTTACAAGGGAAAGTGAGTTGTTGACTTATATCAGAGGATGACTGAGAAAGTAAAAGCTAAACTTAGAAAGTATATGCTGTAGAAAAGCTAACTATAGCTCTCCAAGAATATTGTTTGATAAAGTTTATGTAAGGATAACATAGAAATAAACACTAGGCTTTGTGAAACACCTTATCCCCAAAAGACATGGAATTCTTCACATGTATAACAGATTTATACCTAACCAGTCCTCAAAATATCACAATTATTTTAACTGCATTTTTTGTCATCTGAGCTTACTAATTTTTTCTTCAAAAACTTGGTTATATTGTCTCCCACCCTTGAAAATGGGTATAAAACCTTCTCAGAGGCTTCATAAGGGATGTATGGCTTATTTGACCAAGCCAGATAAAAAGACAAAATTGAAAAAGTTTATTAAGAAGCAAATAGATTATCTTTCATCTCGACAATACTGGAAAAGACACTAACCATTAGTATCATTGAGCTCTCCCTTCACACCTTGCTCCCCAGTGCTGGGAGGCCACCACTTTTTTATTTTGCTGTTATTAAGAAAAGGAAGTGATAGCCTTAAGAGAGGAAGGCAAAATCTTTTGCTATTCCTATCGTACATGTGCCCACCAGTCACTGCCTACTAAGTCCCAGGAGACTGAATGCCATTAGGCTTTGGTTCACCACTAAGGTTTTTAACTGGGAAATAAAAAGAGAGACGGAGTAGAGAGATAAATTACACTTTTAAAAATTACTATGACAAATTTATTGTAACTCTTGAAAAGGTGCTTGTGAATGCTTGAATAAAATGGCGTGTAGTCTGGCAAGTAATCTGGCATTCTGCTCCCTCTTTGTCACGATCAGTGCAGTTACAAAAGTAGACAGTTTTTAAGCTTTGGTGGGAACCATATGTTAGGAGTTTTTGAATTAAAGAAAGAGAGGAGTCATGCACACCTCTAGGGAGGAACAAGAAGGCAGATCAGGAAGAATTTCACAGCCAGGAAATAACAGTAATAAGAATTGAGCATCAATCACAAATGACTTCAATTATTTTGTCATTGAGTAGAATAAGAAGTTACAAAGGAGTAGAAAGATGACATATTTCTTAAGCACGATTGGAATGTTTTTAGACACCAGATCAACATGAAATATTGGGTGCCTATTTTTCATCAGAACCAAATCTGTTTCAAGAAATTACATGCTAAAAATGTTTAATATAAGTGCTATGACCATAATGAATTCCAGCTCTTATCTCTCTCATTAAAGAAGAATTGATATTTTAATTAATTAGTTGTTGTTATGGTTATTAATTGTAATAATTATAACTCTGATCCTGTGAACTACTTTACACTCTTAGTCCTCTGCCTCTGGAGAGGTCCCACTGTGCTTCAGATGCCTTGTGCATAGGTGCAGGAACCATCCTGCAGTTAGATAGGAGTACAGAGACTAGAATAAATACAACACGGCACTGCAAAAACCACTGTAACATTGTGGTAAGTTATTCAAGTGGACTCCAAAATACAACAGAAGCAAATAGATCCCTCCTTGTCCCTTCACAGATTGAACTGTCTGGCTGTGTTCTTCTCCTCACAAACATATAGATAGATATATGTGTTTCCTAGGCCCGGAGGCACAATAGCAGCATGTTTGGATATTGATTCTAGTTGCTGTATGAGATTTTCAAATGTTTGTTGGATTTACCCTTATGACTGGCTGAACACACTTGAATGATGTGGAGAACAGCTGACTGGTTGTTAAAGGATAAGTGAAAATGTTTTTTTCAGGGGAAAAATTAAGAGTAAGAAAAAATATAGTGATTTTGTGATCAAATGTAGTAACAGATCTTGTTAGTCTTCCCAGATGGGAACATATATATACACATGTATGTATATTATTATATGTATTATAAATTATGACACTTTTAAACTAGCAGATTCTATATTGCAGGGTTTTTCCTCACAAAAATAAACATCTCAGACATGCAGAAATAAGAAATGGCAGTTTAAGCATTAGCAGCTTTAAATCGGGATAAACCATCAAATTCTGGCAATTCGTCAAACATAACATCAAAACCTGGAATAGTTTTGTAAATCAAGATTAACAGATCAAGCTTGCTCTTGAGAACACTCAAGTATTACCTTCAGCACACAGTGATGCAATACATCAAACCAGCATTGCTAATGTATTGAGTGTTGGTGATAAAATTCTTAATTGCCATTATGAGGAACCTGTGACTTCTCATTTATATACTGGTTACTAACAGACATTCAGAATTTATTACTTTTTTAAGACATTCTAAGATCTATTAGAGAACTAGTTCATTCTTCCCATCAGGTACATAGGTGAAAACCAGAAATTACTTAGGTGAGGGCCAAAAATACATACTATTTGACAGAATAAAAGCATTGTATTTAAAAGCTAGAAACTATGTTACAACTGAGAAGGAAACTCAGCTTTCTGCAGGAATGCAGAAAAGCTTTGGAAAGTCTTAAAACATTGTACTTGAAAGATACTCTGTTTTGACAAATTAAAAGATACTCTGGTAGCTTTCAGATAAGTTTATATGTTTTTCTGCTCTTTTTTTTCTCAGAGGTGTATGTGCTGGACTTGTGCTGGCGTTTTATAGTTTAAAGAGTATGTAATGCATTTCCTATAAAATGTTTTAAAGCACTCTAAGAAACTAATACATTTTAAAAATAGTATTCCTGTTAAATGTATCTTATAAATGATTTATGATTTTTATTAGATCTTGCTTATGATGACCTGTTTTTCATTTATGTCTAATGCATCTATCCAAACTTCTGCAAATAGTGTCTTATATGCCAAAACTTACACCATCATGTGCTGCACTATCAGACTTCCACCATTATTCTCACATCTCTCTCAGCAAATGAAATTAATAGTAATTTATTCCCTTGAATTAGTGGGAGGGAGAAGTATGTCCACAGAAATACATAAAACCATCTCAGTCACTGCTTGAATGAGGCTCTAACCTCTCAGTGTTGGAAATCGAGAGCATTGAATAACCAGTACCTTAACAAAAAGGAGGAAACCCAGATATTATTACAACTGTACTCTAAAATCTTAAAAAATATTTACATGGGGGATATACAAATATTTTGGGGAAATACTAGAAGTATTACAATATTTTGCTTAACATTTTAATGTAAGCAGCCTATAGCGTGCTTCACACTTAAAAAGAGTTCTGAAATGCTTAGTTACAGTAGCCAATTGCACAGAGGATTAAAAAATGCATGTTCAAAACCTAATACTTTATCCTCAGCAGCTAGATGCTAATGACTGAACATGTACAGTTTGAAAACTGAAGGAACCACCACCTCATTGATTATGGTTAGTCTGTATTTTCAGACTATCTATGGCCAATAATGACAACCAGTGCCTATCTTTTATAAGAAAGAAAAAGATACCTCCTTCAGGAGAACAAGGTACCAGCCTAAAACGTATGTTGGCCAAAGCTAAACCTCAGAAATAGAAGAGCTGGTGGAAAGTGCTACTGTTACATAAGGGTAGAATTTTTTTTCTTTGTGAGAATGACAGTGATTTATCCTTTATAGGCATTTTCTAAGAAAAGGAAATTTCTCTTGTTTTGTTCCAAACAAGATACTTGTATGGCATATTTTTTTACTTACTGCCTTCTAAACTTTGCAGATGACTTTTCCTAAGTATTCCTCAATTAAGATGATTTTTTTCTGAAAGAGATATAACAAATTCAGTCAGGAGCCTAGCAGCCATCAGAATTACAGAGTTTTAAATTACTGTTGGTCTTACATTGCCTTATGATGGCTAAATTAACCTCCCTTCTGTTTGCTGTAGAATTTTGTTAAATGTAATTTTATATTCTACAATAAAAGGATTTAAAGACAGTGCAAAAAGTCATCAGAACACAGTGCAGGTTTTTTAGATTGTAAACCTCCAAGTTTATGTAGCTACCATTGAACCAAGTGTTCAGCAGAAAGTGGTAACCACCTGTGTGGTGATGCAGGACAAAGAATTTATCTTAGCAACTGAAGGTACTCAGAATCTGCTGTTCAACTGAATAAAAAATAAAGAATGTATTTGCAAATTTCTATCAAAACATTGAGGGATTTTTAGTATCACAGCCACATCCTCCTGAGTGTTTTCATACTCAAATTTTGAATAGCAGTTAGACAAGGTCTCCAAGTGTGTGAGTTGCCTTAAAAGGAAGCCACAGCAATGTAAGAGAGAAAATTCTGGTAATTCAGTGGATGTCTGTCCATAATCAAGGAGAATTTTAGCAGATGTAGTAGTAATACCAAATTTCATGGAATTGCTCCTGTTAGGTCTATGAAGACACAAAATCTGATTTTAATATTTTGTGATCAGTGAAGTTCCATTGGTTACTCTGCATGATCAAAGTTTTTCTTAAAAAAAAAAATCAACCAAATAATGGAAAAAAGAATAAAATAGAGGAACATCATTGCAGGCATAAGGAGAGAAGAACATGCTTTGTTTTTTCTTAGGACCTTTCACTGTACATGGCAAGAAGAGCTCCTTTGATTTTATTAGACTTTCCTGCAGTCTCTATCTGCTGATGTTATCTCTGCTCTAAAATCTAAGAAGCAACATCTAAGAAACAATATCTAAGAAGCAGAGATAGCAAAATGTTTAAGCAGCTTTAACTACCCAAATTTAAGTGTGTTTTAGGTACTATGCAAACCTGGGCCTGAAGCCTTAGAGAGCATCCAACTTTTATAAAGCTATCTTTCAGATGGCAACCTTTGTCACTGGTGTGTGCAGCAATCCATGTATTATATATATTTTATCTGCTTCTGGCTTTTCTTTATCATTTATTAATTACTATGAACTTTTTTTTTAAGGTAACAGATACTGTAAAAGTACAGATTATGTATTCATAAGGCCCTAACAACAATAACTATCATGAGAGCTGTGTGAGTGTTCAGCATATCAGGATATCTTAAGTTAGGGAGGTTGTGGTAAACATCTATACAGACCTCATAGCAGTGTTGTGAAGAATATTGTCTCTGACACACAAGGCACTGGTTATTATGAGGAAACATTGTAACAGTGTTGATAATATTAATGATATTAATAATAATAGTAATAAATGTGCTTTTTAAAAATGGATATAGAATTCTATAAAAATTAAACCTCAAAGGGAAGCATACATACTATTAAACCTGAGTAGTTAGCTGATCAAGTGGTATTCCTATTCAATTTCATGCAGCATTTCTGTCCAAAACACTCAAAAATTTATGGTGCTAGTACTGGAGGTTCAAGACATTCTATTGCATCTCCTTGAAAATGTTCTGCTGCTTTTTGCCCATGCTCTGTAGTGTATGGTAAGTGGCACAGGTTTTCAAAAATCAGTTTAGACAAGGAAGTTGTGATAAGCAGGTTATCTTTCCTTTGTAAACCAGAAATCTTCCAGTATTATTTTTTGTCTTATATGTTGAAAGTATTCTCTAAAACAACTTGTTATGCTGAGTTATACTGCAATGAGAGCTGAATCTGCTACTCAGCTCTTTGAAGTGGGCTTCAAAGTGGTTTTCAGTCAAATTAAGGTCCAAATAAGAAATAAAGGTTTATAATGCATCCCTTTTATTTTTGGATCCAAATCTTCGAAAATGAACACACCTGATTAACTTTAAACATATGAGTAAGCCTGTTATAGGCACCAGGATATTTCATATTTTAAACTAGGTGTCTCTCTAAGATTTTTAAAGGCCCTACATTTTGATCTTTTCCCAAATGTGCTTGCTTTTTCCTGCTTTCTTTGCTATTTTATTAGCCTTCAAGTCATCCACTGTGTTGGTTTTAGCTTTCCCATTGTGAAGACTTGCATTGATTTTCAGCCATTGCAAATTTATACCTTTATATGTGCACTGGACTCCAACTATAAAAATAACTTAATTATAAAAGTCTAAGTAATTCCTTCTGTTTTAACAAACCTAGATTGATGCCCTTATTATGTATAAAAGAATAATAATTCTAGTACTATTCTAGCTGTACTTGATTCTATTTTAAGTAGAATGCCTCACAGTAAGCAATATTTGTATCACTTAAAAATCAAATCCCATTGATTTAATTTAATTATGTGTAGTAAGAGTTTCAGGAACAAGAGAGAGACTCCAAGGAACGGTTGCATATCTATAGAATCAGTATTTGTTTCATCCAGTTGTATTGTTAACAGCTTGCATATAACAGACAGTACTTTCTCAGATTGCTCAGTGGAGTGGGAAGTTGGAGTAACATCCTAGTATTTTTTTTTAAAGTGCAAAGGGAAATGGTAAGTTTTATTATGAAATTCAGGTGAAGAGTTGTGATTGAGTAAAACAAAGTGAAAATGAGATGTCACAGCAATATAATACACAAAAAGTATTTCAAAGGCCTTCTTCAAATCTTCATTTGAAGGCCTTTACCTGAAAATGTTGAGACTGTTATTTATATAGTAATCCCATTAGGAAATATTGAGTTTATTTGCATGAGTACTGACAAACTACTTGAGCATCTGTTTTAGAAGTATAGTAAAAAGCAGAGCAAACAAATAACTCCACTTGTCCAAGGGCAGAAACATTTTCTCTAGACTCTGAATTTCATCTGATTGATAAGTGGTCTTCAGGTTCTTCACTTGGGTGAGAACCTGAGTGGATTCAGGTATAAAAGTCACACTGGTTTATGACACATTGCCACTCAATGAGAGAAGAAACACAGGTCTTCGACTTTAGAAAAAGATGCGTTCAGTAAGACTAAGGATACTCACTGACTGCAAGGAAAACAGGAGAAATGGCATTCTTGGAGAAGTATAGGATGATGATGTAGACTGATGGTTGAGTAGGAATGACTGGACAGATGTTTCTTACATATAATTTGTCATAATGCTAGGATTAGAAGACTTAAGGTACTGAATCATCTGTATAGAATATAAGTTATTTTGACAGTTTTTATTTCTTAGGTTTGTAGTGATGGGGTACAGTCCAGAAGACTACAAAGTGTTTTTGTTAATGACACAGGCTTCAGTGTAAAGAGATGGATTTTGTCTTGTCCCATGAAGTGTTTCACCTACAGTTACATTTGCATTGTCTTCTCTTGTTTGCTTTTACTGCGACTCATTTCTTTGTTCTCTCAACTGTGTTGTGTTTCTATCCAGAGATTGGCCTTTGTTATGCAGTGGAAAAACAGGACAGTGTCTCCGTGCATTGTAGTAAATAATCCAAAATGGGTGTTGCCTGCTGCTTTTGTTTTCCCAGGGTAAATTTTTCACTTTTACTGATACAACATTTCCATTGCTTAGGTTGGTAAATCTCCAGGGGGCAAGGGCTCTGAAGGTGAATTGTTGTTAACATGCCGGTTTTCACACAAATTATTCTACCATGAATTTCAGAATAACTGTTTGAAGCCTGTCAGTAGGCTTCGACATGCCAGATCTGCAGGACATGATGTTTCATTCCAGCTGATGTTGCTGAAGGTTGCCAAGAGGTCTAAGAGTGTGTGACACTCTAGTCAGAGTATTCAGGAGTGACTTAAACATAGATGGAGTTATCCTGAAAGTCTTCAACACAGCAATCTGAAAATAAAGAAAAAGTCCACCTGAACAGGAGCTATGGTAGAAACCCAGGCAGCTGGTGAGCCAAGCAGCCAAAAGCATGGGCTTGAGTTCACACAGCCTATTCACAGTGTCTATAAGGGCAGACCTCAAGTGTAAGCCCATTTCCATTTTGGGCCAGGCTTACAGGGCTGAAACACTGTGGCTTTTCAGACTAGGACCACAGGGTGGACTACTCTGGAAATTGTCTATGTACTAATGTGAATTACAAACTCATATGACATGATAATAAATGATATAGCCTTTGAAACAATATCCTAGGAATATTTATTTAGTAGGTGGTTCAGAATGTTGTGTATAGGATGTGGGGACAGAATGGAACCTTATATACTTTATATATATATGCTAGAGAAATAGGGAGAAGGAGATTAAGTTCTTGTAGCTGAAAGTGAAACATTAACAAAGACAAGAAAGGATTATGATCTTGTTCAAATGGGCAAGGAAAGATGTGATGAAGCTGGAAAAAGGGCATATTACACTCTTAAGACTCTTAAGAAAGAAAGATACACATGCCATTGAGACAAATATATAGGAAAAAAGAAGAAGAGAATTGTTTTAGAAAGAGGAGTAGTAGCTCAAGGGTGTAAGCATTAGACTGGAATTGAAGAGACATAGCTTAGTTCCCAGTTCTTGAATGACCTTGGAAAATCTGTTAATCTGTCCTTGTCTTCTTCTCTGTCAGTAAATGTGGATAATAATATTTCCGTATCCCTCAATAAAATTATGAGAATAAATTCATCTGTAGTTGAGGTACTCAGTTACTGTTACTGAAGGGTCATGTAAGTGCTGAGGTGGATAGGTTAAACAATCAGAGAGAGAAATTAAACCTGCAGACTAGAAAAGAAGAGATAAAATACTTGTAGGAGAAACTTACTGTGAGTGCTGAAAAGGTTTTGTTTTGAAACAACAGAACAACTCTTCTTTTACTCTTCCATTCAGCCCTGCAATTGCCTGCAATACCTTCACCTTTTAAGTATCTGAGCAGATCAAGGGTAATTGAAGAAGAATTTAGGTAATCTTTCTTTTACTTAAAAAGCTTTATTTCCTTGCTTACCTCAAGGTATTGTGTCAAACTATTACTACTGAGTGGCTTGTAGGATTTAATGACAATTTTATGTCTAGTCAACTTGCTCTGAATTTAATGCTGACCCTGCTTGGAGCAGATTGGACTAGTTGACCTCCACAGTCCCTTCCAACCTGAATGATTGCTGTGACTCCATGAAGAAATTGAGAACATCTAGTCTCTAATTACAGTTGTCACCTGCAACCATCCTGATTCAGATTTCATTTGCTCTAATGCCTGTGTGTAACTTTAACACTCTGCATTTCACGTGAATTCTTATCCTGAAGATTTTAATAGCATTCCTAGTGCTAATGGTAGCCCTGGGAGGAAACTAACCCCTGAGGTAAAGGCTGAATGGATCACTGGTGTCACATCTTCACCAATGCTGAGTGAGGATATCTTTGATGTATAACACTGGAAGTTACATCATTTTGTGAGTGTTATTTTCCAGTATTTTTCTTTCCTAAATGCTATTCTCCACAGTTATTATTAACATCAGCAATGCATTGTCTTTTCTGTTCCCATATAGAATAACCACTCTTGAGTGACAATCTCTGCTGGAGAACGTCTCTTATTTTTTGTGGATAGTCCTCTGAACAGTACATGTGATATTTACAGTGTTGGGAAGGGAAGTAGTGGTCTCTGCCAGAGTATCACTATCCCCCAAAAGAAAATTCTTTTCTCTTAGCAATACAAAAAAGTTACTGAGTTGCACTGTTCCTGGAAGGGAGTAGGCTAGCTCCAAAACACAAAGCTTTATGTAGCATTAGTAAACAAGTATAATGCACACATTTCAAAACCAGAAAGATCTTTTGTTTTAAATGAAAAATGGAACCTTTCTGGTGTAGAAATATTACAGATTTTAATCAAATAAAAATGAATGCCATTATTTAACGTGTTTGTGAAAAAGAAGCCATCTGAAATCCTAGCAACAAAACAGAGGTCAGCAGAAAATGAGTGGTTCATCATTTTTTGTTTGTTGGCTCAGTATGTCCCTTTGCAAAATACTGTTTTTAAGTTCTTTTCTGAGTACACCAGCATACCTATGTGTGTGGGAATGATACAGGCCCCTGCTGAAAGGAAAATAATCCCAGAAACTATCTCAAAATAGCCCTGACACAGCTGAGTGGCTTCAGGCCATACTCAGAAGGTGTTCAGAAAAGTCCTAGTTTTAAAGATGTTTAGACTGCTGCATGAGCTAAGCAGTGGGTACCTTTGTGGACCCCAATTTATACCTACAGAATACTTAACAGGACCTATTTCTTGCCCTTTTTTTAATGTTTTGAGAATTTTTATGTTTGCTTTCAACACCTTTGGTATTTTTTTTTTAATTTAGTTTTATGTACCTTCTGAAATGGTCTTATATAGATGCTCATGAAAGACAAGAACAAATATTTCTATAGAAGATTAAATCAGCCCTACAGCACCATACATAAGCTCCTGTGTCAGTATACGTAAACATAAAAAGCAATATTGTCTATCTTTAAGCATTGTCAAAAACTGTGGTATTTCACTGAGCCTGGAATTTGCACTCTTGTACTGTGAGAAACTTCAGGAAACTAAATCTAGTCCTCAATATTCAGTAAAGCAACAACTATTTGAAATCCCATCACTGTTTTGGGAGAGCTGCCTCTGAAATACTTTTGTTTAAGCATGCAGTGTATGTATAGCTCACTCAAATCTTAGGCAAAGATTAAATTACTATTATTCTCGTGATCTGGAGGTGAGCTCCTTTTCTTGTAGTAGTAGAGTTAGGAAATTTCAGTGTCATGCCTAATCTCATGACTACAAAATTTCCTGAGATGTAGAGTGTTTTTTAAGACTGTCTTGGCCTTTTAGGAAGCTAGGCTAATTTTGAGTGTGTGTGCATGTTGTATTTATTTATGGATAAACAGAAATTTATTGCGCTTAAGTTTCTTTAGGAAAGATTAAATGTTAAACAAAGTTAATCAAAAATATTTATCATGATCTTTCTCACCCTTTCAAAGAAAGGCAAGGATTATAACATTTAGGGGGAAGGAAGATAATTTTCATTTGTAAGAGAACAGCTGAAAAACGGAATGGTTCTGAAGTCAGATTAGACTGCATCATGGGGCTTGAATTTGACAGGAGCCTTTGGATAAAAAGGGTTGAGTTTTGAATTCAAAATACAATGGAAGTAGGAATTGATTAATATACTGAAAACAGCAAAAGAAAATGGGACATGGGAAGGATTTGCCTTTGACAAATAGAATAAGCTAGAGAATTGGCCTTGGACCACCTTCCTAAGATTTGGTAAAAAAAGCAGTTACCAGAATCATGAAAATATAAAAGTAACTTCTGTTTTAAATTTGAAGTGAAAAAAATGTAGAAAATACATTTATTAATGTTTGTGTGAAACCCCGAATAGCATTCTGTGATAACAATGAACAATGCATTCATTAACATGCACATCGCTGAACACACAGCTATTCAGAGTGAGCTCATGCTGTCACAAAGACCTTGTTCTGCATGGGAACCTCATGGTTTCAACAGCTTCCTGGGCAGCCAAGCTTGGCAGAGTTTGACTTTTTACACCTGTTTAGTTGCTGAGTTATTTGGAACTGAAAAATCTAATGGCAAACAGCAATAAGCTTGAGGGAGTGAAAGGGGATTTTGTTTGAAAATCTGAACAACAGCTCATTGTATCTCTATTTTATTCACTGTACTAGTTCTGGAGTATTCTATTACTTCCTCCATAGCATTGCCGTGCATTCATCTTGCAGTGTTAGAGGCATCTCACTCGTGAATGCAGTAATCTCCTTCTCTCTCTTTTCCTCTTGTACTTGCCTTACAGTGTATTTTATCATCAGTGATAGATACCACACTTCCAGACTTTGAGTTACAAGCTTTGTGGTCAAAAGCACTAGCCTCTGTCCCCAAACAGAATGCTGTTAGTGTTTATTAACCTAACCAGGGGTGGGGGTGGGGAGTGAGTGGTGGTGGTGGAGGGGGTGGTGTTCATATTATGCAGAAAGGTAATTTGTGTCTGCCCTTCCTTTTAACTCAGGGAATTGCAGTTCCTGCACTACAAGTTCCTACACTACAAGTACCTGGCCTGCTGAGGGAAGCTAAATGCGTTATTGCATGTTTCAACATATGCGTTTTTAACCTGGTCTTTACTAACTTGCAGGAACATACCAGAAAGGGTAAAGAGGAGTGCATGGTGTGGATCTCTTCCACATTTTAGATGATGTGTTCATATTAATTACACTGAGGCTGGCTTTACTAAGATGTTAATTCCCAGTATGCTGAAGTCAATGGAAAGCCCCCAGTGATGGTTATGGACTTTTATCAGCTTTCTGAATGTCTTGTCGTTCAAGTCACATGTGATAAAAGATTCATAAATAAAACTCTGAACACTAGTTAGGGAGTCAAGATAGTCTACATTAAAATGTGAAAATTTTAAGTTATCCAATCAGAAATAATATTCTGCAGGTTTTTCCCAGTTTTGTTAAGGACTGAGGTACTAGGTTCTCATCAACTTTGTCTTCATGAATAGTTCATGACTTATTTTTTTGCCCCATTGAGCAATGCCACAGCATGGTGGCTTTGGTTAAGAGCTTTAATTCTCTTTCCAGTTCTAAGTGGGTGTCATTTTAAAGTGCCTCTCTGTGTTCTTGTATAGTGCTATCAGAAGCTCACATCATGGAAAGGATCTTATTGTGTGTCTGTATCACACCTTGTCAACTGCAGAAGAACGTTGCTGGTGAAAAGTAGAACTGTGCAGCAAGTTCACTGGGGAGATAGTTGTCTTCTGTGTTCATTAGCCCTAATCATTTTTCTGATTTTTTAAACTGTCAAGGCATATAATAAATTTCATTTCACAGAAGTTTTGCTCTCTGCCAAAGTACAACTCTTTAAGGATCCAAAAGCATACAAAGCATCTTAATAATACCTGCAGAATGTAGCAGCTTTCCACTTTCCTTGAAATTAGAGAATGTCATGCTAATGCCCTTAAATTATGAAGTTCAATTGCCAAAATAACATTCATCCAGCTTGATGGCCAGATATTTCATTAAACTCCCACTGCACAGAGGTTATCTACTAATATCCAGAGGTGAGTACATTAGTGTCTAGGGATAGAGGTAGAAAAGCAAAAGACAATAAATGGATTGAAGCAAACACGTGCAGTCCCCTGGAGGGCTGGAGTAGTTAACAGCTAGAGGAGGGCCTAGGTATAGAGGTGGATACTGAAACATTTGATATTCAAGCAGACAAAATTAAGTTGAATCAAGTGTGCAGATGATGAAGGTGTGAGTTTCAGTGTTCATGCCTAAATTGAATAATGTCAGAAAAGAAAGCTGTGATTCAATAAAGATTTATTTTTTTAAAGTTACCTTGACACCCTCAACTGCATGTGATGCATTCAGCTCTTCAGTGTAGCATGAACATTTATAAGCAATTATTATGAGATTAATGGCTGAATTTCACCAACCGTGTCGTTGCTTTTCTGTTTAATGATAGAACAGAAGTTAATGAAAAATGCAGAGTTTTGACATATTGTGTATAAAATATGTCAGTTTGGGAGATGGGAATTAAGCGCAGTTTTCCTTTGAATCTATTGTGGGTAATATTGGTGAGAAGAATTTAGTAGCTGTGGGAAGGTATTAAAGAGCACAGCTAGAAGTGAGATTCAGTAGTTGTGAATTTTGGAAAACTGCTCTTAGTTCTGAGGGGTATACTCATATCTTTGTCTCTACAGTGGTAAATGCACTTTTTGAAATATGTAATATACAATATAAGATTTCTTTTTCCTTTATTTTTGAAATGCTTATGTGTTCTATATATTTATAGGTATATAGGTACGCAGAACTTTTTCTGTAAGTGTATAGAGCAAGTTGGAATGCATAAACTTTGCATCAGGGTTTCTAGGAGTCACAGCACAAAGAAGCTCTTAGGTGACTTTGTTGAAGTTTCCTGTATAAGGTCTTTGCTGTGCCTCATCCAGGTATGTCTGGTGTGGTTTGTAGGTATCTAGCAACTATTGGTTAGAAAAAATGCATGCCATAGAATGGGTTGTCATTTGAAGCAATTATACACCCACTCTATCTTTTGCAGAAATCTGTGTTATATTCAGAGCACAAGAAGAATGTGAAGAGTTTTATTATTAAGTTGACCAAAAGTAGATCAGAAACTCGTAGTCTCAAAGCATTTAGAGAGAATATATTTTTTCAATTAATGTGGATTGATAAATCTCCAGAATCTCTGAGGATTATTTCAGAAACATTTTGTCTTTTATGCTGACCTTCTGCTATTAACTTGGAGCAAAGCTTAAAATCAGTATTTAACATTTAATGGAAGGAACAAACTGATTCTGCAGTTTAACTCAACATTTGCAGTAAGATGACTTGTACCCTAATGGCTTGTAATTAATTTTTCTGAAAATCATATTTATGATAGTCTGCAGATTCAAGGCTTTATCTAATACATAATGTTCATTTTGAGCCTTTAATTGCATTTAAATTAAAATTGGCTTAGCAGGAAGATGAATTGTGGGAATGCATCAAACCACCCAGCATGTCCTGAAGATGTGAGCCTGAAAATGCAATTTGGTAGAGATGTGCAGAATCATTTGGAGTTCATTAATTTTTATTGCGCAGGTAATTTTACTAAAGTAGGTTATTTTCTTTGAAATTTATATTTATGTTTATGTCAATAGCTGAATATTGTATTAAGCTATACATCTATTAGAGTTTATTAAGCCAGTCTAATGGGGGTTGTTCATGTTGTGCAGAGAGGTAATTTGTGTTTGCCCTTCCTTTTAATTTGGGAGCTGCATTTAGTTCAGCTGAACTACAAGTGTCCATGCGGCCGAAAGTCAAACAGGTGTCACAGGAGTCTTCTGCATATGCAGTCTTAAAGAATCTTGGCAATTTTGATCTTGTAAGCGGTTTTGCTTCTGACCTTCTAAACCTTTTTACTCAGAATAATCTTTTTTTTTTTTTTTCCTTCATGTTGCTGAGGTTCTGACCCAGCCACTGGAATGAAGGGTTATTGATGTGTAACTCAGTTTTGTGGCTTAATGTGGTGCACTTTGTCCAGGCGGCTTGTAAGTGATCCTTTAAATTGCAGATGCTGCTGAGGTTATACAATTTAATTATAATGTCACTTTACAATTATAAAGAAAAAAAGGCCTTTTGCATTGCTTAATGAATACAAATTGTGCACAAGTTGGAAATACAAAAGAATAAAAATTAACATTTGTCCTTCTTGCCAAAGTATTTACATTTTTACAACCGATAAGTAGTACAATAATTCCATTACCTATATCCATTAAACATTTGTGCTTTTCAGTTTGTGAGTTGTATAGAGTAGTTATTAATAAAATGAAACTGTCAGCATTTGCTGCTTTTGCCCATCCTCTTCTTACCCTTTTTTATTCCATTGCAGACAGAGTAATTAGAGGTTGAAAATGCTATGTGCAAATGCCTGTTACAAGGATTAAATTATATAATCATGGTGATGATTTTCCTTAAAACTCTTACTGCCAACTGTAGCATTTTTCACTTCACCAGGTTTTTCTTGTGCCATCATATTTTATGAGAAAGTGGAAATATTACTCTGTTCTGACAATCTGCTGCAAGTTACTAGTTTGTGGTCAGATATGATAGAAGCCCATATTCATTTAATACTCGCCAATCAGAACTTGACAGAGGTATTGCTTATTTTCTCATTTCATCACTGAAGCATGCCGGTGTAGTTTAGTCCCTAATTACTCTCAGACTGAGACGTTCCAAATATTCCCATGGTGGTAATATTTTTCTGCCTGGATGAGTCATTACGTTGTTTGGCAGACTGAAACACCAGCCTTTCCTTGTTGGAACACTACCCCTCATGTAGCACCACATCTTTTCCTCACTGCTGTCTGTTCCACGACTTTCATCCTGCTGTGACATTTCAAGCTGTACCATACGAAAGCACATTTGCCTTCCTTCTATCTGACTGATTGGACTGGTGCCAGCTCTTTCTTTAGGGCCAAGGACAGGAGACTGGGATAGTCTGAATAGAACTGCTTAATGATCTAATGGAGCAGTGCTCTCTCCTGCTGAGAGATAGGGCTTATTTGTTTGCTGGTTAGAGAAAAGGTCAGGGAAATCCTTTTCAACAAAGGCTGTGACAGTGAGAATGTGCAATACCACACATTCCTGGGGCTTGAATAACTTCATACATCAGGTGTTCCCCTCATGTTAAAAATCCTGTTCTGTTTTCATTTCATTTTCAATATCCTGCAGATGGCAGAGAGATGAAAATGATGAATTCTACAACTTCGTAATATAAAGCCAAATGTTGTTCCTCCTGATAGAAGGAGACTTCATACTAGGAGTTTAACACCGGGGAAGGTAATGCAGACAGCTAGCAGTATTTCATAAAGGCAGCTGGTTTTCCTTGTCATTGTTATGAAACCTACTGGGTATATGAGTTTTAATGGCTTTATGGTTAACAAGGCTGTAAACATAGTTTGCATATTTTCCCACTGAGTTTGACAAGAACTGCAATTCCAGTTGGGTCAGTCAAGTTAATTTAGTCTCGACTTTCCTCAACAGCTGACTAATAGCACAGTTCTGAGGGTAGGAAATGTATGTGCACATTGATGCTGCCGTGGCTCTTGAAATTGCCTAGTGTTTCATCAAGCGAGGATTTGGAGCAGTTTGGGGCAGACCTTTCTGGGTTTCCTCAAAGAAAGCTGTGGAAGGGGGGCAGTGCAGCAGGCAAAGGGGAGGCTGGCTCGGTGCCACTGGAAGATCTCCATGCATGTGGGTGACCTCACTTGGCCAGTGGTGTTGGCTTCATGCCCAGAACATGTGCACGATGCAACTTAGAGCAGCCTCAAAGTACTCCAAGACCTGGGCCATGGGCGTGTTTATTCCATGCTTCAAAGTCAATGTCTGTTTAAATGGGCACAGTAGACATCTGAACTGGATTTCCCCCCATTAATGGTTTGGGTTTTTTTTCCCCCAGTAGAGTTTTGTGTAGTTCCAAAGGGCACTCTAAGTGAAAAAGATTAAGAAGTAAGCCATTTGCCCCCTTTCATGTAGTCTCCCTGGTTTCTTTGCTCTTCTGCTATGCACTTTTGAAAGCTATTTCTGTCCAGATAACTCTTACTGTGCCTTGTTTTATGTTTGTTTCTGTGTGTCTTTTGCACAGCGACAGGAAAGAGATAAGCCATTCTTAAAATAAGAGCGTATGGTTTTAGAACCACAGAAATTGGCAAGTGGGGCTCAGAGGTTGATTTAGCACCTGACAGTGCTCTTTTGTTTGTTTTTGTTTTGCTTTTTGTTTTGTTTTTAATTTACTGGATTTCCTGCTGACAGTAGCTATTTTAACAAAATAACTGTAAGTTGTTATTTCTGATGTAGCTGAAGTTTAGTAGGAAACACTGGAGTCGGCAGTACCATAAAAGAACTTGCAGAATGTCCTGATTATAAAAACAACATTCATAATCCATACTGAAGTTTTCAAATACACACTTCTACTGCCACTGATGTGATCCCAGGAGACGGCAACCTGAACCCCTGAGGTTATTTCCTGAGTAAAGAGGATTTAAAGATAAACAAATTCATAAACAATGATTCTGATAACATCTTCATAGATTAGGAATAAGATGCTTGCTGTGGTCTTAGACTATCTGTCAACTTGTCAAAATTTTCACTTCTAAATAGAAAGATGAGGTGAATTTAAGTATTTAAGTTAAACTATGTAGCACAGTAATAAAAGTACAAAACAAACAAACTCACTTAGCAACAACAGGAATTAGTTAATAAAATATTTACAAGACAGTAAATAAAAGTGAGTGTGGGGAGGGAAGTAAAAGAGAAGGCAGGTCCCTCCACGTCACGGTTGAACTGCACTCGAGGTGGAATGTGGGATGCTTGCAGTCTGCTCACTCAACTGTATTTGACTAGGGCCGTCATCCCCTCAGCTTTCACAAGCACTGAATGTGTCAAAAATCTTTCAGAGAAAGTGTAAATTTTAACCAGCCTGCTTCTGGTTCATATTTAATGTGGTTTTAAATGCTTAAACCATATCAATTCAAGGTATTTCTTCATCAGGTTTCATGGAGGTTAGCATAAATCAACAAGATAGTTCAATGTGTGAGTACGTGTTAATTATGATAGGGGTGCAGTGCTGATTTGTTAGAATTTGTCTCATTTAGTCCTACTTGAGTTAAGGGTTTATAGTTTGTGCATGCCATGCATTTTTATATTACGATGTCTCTATTTAAGGATGGATTTTGACCTAAGTTTCAGTGCTGCCAGATACTAGAGGTATCTGTGCCTATCCCAAACTTGTTTGAAAGCAAACAAGAGTTTCATTCATTCAGTCACTAGACAGTGGATAATAGTTTTTGTCTTATTCTGGTTTATTGTGTTACAAACTCTATATCCAAATACCTAATGAAGCTTTAATATTTTAATTTTTTAATTCCTATCATGCTGATACATAGGTTTATGTGTGTATAATACCAGCTTCTTAACTCAAATTTCATCCTGAGTAGTAGTATCAGAATTCAACGTAATCCCTTCCTGAAACAAGTCATTCCTTTTTTATCATTATGCTATCATTACCAGTTAGTGAGATGTTTGGTCTTAAGTATCTGGATTAAACTTTCACATGGAAGAAAACTGGCTGAGAAAGGCTATGTATCTCTTCCAAAATCACCTATGCAATGCAGGTGCAGTGGTTGTCTGTGAACAGCCAGTCATCTTGCAAACAATAGTCTCACTGTGTGACATGCCCTAAATTTTGAATCTTCTTACTTTCAGACTGCAATGTCAGACTTCCTAGGTGACTTTTTTAAAGTTCTCTTTTCTTTTTTTTTTCCCTCTTCCCCCTTCCCCCTCCGTTAATCTAGGATAAGTGTTTCTGACATATAATTATTAAAGAGGGTGGTAAAACTGCACATATTGAAGAACAGATTCTGTAGTAGTAGTAGTAGCTGGCAGAAATGTTAAGTGCTTTTCACAGTCAACATTCAAACAGATTATCAGATGGCATATTTCACCCTGTTGTTACTTTAAATGAAGTGACCATGAAATCAACAAATCTGCTGTCAGGTGCCTGTCACGGAGATAGTTCTCCCTGTCACACAATGCCTCACATAACAGGTAATGTGTTTTTAAGAATCAGTCCTGTGTCACCTCATCAAGTCCTTGTTAAAAGATGAAATAAGACGGATGGTGTTGTCTTCCATGCAGTTGACTGAAATTCAGTAAAAGCAATGCATGCTAC
>VWZF01006848.1:785662-932854 GCA_013396755.1 Sclerurus mexicanus | reverse complement strand
AAAAAGAAAAAAAAGGAAAAAAGGAAAAAGAAAAAAAAAGATGCTTCAAAGCTGGCACATTTGCTGCATGTCAGAAGGCTAACTTCTCTATGCAGATGTGCAGCTCATATTCTTGCTCTGAGACTTAAACTTTCAGATTTCAAGTGATGTATTGAAGAGCAGGTGGAGCTACTTTTTCATGATGGGTCCTTCCCCTCATGAGAATACTTACAGATTCATAAGGTGCCACAGGTACTAGAGGAAGCACAGAACAGTCTGATCTATTTCCTACCTTATAAACAGTCTTAAGTAGAGGTTTAGTAATTTACATGCTTGAAGGTATTTTTTAATCTCATTACTGTGATTTTAGGATTGGCTACAACTATGTACTAAACAAGGACTGAAATACACACACCCCAGCAAAGACGACTGAAAAATCAGAGTGGGATGCAGAACAGAATGGTTCCACTCAATAGGCCTATAGTAACATCAAGTCATAGATGCATTTTAATACTGTGCTACAATGTTATAGTGGTTGTAGAATTGCATAGGTGATGAATAGTGAAAGAGGCCGAATAAAGAGAGACGTGATCAAAGATGAGCTGATGTGGAGTAATTGAGCAGAAGGATTCGTGCTGAAGATTGCAGTTCAAACATCTGTGCAGGACATTTCATGGAATCATAGAACGTTAAGAGGTTGGAATGGACCTTAAAGATCACGTACTCCCAATCCCTGCTGCCTCAGGCAGGGGCATCTCCCACTAGTCCATGTTGCTCAAGGCCTTATCACTTAACACTGCTATAAACTTAACACTGCTATAGTTGGGGCATCCATGACTTCCCTGGGCAATATGTTTCAGTGTCTCACCACCCTCACAGTAAAAAATTTCTTCCTAATATCTAATCTAAATTTCCCCTCTTTCAGTTTGTACCCATTACTCCTTGTCCTGGCACTGCAGTTCCTGATGAAGAGTCCCTCTCCATCTTCCCTGTGGGCCCCCCTCAAATACTGGAAGGTTGCTGTGCGGTCTCTCCACACAAGCTTCTCTTCTCCGGGCTGAACAGCCCCAACTTTCTCAGGGAGGTGCTCCAGTCCTCTTATCAACTTTGTGACCCTCCTCTGGACTTGTTCCAACAGTTCCCTGTCATTCCTATGTTGGGGACACCAGAACTGTGTGCAGTATTTCTGCTTTAGTTGGTGAATGCAATTAATGGTCTCAGAGAATTATGTTCAGGAGAAGGAATTCAGGGAGTGGTAATCCCAAATAAAATTTTGGATGGCATCCAGCTTAAAAGGACAGTGTAAAAGTCAGGCACTAGAAGGAGTATGGAGGAGATGCTAAAAAGCATGGATTACTGCTTGATTGGGAGCACAACATCACACAGCCCACTATCCTCACCAGTGCTCAAAGAGGAATGGTTTACACTTCCAGCCCCAGCAGCAAATTCATTCTGTGTGTGGCACACTTGGCAGAGGAGAGCAGGGTTGGTAGAGAACAGACAAGGGAATGAAGTTAAAAAAAAAAAAAAAAAAGATAAAATTGGGGAACAGGAGTTAGGGCCTGGTATATTTTTTGTATATGCTGTTGGACGTGGAAGGAAGTTAGTTCCTGTTGAATTGAAGACGAAATCAGGGGAGGAAATTGTTACACTAGATAAGGAATGTATGCAGAAAATAGATTTCTAGATTTTTTACCAAGCAAAGCTTTAACTGATGACTCTTTTTCTTTTAGCAAGGCCTTCTACCTTGATGCAAGGAAGGAAGAAAATAAGGAAATAATCATGACTAGATTACAAAGTGTGATTTTTTTTTTTCCTCAGGGTCTGTGAAACTGCAGGTCCCATAGTATTTGTGGGAAACTACTTCTAAAAATTCAAAGTTTCATAGAATTTCATGCAGCCCAGAAATTCTGGATCTATAATTTTTTAAATTAATTATCAAATGAC
The DNA here is from genome assembly GCA_013396755.1 of Sclerurus mexicanus. Lineage (NCBI taxonomy): Eukaryota > Metazoa > Chordata > Aves > Passeriformes > Furnariidae > Sclerurus > Sclerurus mexicanus. Next base: position 930,928 of record VWZF01006848.1, on the reverse strand, counting down.
TATATCTAGTATGGTTCTGGATGGGGAAAGAAAAATCATCTTGTGATTTGGTTTGAGGCATGGTACTGGAAGGTTTTGCTATTTGTTCTGACAAGTTCTTTGTGTGATTCAGTTGGGTTACACCTCAGGATTCGTATTTGTAGTATACAACAATGAATATTATGTCTTTGAAAGTCTTCTGACATTTAATTCCTTCAGAGTTTTAGAAACACAGTTATCTCTGTACACTTTTGCAGAATCTTTTTCTTATATTAGGGCACTGCATTTTTTACATACATCATGATCCAAACTAAAAAGAAATTTTCAATACATATTAGTCCTATTAAAGCATCACTTGATTAAATATTGTCAAGTTATGCATTTAGAAATTAGTGTAAAAAGATATCAGTTTCCGGGGTCCTTCATGGCATGTGGAACTTACAGATTTATACATGTAGCAGAGAGGGAATTGCAGGTACACTGGATGAAACTAATTTACTTGTCTGTAATTTGTAAAGTTAGCATGTTGCTATTTGCAAATTAAAACAAAAATAATAAAGTGTCACTACCATCCTTTCTTCACGTATAAAGGAAGGAGAAACAGGAAGAACCTTAGTGTAACAGACACCATGTTCCAGAAACATGGCATAATCTTTGTAATAGCTTTTAGTGTATTCCCAGAACAACCAGCTTACTATGCTGCTTATGTACCCTTTTGTCCTAGAGGATTCTAAGTCCTTTCCGAGTCTGCTTCTGGAATTTCTCTCCTTACTACATACTGGTTTTCACTTTATACTATGTATCTATTATCCTTAGGATAATTATACTTAATAAAGGCATGGGTGAAAAATGTATTGATGAGGAATTTTCTTTTACTGAAGCCCTAAAGATCAAAATTGCCTCTTATCTCAGGGGAAACTCAGTTGTAGGTGGCAACCAAAAGGTCCACAAATTAGACTGTGTTGATCTATGATGGAGGAAACCCATTTCTGGAATGGCTATTTCCTCCTGGATTCTCTCTCTTCTGTTTGCTGCCAGCTGAGTGTTTTATGCAAGGTAAGTCTGAGAGAAGCATGCTCAAAGAAGTAGTCCAAGTACATCCTATAAAAAACTGCCTAGGTAAGAACTAGCATAGCATTGAAAGCTGATGGAGAATGGGATAGTTTCTCTGCCTGCAGAGAAGCCTCCTAAGGACCTGCTAGATGTGTTCCACAATAGCTTCAACTTTTTGCTTTTCTTCTAGGGTTTGTTAAATTCGTAAGTGTCCACTGTCAAAACATAAGGAAGTCTGAAGTCCATGGCTGTGCTTAGTCTCGGTTTTTTTTCCCTAGAAGCTGGTCACTTTCTTCCTCTTCAGTGGCATTCTGTTCTCCAATTTCAATCTAAAATTTCTCACCTGCTCAAAAGCAACAGCACACAAGACTTTCTCTGTTGCAGGTATCCCCACTGCCCCCACCTCCAGAAGCATCCTTCGTTCTTTCATTACTTAGCTTATCTTTGTCTCTTCCTTCTGGCTTTTCAGAGTTTGGTGGAAAGTAGGTTCACTTTGTGTTGTCTTCATATCTTTCTAAAGTTTACCTCAGATCCTTTTCCCTTTACTCTCATTATAGGATTTCACAAACATCAGAAGCAGCCTGTTAATTTCTTTTGTTTTCTGGTTCATATTCACTTAGGACCCAGCAAAAGACAGAAACTTTCTCTCTAATACTTAGTACAGAATAATTTAATACTTGGAAAGATAGTCTCGTATTTTCCCAGTCCTAACTGTAACAGACAGAAAATCTCCCCATACCCCATTTTCACTGTGCTTGTTTATGTCTCCCTTGGAGAAGGCTTGAGACTCCCTGGGGAAGCTATCTAGCTTCAGTTTGAGCTACATACACTTATGCCTCTTATCCTATGAAGTGTGATGTAAAACATGGAAGGCCTCCGTATATACATTATTTATTGTGTAAGAGTAATTGGTGAAGGTGTATGTAAGACAAAGAAGACTGCAGAAAGTTCTGAACAGATTTAAATCCATGTTTTTTGTGATTTTGTGAACACTCTAATGAGCATTTCTTTGGTGAAAATATTAAATATATTTGTTTAGGAGTCACTGTTCTCTTGTATTTATTTTCATTTTTATATCAGCTAATGAGAGAACATGATAGTCTTGCTACATAAAGAACAATTAAAAAAATCTTCCTGCTCTTCAGTCCTACCACATAATTGCTGCTGATATTCAGTGTCTAGTAAAATCTTCTACTACATAGTTAAAGGAGTTTATAAGGGAATTTATAATACCAGTTTTTATTTTACCTGCAGTTTTCTTGCAGAATTGTGTATTTAATAAGCAGTATGGATAAGAAAGAGCTGACAAGATCTTTGTAAGAATATTTTTTAAGTCCTCTGAAAAGGTCTGGTTTAGTACCCCCAAAACATTTTGCAAATAAACAGTTTTGCATCAGGTAGCCAAATGAATTTGTATGCTCCTCTCAGGTAAGTGACCTGCACATAAGCTCAAAGAGACTTTCACTTAGAATCCTTATTTTGCAGATGTTCTGTTTTGTAAGAAACAGGTTCAGAGTCACTGAGACACTGAGCAAGGGTAAGAATGTTTTTTTTAATCTTGGAAGTGAAGGCAACTTGTCAGAATATGGGAATCCTTGCTCCCTGTGTTCAGTTATTTATACATAATCCAGTAGTGTCAACAAGAGAAGTAGATACTGGCTGAACTCAGAGTAGTTCACAGTTTGAGTTCAGATTCTCCAAAAGAGAAGTGAGACATTTTTTTCATCTGAACTGGGTTAGCTTTTTATTTTTCTGTGATAAGGGGCTGTGGCAATTGGAGAGTGAAGGGAGGAAATTATTCATGTAGCTTTGTGCATAAATTCTGATGATTTTTTACTTTTGCAATAAAGACACATTTAAAAGGGGTGAGTCTTTACTATAGCCATATATCTGAACCACCTTTGATGTCAAATTTTGAATATAATCTGAAATTTACAGTTTAAGCCTACACTAAAATATGATCACAGTTCTTCCAAGAATCACAAGCAGTTGAATTTTCCATAAATGCTATCAATCTGAATTGCACGGAGTTTCTTTCAGCTCTATACCACTGTCTGAACTCTTAAGGAGGGATCAGAACAGTTGGATTCTACCCAGTCCAGTCTCGGGGAATTTTGGTTCTTAATCAAAACTTCAGATCTCATTGGCAATTTCAACATATGCTGTTAAGTTTTGATTTAGAAGAAACACATCCAGAATTAAATATTTACCGTGGCTTTTTGTGGCTCAAGTTTGAAGAAAATTTAACTTTGGTTGTATTTTTTTATTTTAATTGTGCATCTAGGAAATGAAAAGGAGAGATTTTGCTCATTTCATGAAGTGAAATTAGTTTTATTTGCTGCAGAAAGAAAAAGGTATTTTGCTGAATATGTGTTTTTAAAGGGCATATAGTGAAAAAACAAAAATCCCATTTACATGTAAATGATTTAATAGACCACACTAAGAAACTAGAATACTACCAGTTCTTGAAAATGATGGGGTGTTAAAGGTGGCTGGCTCTGTGCTGAAAAGTGTGTGGATTTGGTGTTGGGTTTTTTGGGGTTTTTTATACTGCACGATAATAACTCAGTTTCAACCTGCGTAATAATCACATTGAGATATCATTTTTAATCAGAGTTCTAAAACATTGGTCTAAATCGTACTGAGAATTTTCAGACCTTAAAGCCCTAATTTGTAACAAGCAATCTAAGCTCTATTGTTTTGTATTTCTGTGGCTCTGTTTCCTATGGAACATGAAAGCTGCTTACAGTACTTTTAACTCCTTCAATTTCAGGTAAGCAGAGTATTGAAAGAGGCTGCATGTAAACTCATTTTTTTTCTGTAGTGAAGACTGTATATTCTTTCTCCCTTGGCACAAGACTTGTCTGAAGTATAGAATAAAATATCCAAAAAAATCGGTTTACAATATATTACCCTGATTACCTCACTTTAGTGATACTTCAGCTTCACTCCTGACTCTTCAAATGTTATATTTAGATCCCTATAACCTACTGATTCCAGTAAGTTGGAAAGTTGGATTCAGGCTACTGAATTATTTATCACTTTTGAACATCTTACTGTTTGTTATCAACAATTAATATACTAAATTTTTGATGATGTTGCTCTTTGCTCTAAACAATAAAAGTAATATTTTTGTACCTCTATATTCACTGAGTATTGAAAAGCAGTATTAAAATATACTTACATAAGACATTTCCAACATACAGAATTTCATAAGATCAATTCAGTAACAGTGTACATTTCAGTAGCATTTATGTTAAATAATGTTATTGATTGTAAAATAGATTGGAATGATTTTTTTTGTTTTCTAATTTGTATAATATGTTGCTTTTCCAATTGAAAAAGTTAATGCTTCAGAGTGTGCTGGGAAAATAGGGCTATAAGTGGGATTGTTGTGCTACTGTAGCCCTGATACAGAATTACTCCCCTTAGTTATAAGAAATTGCAGTATTAAAATAGTTTTCTGGATGTAACATTTGAGGACGTAAAACAATTTACTTAACTCACGAAAAAGAATGTTCTGTATTTCTTTAATACTGTCTGCAGGTAAAGCAATGGAAGAGCATTGGATATTTCACAACATAGTTTAATTCCGAAATGTCCAGTGAGAATTTACTTGGAATATTGTTTTGAAGACACTGGTACACAGCTTGAGCCCAAAATGCCTTTTGTGCCAAGAAAGCTAATTTTTGTATTTTAATATTAATCCAGCCAAAGTCTGGGTTAGCTTTGTCACATCCCCTTAACCACAGGCATGTAAACTTCAGGATAGACAGCTGCTAGGATGTTTCCGGCTGGGACTCCTGCCCTCAGCAAACATATTTGATTCTTCTACATGGTCACTTGGCTGTATGTACTCATGTCCATATGCTTGGATGGCATTGTGCCTGCTCACTAGTTGGTCAGACTGATCCATTAGGGTTTAGATGCCAAGATAACAGGTTGAGTTGGGCACCATGTATAACAGAATGCGTTCTATGACATCTGAAGGAATCTTTCCTTGGGGACAAGAGGCCACAATACATAACTTGCCTTTTTGCATTCATCTTTCTTGATACTTAGTTGTTCCAAACACCCCAAAAAGAAGAAAGGAGGAAATGACAGACTGAGGAGAAATTTTTTGCTTTCAAAGAAGTAATTGTCATTGTAGCTGTGGCATAAACTTATGAAGTTCACAAGGGATTTAGAAATGCATGCAAACTGCATAGTGTACCAGCCCTCAGGCAATCCGCATTAATTCAAGCTCAAATAAGACAACAACACAAGTGGGCAAAGTGTAAAAGAAGTACAAGAGTCACTGAAACGTTTTGCAGTTTGCCTTAGATAGCTGGAAAAGGCTATTGTAATAGTCTCAATGTTGCTTTATGTTTACAACAACTGATAAAGTCAGGAGAAAAAAATCAGCATGCTTTCAGGTTCAGTGTCATCTTCCTACAAACTTTGCTTTTCTTTTATTCTTAGACTAGTGTAGATACATAAACACACTTAACTATGTGGAAAGTAGTATTATTTAGACAAAACCAGTAAGGGCAGTTTCAGGAACTGTCATCAAAAGTCAAGAAGATTTGTTGATTCTCATATGTCCAACAAAACCAAGTTACTAGAAATTATCATCGTTAGCAAATATAAAAATTATCATAAGTGAATTTTTTTATCATTGAGTGTATTAATTACATTTCTCGTTTCCCTATTTTCCTTCAACAAGTCCTGCTGCATTGCACTTTGGGATACTTTCTTGGGTGTTAGGTTGCTATGAATTTCGTTGTTTCATTTGAAATCATTTTGGAGTACTCTCATTACATGAACAACAAGAAAAAATTGTCCGGGTTCTAGAAGCATGTACTGCTTTAAATGTGTTATAAAAACCTCAGTGCTGTGTCAGTTCTAATTAAGATAGATTTATTAAAACTGGCATGAATTTTTACACTATTTTCATTGAAACAACTGAGAATAAATCAGGCAGAAAAGCAACAGATGAAGGAGTTTTAAGCATCTTAGTGTCCTAATTCACTTGTTAGTCCCTGTCTCTTCTTGGATAGGTTACAGAGTTCATATTTTTTTCCTACAGAAATTATTTGAATAATGAAAGAAAAAAATTAAAATCATAGAATTACTTTGTATTAGCTTATATGAGTGATATTTTTGTTACTGAGTGGATAGACAGGGCAGATATTCACCTCTCAAAGTTAGAAGCTTCATTTCAGATTGCTTTGCTATTTGGTGCTTGTGTAATATTTAACAATAAGGAAGGTTTCCCACTTTAAGTCTTAACGCTCATGTTGCTTAATGTACTCTCAATTATTTGATGTGTTTATATATATATATATATATATGTATGTATGTATATATATTTGCTACTTTGCCAGTGCCAGTCTGGTACAGATTGCAAGAGCTGAGCATTGCTTTTGGCTGTAGTTCTTTGTTTTTCCTTTGAGTAAAATGAATCTAACACAGTTATTTAAAATAAAGGCTTAGGAACCCTCCTGGACTCATTGCTGTATTTAGCTGCTGTAGGATTTTTTTGGTTATCACTAGACACTGAGTAATATAGACTGGAAATGTTGACAAAGCCTGAGTATACAAGTCAGAAACAGAAGTGATCTGATCTTGACATTCCTGCTGTCTTTCAGCAAAGACTTTGTCTAACCCTAGTACATGGGAAATTGCAGGGATTTGTGGTCTTTCAGAATTAGCCTTAGACATCTCTTTGTACCTTCATTTTTTCATATGTGAAATGTATTAATTATGCATAACTAGTTTTGTAGTAATCTATGAAATTCCTGGATGATAAACACTGCAAGAACACAGGGTACTACTCTGTGTAATAACACAATCTGCTTTGCAGCAACTGTGGAAATCATTAGAAAGATAAGAAAATAGTTCATATTTCATAGTAAGCTGTCCTTCCTTTCTGTTTTGGGTTTCATGCACACATAAATTCTCATGGTCAGCTGCATTTAGGAGTTAGTTCCAGCAGAATTTCCAGTACCTACTTTCTATTTCAAACTTATTGTATGTTAAATTGTCTGAGCTGAGCCATTGTGAGCTATGACTTCTTTATAGGCTTATGGAAAAGTATCATTGAATGATTGTGGCTATTGGGAATATCATCATCATCATCATGGCTAAGCTTCACAAACGAAGATTTGCAAGGGCTCTACCCACGCTCGCTACAAATGGGAATATAGAACGTAAGTAATAACATATCAATGCAGGCTTTTTAACACGTAGGGCATACTCGATTATGGTCTCTTGTTTGTCTTTTTTTTTTTTCTGCCCAATAGACTTAAAATACATGTGGATATTCTGTAGTCCAAATCGTTGCAGCTTTTTCATTTACTTCCTTTTTGTTGTGACTGCAAGTGTAGTGAGCACAATAGGTCAGGCGATTCTTGGTAGAAAAAAATATTTTAATAATTGATAGGAGCACAATCCAAAGATAAGTGAGTTAAAAGACAGTTATAATCCCTGTTCTGATACAAACTAGAAACATTATGAAACAATTCCTGGTTTTTTGCTATCAAAAGCTATCCTTTGTCTCTTGTAGATACATAACTTGATTGAAAAACTACCATTATTTTTTACTTACTAGCCAGAGATATTAACTCAGATTAAATAATAAGCCTTCTATAAAAGCTCTACAAAGCAGAGTAAATTCTCTATCTTAGAGATGTGAAAACTGAGGCACAGGGAGGTAAAAAAAATTATCAGAGACTTCCCATTGGACAATTAGTATATTTAACAAAAGCAGTCTTTCTCGTCAGACCAGTGCTCTGTCCTTTAATTTTATATCTAAATATATGTTTCTGCTCCTCAATAAATGAGAGAGAAATGGAAAATTAAACTAAATTTTTGTTTAGAATAAAAACTAAAATGTAAACATGCAGAGAGCCAATATTTATTTATTAACAAAATGAAGGAGCTACTCTTCAGAGAAAATATGTTTAGGCTGTGGTTCAACAAATACTGATACTTAATTATTAATATCAGCAGAGCACCATAGATTTGAATTAATTTAGGCATGGATTCACAATCACTTTTTTTTTTTGGATTAGTCAAAGACTCTTGAGAGGGCTAATGCCAGCTTTATCCTTTTATACAAACTTCATGCTGACTGGAGGAAGATGGGACATTCCTGAATAAAATCTGACGGTTTAAGTTAAGTATTCAAAAGATTTGTCAACAAAGGTGACTCTGCAGAGGGAGTCTGTACTAGCGTAATGCCTTCTGTCATGTGGCTGCAGCATGTTGGTAGAACTGCTAGACTTGGATTTACTGTACCACCAACCCCCACTGCCATAGCAGCAGGTGCTAACAGGGTCCTGATACAGCAGAGTATTGAATGCTTAAACCACTCCTGTTTAGCAAAGCATTTTGCCAGTGCATGATACCTTCCAGGTAACTCGTTCTAAGTGAAGTAACCCTAAGTGAATACCTGAAGGTAAACATGCATTTAAACACCAGTGAGGAGCACTTAAGCCCGATAAGAATTGAATGGTTCAGACTATGGGTTTGAGCTGACAAATTGTATCTCTGGAGGAATACTTAAAATTTACCATTCATCAAAAAACATATTATTGTGTGTACTAATGATTTTGTTATATTTTGAAGTATCTTTGTGTCCCTTCAAATAGCAGTCTCATTGAGAGAAGATTTTTTAGCTTAGTCTTCCCTTAATATTAGTGCATCAATGCCTGCATCTGGTAACTTATGCATGTACTTGAAGGAAATGGAATTAATAAGAAAGAAATTGCATATTTTAAATGAAAATGAACATGTGACAATGTTTAGCTAGCAGATTCTCCCAGTCTACACACTTCTACCCTAATCTTTAGGCTTTGTATTAAGCCGGAGGCTACTTTTTCTCAAAATCCCCAGTGGCAATCACTCTCTCTTCAGCCTTCCCATGGCACATCAAAGACAAACTCAGGGAGAGAAAGGTAATAAGAAGGACTTTATTAACCTATCCATTTTATGTAGGCTACCATTCTTTCTGTATTAACATGTTCATTATGCGACCTAGCTGGATTTGCCTGAACAGCAACGATAATCCTGGCGCTCGTATCAATGTTGTTTTTTCCAGGCTACTGCATGTATCTGGAGATGAGGTGTAGGATGTGTCTCTGTGGCTCATGTTACATTAGTTAGATACTAATGCCCATGTCTGTGTGAATGCCTGGATTTCCAGTGGTTCATTCTCGTGTTGGTGCACGGACAGCTGAGCACATCTTGCATAAAGCTCACATTTAGTTGTTATGAATTAATTTTCTTGAGCACTTTCAAACAGTTAAACTCTCAAGCCTGAAAGATTAAGAACACATATGTTTACCTAAAGAATACATGCATTTTAATCACTTTTTGAAATAATACTTATTGTTTTAAAAGACTCTTGAAACTATTGTGGAACTGAGTGTATGAAGAGAGCACATTAAAGTATCACATACACACATCCACTGTTGAGAGATTCTTAACCAACTTTCTCTGGCAGGGGTTTCATTTTCTGATCACTGTTCACAGAATTTCTAACAGAAATGGGTTTTTTATCTTAGCCAAATTGTAAATGTATCCATTGGATAATTTTATAAACTATAAAATATGTACGTATATGTTCATTCCAAATTACTTCTGGCTTGTAAGCATTTTGTTGGAACTGTAATATCCATAACAAGTTACAAATTAGGAAAAAAACTCACTTTGACTAGAATCTACTTTTGAAACTAAGGAAATAATGTAAAAATACAAACTGTATATATTACTGTGGCACCTGCTGTTTTTCAGGTGTTTATAACATAGCCATAAAAATTCACTCCAGGCTGAAACTTGGTATTTAAAAATCTCAGCTCAGCAGGATTTTTAAATCAGATTTGGTTTAAATTAGTTTGACTCTTTTTCAGTTGTAAAAAGGAGGGTGGGGGAAAGAAATGTTTACACGTCAAATATAATTTTATTCATTTCAAGTTGTTAGTCCATATCATGGAGTAGAGATTCAGGGTGTCAAAGGGGGAAAAGATGGAGACAAAGAACTACGATCCAAGAATCTGGCATTTGCAAATGCTTAATGTCTTATGTGAGAATATTTGCCATGGATCCTTACTGAGTCTTCATAAAACTGTATCCAGGATATGCAGAATTTTTTTAATTGAAAAAACATGCTTTCATTCAGTAAAGTCAATAATTCATAGCTTAAGGTCTGTTTTGTCATATGTCAGTGACTTGTGGATGAATTATGTTCAAATATAATTGATTTAATACTTTGTAACGGTGACATGAAAGAAGCTGAAGCAATCTGAGACCTCAGCTTCCTCTGTGTTTTACTGAAAGCTAGGCACCTACAATGCGTTTGGCTCATACGAAAATCCTTCTTCTTCTATATTCGGTGTATATGAAACACAGAAACAATCTTAATTATCAGAGTATCGGAATCAGAGAAATGGACAGATTGACATCATTTGCTTTTACAATGCACCACCATTTGTACATTACTTATATATACGTGCATATGCACATACTGGCGTATCTGCTTATAAAGTCCTTCAGTTGCAGCAGAACCTGGCAGAAGAAAGGGCTGAAATTTTCTGAAGTTGCCAGTGGCTTTGGATGCCTCTTTGCCGAAACACCTTGGGCCACATTCTCGTCTGTTCTGAAAAAACAGCTCCAGATGAAGCCTGGAGAATCTGTGGCTGCTGAACATTATTGTAAATGAAGCTTTTGGGGTACAAAAAAGCTGAGGAAGCCAGAACTGGAGAATAATTTTATTTAAATTTAGCTAGCTAAGACTCAAGGTGGCTGATATTAATTTCTTTTAACAGAATACATTGTGTGGTATTCCTCCTTTTACTGTTGTTATACAATGGAATGCATTACTATAGTGTTCCTTTCTCCCATCTATTCCTCAAAATTAAAAAAAAAAATAAATGAGGTATGTGACATCACGAAAAGGAATCTTGCAAATGTATATGCAAAGTGCTACTTTTCATCATCAAATCAAACCTGAAGACAAGCTACCTGAGAAAGTGTTCTCTTTCCCATATGGGGGCTATGCATCCTTTTGCTTTAACAATCCATCCTGAAATGTGATCATTTTCACTTTCACTTCATTTTGTGGCATGTAACTGGAGAGATGTGCCTGATGCTCCATGAGTGATTAGTGTTAGTAATGTTGGTCTCATTGTGAGGTACTGCCAAACTGCAATTTGCAAGTACTGGATGTCTGAAATGCAATAGGATAAATCTGATACTTCAAGCTTGACATTATCTCAATATCTCAGGTTTTGCTTTAAATTTAATTCTTGTGTCTGTCCTAACATGGCTATTTCACCAATAAACCAGACACATTTATTATTTCTTTCTTCCCCCACCCCCTCCTATTGCTCATGCTTTGACAGTTCCATAAAGTTTATTTCTCCCTGCTGCTTAGTGTCTTTTTATTCAGTTTGTTTTTCTCTACTTCCAGCTGGGATATAGTTTAATGAATTATTTTTCAGAGACTGTGGTATGGCTTTTATGGCTTGCCTTTGGAGATTGTGATTAATACAATTTTCTTTTATTCTTTACTCTGACCTGGTTCCCAGTGCTCAGTGTAGTGATCATCATTGTATTAAGAATATTGAGATGATATTATCCACATTAAGCCTGGAACATATTTTCATTCATTCTATTTTTTTATTCTTCTACTTGTATTTTTATTCTTAGTTTCAACCTTGAAATTTTTGTTTCCATGCTAATGTTTATTTTGTGTTGCAGTTTGATAAGTCTCTGCTGATAGTGAACTACTGCACACAGTCATCAAATCCATATTTTTCCTGAATGAGTTTTCAAGTATTTTGGGATCCAAGGTTGTGTAGGGTTGGTTGGTTTGTTTGTTGGGGGTTGGTTTGATGGGGTTTTGTTTTGGTTTGCATTTTCTCGAGGGGATGATGTGGCTGTGAGTTTATGTGGAAATTTACATAAATCGTTTGACTTTTAGTGAAGTTTGGATTCACCTCCAGAGTCATGGACAGGTATACACAAACTTTGCAAAACAGTCCTACTGAGGAGCAGATAAAGGCATGAGTGAAGAGGACCACATTCAACTTTGGGTAAATACACATGTACTGACATAGATTTTCAACATGAATATTAGCCCCTTGACAGCTTTTCATTCAGCCAGTCTGAAAATACTTTCTTCTTATCCTAGGTTGTTTTGGTTTGCTTCTTACAGAAAGATGTTAGGTAAACTGTTACTCATGGAGAGCTACCTTTTACAAGGGAAAAAAATTGTGCAGAATCAGAATAGCCAGTTTCTAGTATGCTCTTTCCTTCATTGCTTCAGAGATATGTTCAAACCTGACAATGAAGTATCAGTAGGTTCAAGAGTTTGACTTCTAAGACTGGTCAGTTTTTCTCGCCTGGTTGCAGGAATAAGTGTAGAGCACACTGAAATTGATGTATGCTTGTCTACTGAGAGCTAGTCTGAGACCACCAACTTGTGTCAGAGGTCTCAAGTAGAAATGTGAGCTCAGCTCAAACTCCAGCCTGGTGGAAAAAGATTCTACCACACGTCATCAGTTCCTAGTTCCTTTCAACATCTAGTTTCTTTCAGCTTATGAATATCATAAGAATCTTTGTTGTCTTATTACTTAAAATATCCATTTCCCTTTCTTCTCAGAAAAAACCCCACTGCAGTTCCATCTTTCATATTTTAGGGTTTTATATGCCTGTTTAGTCTTCCTTGGTAAATTAGTTTTACTGTTCTCCCTGAAAGTGTTCCATAACACTTAACTGGTCAGGTTTTCCAAAAGATTGAGAAAACTGAGTTACTTGGCCTTCCTACTAGCTTTCAAGGTTGTGGTTGTCACTAGCTGTACTTCTCTTCAAATTCTACATCTTCCATCTTGAGATCTCTTTTGATTTCCCAAGTGCACCATGGCATCTCCAAACTGGAATGAGATTATTGAGAGATTTCTTTCTTTGCTTTTTCAGATTTTCTTCAATAGTTTGCTAACACTAAATAATTTGCCAGAGAATCACTTTTGTTTGTGACTTGTTGTTATCATTTTCCTGGTAATAGCAAGATGTGATCTTTTTAGGTATCTTTAATCAAGCTAAATGATAATTTTTGGTTTAATGACAGACGTAGCAATTCCTTACCTTAGATACATTTCAATTTCTAGTGCCATTGTCTCAGTTTTAGTCATTAATCTTTATGGAAATTTGTATCACTAACACATTTCCCTAGACTTTATTATCATTATTATGTCAGAAATGTCCACAACACTGTGGTCATTTCAGCAGTAATTATAGTGTTTTACTGAGCAGTAGTTAACATTTTTCAGAATTACATCATAGAATATGTAAATATAATATCAAACGATACATTATTTGCTGTGTGATCTTAGATAGTAGTAGTACCTGAGTGTCAATTAAATAATCTACTGAAATAACATGATGATCTATTCTTTGCAGTCCACTTAGTTCTATATAAACAAAGTGACTTCCTTGATACTGAAGTGATGGTTGTACAAATATATTATTGTGTAGAATGATAGAGGCAGAAGAATGCTGTAAATAAATAGATCTGAAGTCAGCAGCAAAACAATCTTAGTGGAGGCACAGACTCTATGTGTGAGGTTCAGCAAATAGAGAAAATGGGCAAGGGAAAACACTAAATGACATCTTGAAAAAGTTTCCACAACTCGGAATAGAGCCTTGGATAGCAGGAACAATAGAAATAGATGTATTGATATGCTTTGTGAACAGGAAAAAATGTGTGTGTTTAATTTTTTCTATGTATTTCTGAGAGGAATGAGATCTACTGTCAAAATAGGTTTTGTTTGTCTTTTTACACGCTGTTGATTATTTCCAAGTCCATATGTAGAATTTTCAGCCAGAGTTAACTTGGATATTGCTAGCAGCATAGTCCAAAAATAACAGGTGTATGGGTTTCTTTGTTTGTAGTTATCCATGTCTCTTAATGCCTGAAATCACCTTTAAAGACAAGCAAAATATGCTTAGTGTGTATTTTTTACTAGAAAATGGAAACATAAAGAAAAAGCTGGTCTACTTCATTTACCCATTATTGGGGGAAGATACATTGATATTCTGAGCTTTTTCTTATTGCTTTTCTATTTACACTACTTACTGAAAATTGGAAATTGTTTTTATTTCACAATTTAAAAGTTTGTTATTCTTCTGCAAGTCACAAAATCATTACTTTTTTCTATCTTCAGCACTCATGAAAGGCTTTTTGTATATTCACTGTGTACAAAATAAATGACTATGATATCTGCAGGCCATGCATAATCAAGAGCTTTTGTGCTTTCAAATTTTACCATAAAGCTAAGTTGTAAGCCACTTCCTGTCTGTGAATCGGAAATGTGAACCACTCATATGTAGTAACTGCTTTTTTCTGCCAAAGTAAATAATTGAGATAAAAATAAGAAAATAAGTGTCAATATTAGAAACAAAAAAGAGAGATTAGTCCCAAACAGAATAATTTAGTCACTAGTTTCTAGTTGATTTCTATCAGAATTTAGTTAGGAGACGTTGACTGTCTTCTGTCTTTAACATAGTGTCTCTTCTCTATCTTCAAACAAGAATATGCTTAATTCCCAGAGGTGATAGTTTAGTTACAGGATAATTCCATATTTAACAGTCACAGAGCTTCTACAGTCACCAACCCAGTTGTGTTGTGACTTGTTTTATTTGAAATAAGAAGCTGCTGTTATTTCCTGTAACAGTTTTTTTTCTTTTTCTCATTTGAAAGTAAACTTCGTTAGTTATGAAACCAGATCATTCTGCATATTATGAGTCACTTACTATTAGTCTCACTTTTTATGGAATTGAATTTGCCTGTTTTCTTCACTGTTGGGAATCTGAGTTTTGTTTCAGACTCTTTCTCAAAGAGAGAGGGGGGGATGCTAGTGGCATAACTGGAGGGAACATTTTTTGTCCTTCTCTAGTTTATCTTTCAGGCTTGTTGAAGGACAGATTATTTTTTCCAACAGCACACGCTGCTTCGGTTTTTTTCCCACCCTGGCCACGGAAATCTGACAATTCCGGAACTCTGACACATCACTGACTGTCAGAGAACATGTATTCCCTGTTAACTGCTGGTTCTTGAGTATTAAACAGCCCTCCACTGCCGTTATTATACGATTAATTGCACTTAGTGCAGCTGCATTTCTGGTATGCTTGGCTAAGCTCTGAAAATTAAGTAGAGGGGACTTTGTTATAAAATGCACTGTAATGAGCTCTGGTGGGACAGAGTCTCTTAAGTTGGAAATTACCTCAGGCCATTGCCAAAGGACCTCTTAAAATATTTCACATCTATAAAAGTTTGCAACTAGGTAAATAGCCAAAGGTATGGTTGAGAAGAAAAAAACCACAGCCCAGCAATATGCTCTGAATTAAATATGAATGTTTTTAATATCAAATTGTTACATTTATTTTAAACATTTATTATCTCAAGTAATTTGTTAAACAGAAAGTTTTCAAGCTGACAGCATGTAAATTTTAGGTGATTGGTTGACACAGTGGGTTTTATACATATTCTTCTTGCTTTTGGTTTCTTAATCCAGACCATACATTCATGAAACTGGAATAAATTTATAACTCCCTCTGGGTTTACATAAATTGGTTGAAGAAGAGGTCACACCTCTCAGTGCAAAAACCATATAAGAACCACTGCAACTATTAGCCAATTAGCTTAAAGTCACCACTAACATCCTGTACTGAGTACTGATCTCTGGTATCTGCCTAAATAAATGACTAATATGCCTTCAATTCCCTCAGTGTTCTTCAGTTATATGACCACTGTAATGCTTTGCAGCTAATAAAATTTCAGATTGACTAATGTATTGGGTAACTTTACCCAAACGTTCAAGTAATCCTTTATATACTCATTAGAAACGGGTCCAAAATGAATCCTCTGAGGACTATGTGGAAAATTCTCCCTGGAATCAGCATCACTGAGCTTTAGATACCTTGGCACAAATTGTGTGGGGGAACTTCTGTGGTTTTAGTGTAGCAATTTGCCTTTATTTTGTGGTTAAACTTTGAACATGAGGTAGTTATATGTCCCCAAGCTAGAAATTCATGCACCTTTCCCCTCTCCCCTTTCATAGACTCTATACAAACCTGCTAACTAAGTATTTGATGAATGTGAATTACAGAATCACAAAATATGCAGAGTTGGAAGGGACCCTGCACAGGACCCAAGAGTCACACCATGTGCCTGCGAGTATTGTCCAAATGCTTCTTGAACTCTGTCAGGCTTGGTGCTGTGACCACTTCCCCGGGGAGTCTGTTCCAGAGCCCAACCACCCTCTGGGTCAAGAACCTTTTTTCTAATATCCAACCTAAACCTCCCCTAGCACAACTTGAGACCATTCCCTAGGGTCCTGTCACTGGTCATCACAGAGAAGAGATCAGTGCCTGCCCCTCCTCTTGCCCTCCAAGGAAGTTGTAACTGCAATGAGGTCTCCTCTCAGCCTCCTCTTCTCCAGGCTGAACAGATCAAGTGACCTCAGCCTCTCCTCATACAGCTTGCCCTCAAGGCCCTTCACCACCTTTGTTGCCCTCCTTTGGACGTTCTCTAAGAGCTTAAGAGCTTAATATCTTAATATTGTGATGCCCAAAACTGCACACAATCTTCAAGGTGAGGCTGCCCCACTGCAGAGCAGAGCGGGACAATCCCCTCCCTTGACTGGCTGGTGATGCTTTCCCTGATGTCCCCCAGGACAGCTCTCCTGGCTGCCAGGGCACTGCTGACTCATATTCAATTTGTCATCAACCAGGACCCCCAGGTCTCTTTCCATGGCACTGCTTTCCAGCATCTCATTCCCCAGTCTGTACAAACATCCAGGGTTGCCCCATCCCAGGTGCAGAATCTGGCACTTTCCCTTGTTGAACTTCATATGGTTGGTGATTGCCCAGCCCTCTGTTTTGTTGAGGTCTCTCTGCAGGGCCTCTCTGCCTTCAAGGGTGTCAACACCTTCTCCCAGTGTTGTGTATGTTGAGGCTTTATACGCAACTTCCTGGTAGGGTAAAAATTCTTTCATTATGTTTTGAGGTTTTGAATATAGAAATGGGTAGGAAGAGTCTGTCTGTCTTTGAGGGTCAGTCTGCAGCCTATTATGTCATGGAGAAATATTCACTAGTCGGTAATCAAATACACTTTGACCATTAAGTACTGCACCTGTTGTCCAGATGGGCCAACAAAAAACATGACACGGTCACAATCATGCTTGCAGAATAGGGTGGACAGAAGGATTTGGGAGATGTTTACAGAGTCTTCCTCTGTTTATGTAGACCTTTACATCTATGCTATTATGTGGTTGGACGTATGTGGGTTAGTGCATTTCAATCTTGGAATCACTCTGAAAAGTTATTCCAACAGGTTCCATGGTGGTTTGTGTTTCTTTTGAGTTTTTAAACTAAAATCACAACTCTCCTTTTATTAAGAGGACCATTATTAGACAAAGAATGGAACAACAATTTTCTGCATGTTGAGAAACATTAAATGCCATTAAAATTGTTCTAACTTTAAATGCAAATAAAGCTTATTCTCTTTGCTAAACTTCATCCATAACAGGATATTTTTCGAGCTATGAATCATTTATTAGTTTAGATAATTTTATATTATGACAAGCTATTGAACACACAATTATGTGCAGTACTGCAATATAAAACATAGAATCAAAACTCACTTTTATTGAATAGGTCCTTCATGAAAGGGTTTGGGACCAAAACTACTTCAAAAGTCAGAAAAGTCCATATCCTTTTTCTCTTCTAGGAATATCCGTTATTAGATAAACAATTTGGAAAAAGGAGAGATTTAGAAATTTTACTTGAACTTGAATAGACGTCTACCCTGCACACTATTTAAAATATACTCCTTGCCCTATTTGTTTCAGTGTTTAAAATATTGTGGTAAGTTTACCAATATGCTCAAATTTCAAATCAAACAAATAACTATTTTGGTATCAAGGCATGACATACTGGGGCATTATTAAAGATCCCCTTCACTCACAGGTTTTGGAAAATAGTTGTTGATTATTTACTTTTTGCAAGTAAGTGACTAGAGAAAATTTATTCTGTTATCTCCAAGGGTTCTCTTAAGTTTCATACTTAAAACTCATAAAGGTAATTAATTTTAATTCAGTAACTGAAGGACAAAATTCAGAAACAATAAATCAGTTTAAATATTTTCAGGAGTTGCCAAAAAGGCTTGATGCCAGACAATAGTTTTCAGTAAGTTTAATGCAATAGGATATTAACTGGAAGTATTGTACAGGAGCTGGCATGAAATGAGCTGTGAGTAAGAAAATAGTTTCAAACTGGATAGTCAACAGGCACAAAACTGTATGATTAGCAATTGCTGGTATTTGGTCTCTTTCCTGTTGATAATTATGGGCAAGAATGTCCAAATTAAACATGTTGCCTCTGCAATGTTACTTGAAGTGGTGCACTGACACCAATCCATATCATTCATATGGTTCCAGAGGAAAAAATAAGCATAAATACCATGGGACCATGTGAACCTCAAGAAGTTCAACAAAGCCAAATGCAAACTTCTATACCTGGGCTACAGAGATCCCTAATATCAATTCAGATTGGGGGAATGAACTGATTGAGAACAGCCCTGCGGAGGACTTGGGGGATACTGGCGGATGAAAAGTTTGGTATGAATTGGCAATGTGCAACTGCAGCCCAGAAGGCTAATCTTATCCTAGGCTGCATGAAAAGGAGCATGGCCAGTAGATCAACAGAGGTTATTTTCCTCTTCTATTCTGGCTCTCATGAGACCCTGCCTGGAGTACTGCATCCAGCTCTGGGGTCCTTGGCACAAAAAAGGCATGGACCTGATAGAATGGGTCCAGAGAAGGGCCATGAAAAATGATCAGAGGGCTGGAACACATCTCCTCTGAAGAAAGATTGACAAGTCTGAGGTTGCTCAGGCTGGAGAAGAGAAAACTCTCTGGAGACCTTATTGCAGCCTTTCTATATATAAAGGGAATTTAATAAAAAGATAACAGGAGATTTTTTTTTTTTTTACCAATCTTGTGGTGACAGGATTGTCATAGAATAAGTTTGATTAACTGTATTCTGAATAGTCTCAACATTAGTAACACTAAGATCAGTCTATAACCTGAGAACTAATGAAAGAGGAACGGGAAACCTTTACTTGGACTTTATTTTAGAGGATCCTAAGGTGGACCTTGTCATAGTATCAAGTGCGCATAAATCCATAACAGGACAAGGGGCAATGGTTTTAAACTGAAAAGGGGTAAATTTAGATTAGGCACAAGGAATAAAATTTTTACAATAAGGGTTGTGAGACCACAGGTTATGCAGAGAAGCTGTGGAAGTGTTCAAAGTTAAGTGGGACAGAGTTTTGAGCAACCTGATCTGGTGAAGGATGGACCTCCCTGTAGCAAGGGGTTTGGACTCAGTTATCTCTGATGGTCCCTTCCAACCCAAACCATTCTAAGATTCTATGGAAAAATTGGTGGATGAGCTTGTCTACAAGCTAATGTTATACCTGGTTTGTAGATTCAGTATCACACTTTGAAGAGAGCTGGAACTCACAAGATAACATTTTGTCATAAGGTTGTGATGTTTGGACTTTTTGCTGCTATAGGTATCATAAAAACACTTGGTTCTATTTTCTGATTGATAGAAGTAAATTATTTTGGACTTTCTGAAATTTTTTTTTAGGTTTTTACCAACAGACATGAGTACACTCTTATGTTTAGCCCAAACTGTAATTAACTGTCAATATAGTACAATAAAATATAGTAACCAAAATAAAAAAATTGATGGGAGATTGTTTATATCAATCAATGTTTACATTGATTGATATACATATTTACAATATGGCTTCTATACAATTTAATAGCTGACATTGTGAATTCTATTGCAACACTTGATTTGTTCATCAGTTCTCTGATGATGCATGGAGTAGTATAACTTCACTTTCCTTTCTAGCAAGCACTATTTGAGGAAGAGTTTAAATATATCACTTTTCACAGTGCAAAGAAATTTTTATGTTTTGGGTGATTAGCCTGAAAATAAGGGTAGGTTGCAGCACTTTGGACCTCCACTATCAATAACATACTGAGACAAGAGACTACTTCCCCTTTAATGATGAGTCCTTAAAACTTTGGTGGAGTAAATAGTAACTTTCCTGGGTTGTGATTTTCATAAAAGCTATGATATTTTTAGAAATTTCTTCCAGGGCAGGGCTTTTTGGAGTACCATCCAAAGATTTGAGGATAGGAGTGTATGTTTAATGAGTAAATTTAAATTGTTCAGTTATTTCAACTTAATAAATACCTGCTTCAATATTTTCATTTCCAGCTGTGTTAACTTCTGGAGCTTTACATGCTTGAGGAAGGGATCCATTTTGCCTCCCATAACACAGTTTTAGGTCTTCTGATCATAATGAATGTCTTATAAGGAACCTGTGTGTGCTTGAAGGTGCCAATTCAAATAAGCTAGTGTGAAACAGGAAAATTAAGAAAAAAAAAAAGGTGTGGAGGAAAAAAAAGATGCATTGAGGTAATGTAAAAGTGGAAAATATGAGATAGAAAAAGGGTGTGCTCACTCCTTTCTGAGATTTTTAGTACAATAGGTTTTTGTTCATTAACTATTAGCAAAATAATTAAAGATTTTTTAAAAAGTCTTATTTAGACAATATATTTACACAGCAGCATAAACTAGGTTAGGAATGGGAAGCAGCCTAGCTATGGTAACATAGAGATGAAAAAATTACTTTATCTTGCATCTTGGGAAAATTTCCCAGCCTTTTTAGCACAGCTAGACCTCTGTCAGTGGCCACATTAACCCATTTACAGCTAGATCACATTTACCTATATTTTGACTGTAAAGACACACTCTTAGCTCCACTCAAAGTATTATGTGCCAGTGATTCAAAAGAATATTTGAACCTCAGAGAACAAATAGATTAACAACACCGGTGTGTCGTGTATGCAGCCAGAGCAGTCGAGTCACTGATGCCTTGTTAGCTCTGGTGTCAGCAAAACTCAAGCAGTCATATGAAGTGTCAACTAACTAGTGAATGTAAACAAGGCACAGCCTTAAAATTATGTTAAGATTATCCCTAATTCTTAATTTCAGTATACAGTCTTCCAAATATTATTTCCTTTATTACATGTGTTTGGATTTTCAATCTATTCTTTCTGCCATTAATATTTTCTTTTAGTAATTTTTTTTCTGAAGTCAGCACTCACCAAAATAAACCTTTCTCTTCAGAAGATGTCTGCCCATGAGCTGTCACAGCTAAGTGTCTTTTGCTCTTCCAGCCATATAGGTGCCTCTTTATTCCTCGTATTCCTTCTCTCCTGTAGAAGAAAAACTCAATATTATGTGAGAATTATTCTCAGGGAAGTTTGAAACAGAATTTTTTCAGTGATAGTTCTGGAAAATTTGGAGCAGTTTTGCTCCATAGTTAATTTTTCTCCATCTTATTTGTAGGGAGACGTAGAATATACCTTGAAATAATATTGCATTTGCAAGGCAAACTATTCATAGAAAATAACTTGCATTTTCTGACTTGTCTTCTGTGACATTGTTTGGTAGAAGTGTACTTTTTACAAGTAAATGTCTCAGATTTTCAGGTGTTATTAACAAAATAATATGTTGTTTTTTGTACAGCAGGCAATTTAAAATAATCCGAAACTCCCTTAAGCTAGCATATTCATAATGAAAAATATCAGAATTCAAACTGTCTTCTGGGAGGGTGCTAAAAGAAATAAGAAAAATAGATAAACATTGTCAGGCATTACTCATTAGTTTTTCAGCAGGATGTATAAAGGTGGTGGGTGACAGGAAAAGAAATGTGTTTTGTTTTGAGTCTGAGCAGTCTGCATTCAACTTTGTATTTTAGTTTAATTATCATATTGTATTATACTCTGAGAAAAATAGTCTTTTCCATTTAAATTAATGAGCTTGAGTTGCAAATTACATAGTTGCGTAAATCTGGTTCTTCAGCTGGACTTAAGGCAGCACAAGAAATATGTATAACAATTAAAAGGTGATGTTGGAATGCAACAAAATGCAAACAGAATTTCAAGGACATTATTTCAGTAAAAGCTCACAGACTGCTGAACTGTTGTATCAAGCAAAGTATTTCTCTTTATAGAAAATGCATATATTTATTATATTAGGTTTGGTGTATGTGTGATAAAACGTAATTGTTGAAAAACTATCTAAATGCAATACATTGTCAGTATAATTGTAAAGCTCTTAAGAAAAAAATATATTTATCAGTGCTAATAGAAACTGAGAAAGAGCTGGTTTAAAGACAGTGTGTTATCTTGCAAAATGAAACTTTGCCCCCAAAGTTGAGGTAACCATCTGTGTCCATGTCTGATTCAAGTGCTGTGTGGGGAATGAATTCTGATGCCGTTAAGTTCATTTGCTAAAGAATACTAAAATATCTGGCTAGAATAACCCACTGAACTTTTACAGTTAAGGTGTTCGAGGTATATTTTGAACAGTGAATGTCTTGCTTTTTCTCTTATAGCAGGACAGGCTTGACTTTTTCAGGTAGCAAGTGTGATTCTTAGCTATGACATAATAAATACAGGAATGTTTTCCTTTACTACATGAAGAATCTTGAGCTGAAATTAATTCCTGATGCTAATGAATGCGATTCTGATGAAGTGAATGTTGTGTCTACACACGTTCTCTTGGGCTGTAGAGAATTTGCTTCCTTTTTTCTCACTACTAAGTTCTCTCTTCCATAACTATTCTGTCTTCTGATCATTCTCTTAAAGTTCCCTCCCAGGCACTCTCCAAAGACAAAGGAAACTGGACTTCTCTCCTGTGACTCTTTACAAAGATCCTACTGTAAATGAAAGGGGAACCACCAATTGTGTGCTGGAGCTGATAATAATGATAACAGAAAATTTGTTAACTTATTTCTAATTTATTTTCAAGCTCATTCATCGTGAACTGTATGAATTCTTCTAACCTTAACAAAGATTTAAAGACTATAACGCTATTTCCAGTAAAGATTTAACTATTCTTCTTACCAGTCATTGGGATTTTCAAGAGATTGTTTCCTTAAAAAAGTGTTGAAACAGACTCTTACAAATAATAGTGCACTTTTATACATATATATTAAGAATCCATCCCCCAGTTGTAGTGACTTAAACCAGTATTCTGAAGTGTCTTACCACTTCAAGGCTGCTTCATTAGGACTTGGGGATTTCCAGTGCAGCTTATACATGCTCATTTTTCAATCCTCAGCAATTCTGAAACACTATTTTAGTTCTTATAAAAGGTCCTGCTGAAAATTTCTTCTGAGAAATTGAGAACCAGTTGCAATAGATCTTAAAAACATGCAGTTCTACTACAGCTGGTCTTGGTAATCTCCTTAAATTTCTTCAGTTATTTTTTCAAATCACCAAACTCTCAATAGTTGCATTTTCTTGCAGTCTCAGTTTTAAACAGAGAGAAGAAGCAGCTGGAAGACAAGTAAAATAATTGACTAGTGGCACAGTTGGTTCTTACCAGAATCCTCAGTTAATTACATGGTTCAGTTTTGGCAGCTGATAAAGATTTTTCTCTGAAAATGTGGATTGATTGCAGACTTGTACCCAGTCTCATTTCATTCATGAACCTTCATTAAATCTTTTTCTGACTACATCACAAAAGGGAAAAGAAGGCATCTACAAACAAATCCACCACCTACATGCATCAATCATAAGCACAAATCTGTAAAAGCAGTAAAGTCCTAAAGTCACCTTAAAATCAGAAACAATTTTAAACAGTTGTACACTTGTATTCCTTTCAGTATGTCACTTACTTTGGTAGTATAATGATGCATTAGTAAATGTCTGGTTATATCATAGCTGGATTTTATATTCCAGAAGTGAATGTGGCTCCTACATTTTCCAATATTTGACATATTTTGATATATTTTTAAATTTCTAATGTTCATGTAACATAAGAGGTTCTGTTCTTTTTCAGTGTTGTTCTTGTCTGGGTGAGTGTGGGGGGAGTGTTACTTAGCCTGTGGTAGTACAACAGAAAAAAGTACTGCAAAACTTAGTACATCATCAGGCATGGGGTTTTCTTTCTCATTTGCTACCAGTGTTCTGCAGCCCTTGTAATGAATTTAAATTACTTCTATCAAATGTGAAATTTGTCTTACTTTTGGTGTCTGATGCTGAGTGTTCAACTTATTACCTACTTTAGTAACATCTAGAGCTATTAGTTTCTAAAACTACATTCCAGTTTCTGTCAGAAGAGGTTATATGTATTTCTTAAGAAATTTCTCAGGTAGGTGATTGTAGCCGTATAGCAAATGGTTGGCTTCCCACTTGGCAGTGATAGCATAAACCTTGCAGCCTACAGTATTTCAGCCCATTAACCATGGTCTAATATTGTGAATATATCAGTAAATGTTCAATAAGAACACAAAAGAAAGAATGCTAGTTGTAACACATTTTATTATGTGTTTTCCTTATTCGTTTACTTTTTTGTTGCAACAGGTGAAATAAACTTTTTTTTTATTTTTTTTATTTTTATCAGTAGCATTTTACCACTGAGCACTGAAAAAGGTTAGGTGTGTCCTTAAAACAATCCAGTGAGCCCACTGAAATAGTGGGAGAAGTATGGAAGGAAAAGAGGACTATGCGAGAAAGCAGACCTCTGTATTGAAGGGTCTATTTAGGGGAAGCTGGATATGCTTCAGTGTTAATGAAAACAGGGAAGGATGTGAATTACAGCTTGCCAATTTTTAACACGCCACTGTCTAAGGCATAAAAAGGCAATTGTATTGGCTGTAAGGAGGAGCAGCTTGCCTGTTTCATTCACAGAATATTCTGAAATAACATTGCCAAGATTTAAGATAACAAAAGAAGGGGAGACATAACAAAGCAGGATTTCTTCTTCTTGACTTTCAGAAATACATTATACCTTGCTTCATGTAGATGGAACAGCTTTTGGTCCCCTTGACATACTAGTGGCATATGAAAGCCCTGTGGATGGATGGAGTGTTAGATTGGAAGTAATAAGGTTGTGCCTGACTTACCTCCGCATTTGTAGCAGATGTTACAAATGTCATAACATGAACCTTTGGGATCAGACTGGAAAAAAAAAAGCAAGACAACAGATGTAGGCCTCCTAGTTTTACCAGCAAGTATAGTCTGACACTACATAACACTGTTCTGACTTGATGTTTAATACCCTGTCCTCCTCCTGAGAACAGAATCAGTGACACTAGCCATTTCTGTAGCACTGGAGATGGAAAGGGATGACAGCAGTTTTCTTTTCAGATGAATTTTAATACTAGTTTAAAAATAAGACAATAGAACTATTACTCCAGTAAGTGTCTTATTGTTATATCTGAATAGTATTCCATATCATCACTCATTTCTTCATGCAGTCATGTTTATGCATTTTTCTGTTTGTGGAGCCAGATCTTTCAGACTGGATATTTATCTAAAGGACTGATAAATTCCTAGGTTTTTAAGGCCTCAATTCACCCTACCTTTCTGTGTCCCTCTCCCTTGCCTTGCTCACTAGTCTCTACTTCATCTCTCTCTCTTCCATACCTCTGTAGATTTTTTTCCCTATCTCTTTACAACGATTGAATTTCCTGGGAAGCTCCTATCTCATTTTAATTATTTTTCTTCTGCTGCTGTTGATTTTCATTGAAAAATTATCTGTTTGTCACTTTCTGCTTGTCTTCTGCATGGTGGAGGCTATATCAAGTTACTCATTCTATCTTCTGTTTCTCAGGAGTTTTGACCAATGCTCCTGTATTTTGTGGAAGAGGAATAAAATTAATACAGGAGTATGGGCCCTTGTATTCTTCTCCTTGTGTTTCAATTTAAAGCAGTGTTGATTCTTTCTGCCACATCACTCCCTCAGGTGCTGCCATTCTTGAGCTGGAGGCTTAGCCCTCTCCCTGAAGAATTTCATTGTCAGAGAGAAGAGTGGGGGTTCTCCCATGAAGAATTTTAATCACCCTGTCTGTAGCCCTTTTGAAGGAGGCACAATAGTTCCTATAGTAACTACTACAGTGTGGGAGAAAGGCCAGTGCTCCCGCCCCCAGCCACAGATGGAGAACTCTCTTTGCTTAGATCACTGGAAATTCTTACACAGCAAAGACTTCATCCTTTATAGTGAACAGAAAAAATCTCTGAAATAAACTCTTACAAGGTAAAAGTAAATGCTAATTCAGAAACAGTGCTAGTTACTAAGTAGAGAACACAAAACATACATTTCATTCTTGGGGTTTCTAATTTTAAGAAGTTCAGAAAAGAAAAAAAATATAGAGACATTTAGGCTGTAATAAACCTTGTCTCCTCCTCCCTCCCACTCTACCTTCACCCCCTAAGGAAAAAAATCCTGTGGGAAGGAGCAGACCTATAAACCAGATGAAAATGATGGGGAAAGGAAAAGGAAGAGGCTCCGAAAACAAATGAAAATTTACACTAAGACAGCCTCTTATCTAGTTTCTTTATTGCATTCAAGACTTTCCTAAGGGGAGAACATATTATGTCTTCAAATCCATTGATTCCAGTTCATTTAACAAGTGATATACTACTTTCTTCTTTTTTGATAATATTTTAATTTGATCAGTTTTAAGTTATTGACATTAAAAGAGTTATTTTAAAAGTTTGAAAGTATTTAGCAGCTTGAATTTGAAAAGCAAGTTTTGCTAAAAATTATTTTAATTCCTGGAGCTTTTGATAAAGCATCATAGATGAAGTACTGTAAATAAAAAACACACACTTGTAATTCTGTTACATAACATTTTTGTTAACTAACCAGTACATTCTTGGTAGCTACTTGGTTATTCCATGGAAAGTTTTGGATTACTTTCTCAATCAGGGATTCCCCAGTAATGAATGCATGCTCTTTACCAGTGACCAGAAGATGGACATCTAGAATAATAGGCATTCTTGTACACAAAAATATAGATTTGAAATGGTATTGTTACCTTTGTAAGTTGATTATCATATATTGCATTATGCATCTTACATGTAGTCCTTTGTGACAAATTTGTTCTGATACTTTATTGCTGTGATACTTCATTGGTAATGGCACAGCATTAATGATTCCCATAGCTTTACTAAACCAAGATAAAATACCTTTCCACATATGTTGCAGCT
This sequence comes from Sclerurus mexicanus, assembly GCA_013396755.1. Lineage (NCBI taxonomy): Eukaryota > Metazoa > Chordata > Aves > Passeriformes > Furnariidae > Sclerurus > Sclerurus mexicanus. The sequence continues at coordinate 903,761 of VWZF01006848.1, read as the reverse complement.
CTATCTGAGATTTATATCTTCTTCCCATCTGTGAAGGTCGATAAGAGACCTAAATTTTGGATCACGTGATGGCTTGTGGTGAGGTAACTGGTGACATCATTTAATTTCTTTGGATACCCTTTCCAAATCAAAGGGCAACATCTCTGCTTACATCATGCTGCTTGTCTCAAATTATCTCACTTTAGATCAGGATCTGAATATACATCTTGTATACCTTATGTCCTCAAGATATCTGTTCAGCAGAGGAGTTCACTCTTTCTGGAAATTTCTTTCAAAACTTAGAATCAGTCTTAAATGGGATAGCAAAGAACAATCAATGGGAAAAATATTCATCATAAGGTGTTAAATGTGGAGTTGGTTTTTTTTTTCCAAAAGATTCTGTGGATGTTAGCAGGCAGAAACGCTGGTCTTTCTTCTGGCATGTAATGTTGGTTACACTGTTCTTCCCTTATAATGCATCATCTGTTGTTCAGTTTAGCCCTCAGTCAATGTCTCTGTCTTTTAGAAAACACAGCTTTTAAGCATTTCCAAATTACTTTCATAGGAAATGCCCAAGATTTTAAGATGACATCTCACCTCTTCTTGTAAAACCCCCTTGATTGCCACATTCACCTGCATTTTCTTTCATGAACATTTGGAGTTGTTCCTAAAAATAAAAAAGATACATTTTCGTGTAGAATCTACTTTACACCGAGACAAATATATTAGAAATTGTATTGTCATTTCTATAGATCTGTTTTCTACTCTGAAATAATAAAAATGTTACATTTTGGAAAAGAATACTTAAAAGATTATAGCCACACTCATGCAGTGAACTGCTTTGCACGTACAGTCATCCGAGACAATCCAGAAAACTCTGATTCTTATGCTCTCTCATCTGAAACTGTCATGTGTTTTGTTGATACCTATGGGGAGAAATGTTACCCAATCCTATGTGAAGCTTCTATGCAATTGGGTTGATATGGTTACATGTTTTGTGACTAAAGCCAATAATTTTCTTTTTGGTAGGGTGTTTATAAACTTTTATATTTATATAGATCTGCTCAGACTTTGCTAATTAAAGTCTGACTTTATTGGCAGTCATAATTAGAGTTCTTCAAGGTGTGTTCTGTTTTTTTATAATTCTTCAGACAGCAGGTTATCTAAAAGGTTGTAGCAGGATGGCCCTATGTCCACCTCTGCTCCCAAACATACAAAAAGTGCTGCTTGGAAAAATCAACAAAATGAAATACAAAAAATAAGGATTTTTAGGCTAATGGAGAAAAAGGTTTTAGGAGTAAATAATCGTTAAGGGAAATTAATTAAGGAGTTCAGTATCATTTTTAAAACTAGTTTTAAAATTATTATAAAAGCAATAGAATTTAAAAACTCTTGGTTTGAATTTTCCCAAACTTTCCATAAAACCAATTTATGTTGAGAGTTGGCATACAAAGTCTCAGAAAAATATTTTAGGGGGAACTGATTACTGTGCTTGTGTTCTGTGCTTTCACTCCTAGTCTTCAAGGAACCCTTCTGTTTAATTACAACTCTGTCTTCACTAGAAGAAAGTGAACATGAGTCTTTGGTCTGTACTCCCATACCCTAGAACTGACTCTAAGAGGAAATCCTCTCTCTTCAGGATGTGTAGAAATCTTTGTTAGGCAGTCTACATTTTTCTTTTCCATAGTTTCCCACTCTGTAGCTCAATTGCAAATGCTCTTGAGGTTGCATTAAGCACGTTTAGACTGCCCCCAAGATACACTGAAAGGGATGTGGTTCTTCCTTCACCACAGGCATAGCCAAATGAGTCACTGAGGGAGAAAACTTAAAGAGGAATCAGCGAACAGTTAGAATTTTTTTCATGTTAATAAGTTGTTACGGAATAACCTTATGCCAGGAATAGACATGTCAGCCTGGACAGTAAAATCATAGTCCAATGCCATGGAAAGGAAAACATTTTAGCAAACAGATTCCTCTGCTCCAGCATTACAAAGTGCACATTTGAAAAGAGTCTTTCTATTTTCTTGTCGTTATTAACAGCCCATATTTAATACAAGCATTGGTTTGGCCAACTTTTTGATTAGCCACCACAATTGCACATTAACACCTTAAACATTGTCAGCTAAATGTAGGCAGTACAAAATACGACCACATGTGAAAAAGTCTATTCATACCAATAAAATAGGAGAAGGTTGGAAGAAGAATTTAACCTGGTTTTGGAACTTGTTTCCATTGCCACTCCTTTTGCTGTTTGATACACATGCTTAACCTTTTCCACATCCTAATTTTCCCTGCTTCCTGTTATTCGAAAGAAGAAATTTATTTCATATATTCACAATGTCATTTCTGTAAAGAGTCTGCATTCAAAAGAGAATCCGTATTTTTTTAAAAATATTTGTGTCTGCATCTTTAGGTCTGTGAAAGTTTGATTTGTAGATCTTGTGATATAAATCTTAAATCTCTCACTTTCCAAGTTTTCTGTGAGCAGCCGAGCTCTGGCTGCTGATGGTTCCATCCACAGGATGAGACATTTAGATGAATGGCTGTGGTTTGTGTGATGGAAGCCAGTTCAGTATTTATAGTTTATGCTCTGAAATTTTAGAATAAAATAATGTTGGTCCTGCTTTTTAATCCAACCATTTCAGTCTATGTCTTCCTTTCATCTATTGTCATGCCAACAATTCACTCAGTACAAATAAGAGGTTTTGTGCTCTGACTGGACTGTGGGATTGCCATGTTTCTGAAAGGTACCAATGTGATATGCATTTGTGTTCCCAAAATAGCATATTTCTTTTGCTGCAAATAGGTATCAAGAAATCTTGAAAGCTCAAGTAAGTAAAATAATGAGGCAATGAATTCAGAAGATCAAATAATTTACGTCTCCCTTGTTCTATATTTATCTCAATATTCTTGTCTCATTCCTCAAAATATGAAGAATGATAGTTATGGAATGCATGAAGTAAAGTGCATATTTAACATCTAATCAGTTATCAAAAAAGAGTTGCAGCATGGCTACCAGAAGCATAATGGTTTTCTATGTAACATATTTATGCTAGTTGTAAAATTAGGACCTGTCATTGCAACCCCACATCACCTGCCTAAGTGCAAGGCACATAACTCCAAGACTTCTACTGCTATAAAAATGTCAGTGAACTGAATGGCATGAAAGTACCGCAAGGTATTTGTCTACATTCATACCAGCCACTAGGATGCAGTCCTCAATAGAAGATTTAATTGACAAATTTTAAAGCTCTGACCCTCTCTTGATTTCTAGTTAACTCACTGACCTTGCAGTGTTTTCATTTGAGCTGTAGAACTTGAATGTCCCAAGTATGAAGAACTGATGACTTACTTGCAAGTGTCATTTGAGGTTAAAGTTACTGTTTTAAAGAGTGTTGCACTGACTTCATGAACTTTATTCAAAGTAGGGTACTTAAGTGCTAAAACCTCTGCAACTGACATCATAGAACTGGACTCAATACGTAATGGATACACTTTCAAGTGGTAGAGCATTGTAAAGGAAGGATATGGGCAGGAAACGAATGATTAATTGAAAGGTAAATTCCAAATGGTAATGTGTTCAGACAATGTGTGGAAACTATAACGCAGTCTAGATGGAAGAATGAAAGGACCTAAAGGATTTCAAGGAGGTTTTGCAGGTTTTCAGGGGCATTTTTTTGCTTTTTTCAGTGCTTTTATGGAGACTACTATGAAGCAATACCTAGCAAGCAAAAACTGTGAATTTCCTTTTGGTTTCTATTTGATAGATTATAAATGAAATAACCATACAAAACACTAACTGACAGAAATCATGATGGGAATGCAGAAAATCCTTACAGTACTATATATTTTTGTTTAGTCCCACAACTAAAGTTTTTCTGATAAATACAGTCTTGAAGATGACTTTTCTCTTAAGGTGTTATCTTCTATGTCCTTGAATATAAGAAAAGAGGAGGACTTAGAAAATACTGACTCTACAGCAGTCACCATTTGTAATTATGAGCTATTGCCTTAATCTATTAACTGTGAAGCCACCTGTTTGCCCAGTATAAATAGCTTAGAATTTCCTGCAAGGAAATTACATGAAGCATCAATAAGGATATTACATTTTTAGGTCAATATGACTATCATTACTTGGCATTTATCTTTTCCTACTGATATCATGTTTGGCAGCCAGTATCATAGAAGACTAAGAAATTGTTGCTCTATGTTTTGTTTTCACTGGTGTTAAATTAGCCTGTTCAGTAATGACAGTCAATCATTCTGCTTGTTTTAGTGGATCCTTGGTATTTCACTTTTCTTATCGTACATTGTAAAGACAGAAACATGTAAAGGTGGACTAGTGCTTTGTTGTTTTCAGAAGTATTAGACCATCAGAGTCTTTGGATGTAAATGCTTCTGTACACACTTTAAAAGGATGCAGAATGAACTTTGCTTCTTCTCTCTGCTGTGGATATGCCTGGTTTTGTCACTAAGACAGGAAAGGAAGGTTCCTGCAGCTCTGTGCCATCTTTTCTGTGCTCTAGCTTTCTCTAATCATGTGGCAAAGATAGTCTTGACCTAAGAAGAAACATAATGTTGCAATAGATGCCTACTTTTGGTTATACTCAGACTTCATTGCTGGCTTTGTGTTCCCGGCATCGAGAGTTTAATGGAATATTAGTTTTATGATTTGTCAGCCTTATTTGTAGTCACTCCTGTCTTTGAAGCATAACTGCCTATTACTCACTTCATACTTTTAAACTATGTAATTTATATGTAGAAGTACCTGTTTCAGCAACGAACATGGATATCTGGGATACTAAAATAATTCCCTACACTGATGAGAACTTTGATATAGATGTGTTTACAAATGTTAGCTCTTTATTGTTGTATCTATTTCATTTCAGTTTCAAATGAGATAAATAACATGTTCAGATAAGCCTCTCATCTCTTCCTAATTCATGAGTAATATTTAGTTCCTATCCCCACATTTCAAAACATTTGCATTATGTGTAGCCTCTTTTTCAGGGGCATTTTTCACTAAATTCTGCATGCTTTAATCACCATAAACCTACAGGGACTTGGGATATATTTTAACAAACCATTAATTTCCAGATTCTATTGACATTTAAATATATATTTTTAAAGTTTTTTTTCTTCACATTTGAGTCTGAAATTGTATACTAATTTTATATGCTATGTAGAGGGCAAATTCGAAATTAACACTCCTGTATAAGATGCAAAACATTTAAGTCGTTAATGTCAGTGATCAGGATGCATGAGAAATGAATGTGCAGACCTTGCAACATAACTGTTTTTCATTCAGTTATAGGTGCCCAGCGCAGGAGAAGTCCCAGTGCCCTTGCCATTGAAGTATTCGAATCACATTTGGGAAGTCATATTTTACAGGTAAAAAAAAAAAAATGGCTTTTCCAAGAAAAATTGAAATAATTACTTGCTCATATTTCTGCCAGTAATTTGAATGGTATTGTTGTCAGCACTTATATTAATGAGATTTATTTTTTCTTTTACGCTCATATTTCTTCTATTTAGAAAGTCCATGATTGGGAGTATGTTAGTGAGAAAGAGGACAAATGTTACTTTAGGTGAATCACAATATTTTGTTGTTTAGAATTCTGCAGTTAGCATTTGTTCACAGAATGCCTTTATGTTTCGAGTGTATGTGTATAAAAGCTAGTATTTTGTGTTGGTGATTTGATTTGTCTTACATGTCATGTGTTGGTTTAGGGTTGGTGTTTTTTTCCCCACTTTGGTTTACGAGCACTGCTTTCCTCCGTGATATCCCAGTTGTCACAATTATATATCACAAATTTGGAACAATCTGCAAAGAATAGAAAATGAACCACAGCATGACTCTTAGGTCTCCTTAGCTATGAGATAAAAACTAGTCTGGTATTTATCAAACAATTTAGTCACGTGGTACAAGTCATCATATTCCAGGAAGATTAAACTGAAAAACAATGACCTGATGGAAATGTCCTTGTGTATGCTTTGTTTTGCTAGAGTTACTACAACCTTTCCTAGTCTGCAGTAGTCAAAGATTGAGTAGAAGCAGTTAAGAAGAAACTGTGATGTGTTTTGCACTAAGGCAAACTCCAGCCCTATGGAAATAAAACCCACATAGTCTTTTCGAAGTGCGGCACTGAATAACTGCTCTTACTTAGCAATGTACACAGCTTCTCGATGCAAATATATTGCCTGGTGTATTATCTTTTGAGAGGTATGAAAGAGGGAAATTAGGATATTATCATGAGAAATATTCCACTTAATTTGAAATGATTGAGAGCTATCTCTCTGCACGAACTCAGCTGTGGCATTCAAAAGCACTATGGATAATATCGTATTTTTCACATCTTTTTAAAGTAACTAAATGCAGAAGAGCAACAAAGATAATTTTAGGAAAACATGATATTAAGTGGTAGAATTAATTTTTCTCTGGAAAAAAAATCATGAACTAAGTGATTTCCTTAGCTGTGCAGTCTTGGCAGAGGTCTAGGTCAAGTTTTCAATTCTGTAAGCAACTACTTTTGTTGTAGTTACCATGTCAAAGGTCTGCACCAGTATCTACAGTACTGCGTTTGCATATTAGGCAGAAACACTGTAATGCTGTCTCATACAGAAATAGCAGTTTTGTGATATTTCAGTTTATGTAACTTGTCATTGTGTTGAGTATGTAAACGTATTTTCTAAATGTATGGTTTTTACAATATATTTATGATTCATATCTAGATAAAACATCTTTAGGACTGATTTATATACACTCCTGAAGTATGACTCTTATGAATGAAAATGAAAAATCCTAGGATGGCCACTTTGAAAACTACCTGATATTAGAGTTTTTCACTTAATGCCTATTAAAACACTCAGTGACTTTCTTACTTGTTTAAACTAGATTTCCCTTGTGTTTTTTATTTTTTTGTGCTTACTTGTGATAAACTAAGGTGTTTTCAGGAAATAACTTTCTCATACCACTACTAAAAAAAAACCCTTGTGTTGCTCTTGTACCTGTAACTGAGGATTTTCCATCAAAACTATTATCAGCATTGTATTGAATATCTGTTGAGATGCGGCCTTTTCAGAGAGGTTAATGCTTTTATCAAATTAGTCACATTAATCTCTTAATTGGTAATAGGAAGTTCCACTCTGGTATTTGCAAGAGATAGACTGTTGATGATGGATAAAGGACAAAATGAATTAATAATGGTGGCAAGTTTATCGTGATATGTTAAGATTTTGTCTTATTTTAGTAGATTAATCAACCTTTGGGAGGAAAACCTGGGTCATACATTGAAATACACCACTTCTAAACAGATCAGAATGAACTTCAAAGTACTGCCTTGTGGTCTTGCAGGTAGAAAGTTGATCACTAGAAGACAAAATTCTTTTTAAAACAACCATCAGATTCTGTGGTGGAATACAGTTCTAATATGTTCTCACTTAGTCTGCTGCTCATAGAAATTATTTCCAAATAAGTATCATGATAAGTATTGTTTGCAAGTGAAGTAAACAACCTTGATTACACTTTGGGAATTTTGATTTCAAAGTCTGCTATCTGAAGAAGTTGAATTAATAGTTTGTGTAATCCCTTTTGCTATTAATATTTTGAAGACTGGGTTAAGTGTAAGCTCAGAAATTAAGGAGGCTCTCTAATCCTTTTAATATTTTGATACTTCAAAATTTATTGACAGACAAATGAGAAGCATAATACAGTATATTTTTGAGAGCTGGATATAGTTTATTAATAATGATGTTGTAAAAACAGAAATGGAGGTGCATATTGTGATATTTTTACATCTTGAGCCTACAAGTAGCTAGTGTCAGTCATGTTATGTATATGTTATATATTAGTCATGTCTGTATATATTAAATCCATATACTTAGACATAATACTCATAATTCAGTGAAGAATGTCTTAATTGATGACAATTTTTTTTTTAGTATTAAGGAATCATATGTATAAATACGGTTACTTTAACTGATTATTGATACAACTGCTGAAGGTATTCTACCATATACAGTTAAGAAACAGATAAAATAGAAAATTAAAGTTCTGCCTGTCAGAAGAAAAATAAAAAAGTTATTTATTTTGATATGAGATAGCATTTGTGCCCAGTGATCACACAGTCAGTTCTGTTCAGTTGATGGTAGACTTTACCTGCTCCAAAAAAAATCCATGCACTTTTACCTTTACGTAAATCCAGAGATGAAAAATTAAGTAAAAACCCTGATAAAAGGGAATTTAAAACTTCTGAAGGACTTCATGTGCGTAAGGCTGGATGCACCTTTGCATTTGCCTCTTGTGCTAATCCAGATATACAGAGAGGCTTGTACTTTGCTTCCATATGAAATGTAACACTTAATGCACACCCTCATTATGGGGGTGGTGAGGCACTGGAACAGGTTGCCCAGAGAGGTTGTGAATGCCCCAACCCTAGGAGTGTTCAAGGTCAGGTTGGATGGGACTTTGAGCAACCTGGTGTAGCGGAAGGTTCCCAGCCCATGGCAATGAATTTGAAACCAGATGATCTTAAAACATTTTAAGATTTTATGATTCCACATAAAAAAATCTCCAAGCCACAGCTGATTTTACTGTATATCATGCTGAAAAGATTCTCATTGTAGATTTGAAGCCAAAGATACTATCCACTGTGTGCTTGTGGAAAAAAGACACCACAAAACATGATTGCCAGATACTTCATGCCAGTGCAATGTCTTTTAAATGTTTTCCAAGTAAAATCACCTGAATTATGAATAGTAAAATAGCATGTAATGTAGGGAAAAAAATGGATGATGGTAATATGTTAATTAATTTTTGACAAGAATTTTTATTTGCCAAATTGTGTCCTTTGCTTTTGTTATTGTCTACATTCTTTTTCTTCTAAAAAGTGGTGTCATGAGAATAGACATTTCCACTTTTACATATATATATGTATATATATAAATATAAACAGATAGATATAGATATCTGTTTATCAAATAAATCCAGTAAAGAAAATTACTTATGGTACCTACTAGTAAAAATTCATCTGAATCTGGTTGTAAAAATCAGCAAGATTTTCATCATTTTTTTCAGGGTCCCAGAATTTTTTCTGTAACTTCATTGCTATCAAGAAGGTGTGGAAAAGGGTCAGTAACCCCATATTCTTCATATAATCAGGAATAATCAGGAAATGTAGAACTAAATATAGAGAAAAGGGAAAGTTAGTGAATATATTTGCATATGCAAATTAGCTTAATTGATACTGCTTGCCTCTACAGGGATTTTTCATTACAAACTGGAGTGCTACATTGTTCAGCTCATATTGAGTAATTTAGTAACTAATGAGACCAGTTTGCACTAATTTGCATATGATAAATGAGCTTAATTGCAGTAAATAACTTGGAGGCATAATTACTTAATTTTCCTGTGTTGCATGGCTTTTAAGTTCACGTATGAACAACTCAAGATAATTTTGCATATTTAAATTAGTTGCTTTTAAAATTCTTGAACAGAAAAGAACACACCTTACAATTTGAACAGTAAAACAATTAAAAGTAAAATGTACAATATTTTGAAATAAAATTTTATATTTTTAAAAATACATGTTTCTTCCTTTAAAAATACCATTGCTTTTTTAAAGGCTAAATATTTGGAATCAATCACAATGGAATAGTTTTGAAGTAAGACTAGTATAGAAAGATGGTATTAGTTATAATAACAGGAGTGTCTATATGAACTGTAGTGAGCAGAAGCTGAAGTGTCAGTGCAGTAATTTTTTTGTCTTTTTTTTGGCTTTTTCATTTGTGAGCACTGGCATGAATAACCCTTATGATGTAGATTTGCACTATGAGTTTCAAAAAACACAAACAAAACCACAGAAACAAACCACAACCAAATCCAAAATCAAACTAAATGGAAGATCTTAGTTAATTTCTACCATGTCCCTGAAGTTTTTGCACATAATTCTGATAGATTTGATAGAATTGTACTAGACAGAGAAATTGAAGAAGAGAATTGAACTAGAAGAGAAGAATTGAATTGAACTAGACAGAGAAAAAAAGTCAACCACCAATCTCATCCAATCCCATAGCAAGATCTGTTGTGCACCTGTGATTTACAAGTGGATGACAATTACTGAATTCTTCATCTGCTCCATAAAGTTGCTGACCTACATTCCTACAAACTTTTCATAAGGTTTGTTGAATGTTGTCTTGGAAATTTTATGAGACTTGCATTTACCTTTTACTTTATGTTGTTCCTTTCTCTCCCAGAAAGTACTTTGTGGTGAACAAAGGTTTTTGTAATTGCAGTAACAGATTCAGTGGGAGAGAAAAAAAAATCAGGCTTCTGCTAAGAGCAAAGGAAAGACAACCTTAGTAAAAACTGACTCTATACGTTGTGTTCTTCATTGAGTCAAGAGTCACAAGGTATAAACCACTTAGCTTGAATGAAGTGGTTCACAATTCAGACAGGATACCTGTAGTGAATGTCCAGTTGTGTCCAACATGACCTGACAAATTCATCTGTAATATGCACAAGGCCTGTAAACCCTTGTTTTACTTCCTAGAAGCCTCTGTATCACCACAGACTTGATCACATACTGTCAATGTAGAATGGGAGTAGAATCTGAATTTGAACTACTTAGAAGCTACACACAGCTCAGATGCTGCAATTTGGCTTTACTCCGTGCAGTGGTCCCAGGCTTTCCATTCATGCAAGGCAGTCTTACATTTTGTAAACATATTTCACATCCTTTTTGCTCCACTGGAAGCCTCAGCTTATGGATGGAACCTCATGGAGATTTAGTTGCCTCTTTACCTCCATCCTACAGAGAAGCCACAGGTTATTAGACCCATTGATGTTATTTTAGCTTTTCTGTATTTAAAGTCAACAAAAAAACAGACCACCCACATCCTATGGATGTAAGAAACCTGATGAATTGCTGTGAACAGTTGAACAATGTCCCTCATTCTAATAGTTTTATATTCTATTTTTTAATTACTTTTCTTAATATATCCAACACTGTAATAATAAGACCAACACAAAACCATACAGATATATCCTGTATGTCAACTTAGTATCCTACTGTTCTTCAGAGAGGGGCCCTTATTAATTGTGAGGTAAATGTGCAGGAAGAACGTGATATCTGTGTTTTCTAGTGAATAGTTCCAGGTGATGCCAGTACCATATAGAGTAGCTTAGACTAAGTGTGGGTCTATGCCTTGTTTTTTGGAACATGTCAGATAAGATTAAGTTTCTCAGGAAAGTGGAAAATTAGTAACAGTCTCTTCACTCCAAGTGAGCACTCTAACAGTTATCTGTTTGCAGGTATCTAGTACCCCATCCATTTGCGCCCCTAAACTAACATAAGGCTCTGTCTACTATTGCGTTCAAGGACCTAATCCCATCCTACTTAATCTGAGTAATAGCTGCAAATAACAATTTGAATCACATGTGTGATACTCTCAGAAGTACTCATGGTCACATGAGCAATAACTGAATGTTAACAAAGATTGTTACTATCTCAGTACTTAAAAACGAAAGACTTTCCCACATGTTCAACCACAAAAATTAGAAGTCATTATTGGGAAAATGTTTTCACATTCTCTTCAAGTTAATGCAGTTCTATCATCCAATTTTAAAATTAGTGTTATCAAATACAAAAGATGTAGAAACAAATTCCAAATTTGAAGGAAACTTTCATATCAGATTTTTTTTCTCTCTTGTCCAAATGGGTCTTGTCCTCCTTTTCTGTTTATTTGGGGGCTTTTTTTGTACAACTGTTGACACAGTTTATAGAACAACAGTGTTCTATCAAGCTTTGCATAGACAAAAACCAGAAAGAATTCACTATATTGTTTAATTACAGTATTTAGTCTTGTTTGGAAGATTTTGCTGTTTACCTATAGCAACTAGGTTAGAATATAAGGCAATGACATTTTTTCAAAAAACATCTTGCTGCAGAACATGTGGGTAAAGTTCTCCATACATTCTAAATTTCATGTTAAGCATGCAACCAGTAAGCACAGTCTGTGAAAGTGTTTTGTTAAGGCATACCAGAGATCAGTGAACAGAGCAAGTTATTTACATTTGTGTAATAATGAAGGATTGTGGATGAAGGTACAGGAGTTGCACACATCTAACAGTGTCATGAAGAAACAGAAGCTTCTCCTATAGTGAAAACAAGTACTGATACTTTGCCCTATAAACACAGTGTTACTTAGGTGTTAAAATCAACCAAACTGAATAAATAATCGTAATTGAACAAGAAAATACATAGTTCTAAAATTTGACTTCCCCCACAAATGTTGCACAAAATTTTGTAGTGTTTTAATTAAATATAGGTGGTAATAGAACAAGTAGAAGTTGACATTAAGTTTAGAGGCTGGCTAGGCTAAAGCTGAGTGGAAGTCTCGTTTCTTCCAATATTTAAATTATGATAGGGAGTCCCATCTGACAAGAAAATTTAAAAAGTGGGAAAAGAGACAGGAAAGTGTTGGAGTGCTATAAAATATTAGGGAGAAGATTTATCTTCTCATTTGCTATTTTCAGTCATTCTGAGTATTACATAATGAGGTTATCTCTGTATAACACTAGTCAACAGAGAAATAGTGACACAAGACTAAAGGTGAGGAAGCAGCAGATGGTAGTACTGATGGAGGATTTTTCCAGGCTGAAAAAGATGTCAGGAGAAAAGACTTCTACTGGCTTGGAGATTTGTGAAGGGCAATTGCTAATGATGGTGTCAGTGGTACACTTTCTGAGAATGAAGAAGACTTTAGCTTCTTGTCTGCATTGGGTTAAAGGGGTAGACTACTAACTGACATCTGTTAGCATGTGTCAAAGGCAGACAAAAAGAAGAAAATGTGAAAAGACTGACAAAACTTAGGACATGTTGGAGAGCATAGATCTGTGCTGTCTGAAAGTAAAGATTTTTGGGATGAGGTAGAGGTTAAGTTATGCATTAGTAGACAAAAATAAAGTGTAAATGAAGAGATGAATTAAGAGGAAATAACTGCTAGAGATCAAACTATGCAGCAAAGCGATCCTAAACTTTCTCTTGGCAGTGAAGAGCTGTGCATAATGCAATGAGACAGAACGAGTACATAACAAGAACTGAAGGTTTGGAGATCATATGAAACCTCTATGAGGGAATGATTTCTTTATATAAGGCACCCATCTAGTCTATATACTTAAATTTTGAATCTGAACCTTCTCATGGTCATGTACAGCTTATTTTTGTGACATTAAGCAGCATCCAGAGAGTTTGGGCACAAAACCGAAGGGGGCACCAATTGCTTTCAACAAAACACAGTCCAGAAATTGAACACAAGAAGAAAGGAAAAAAGGCACTTTTTAAATCTACATGTCTATCCAAAATCAAAAGCATTTAGTATGCAACCATGTTTTCTTTAGAAAAGCTGACGATTATATAAAGTTCAAATTAATCATTCAGAAACAGTGATATAATAGTACTGAGTGGGATGCTGTAAGGCCTTAGTATAAACTGAACAGTGATGGAGTTATGGTGTAAGAGATAGTATATACACAGAGGAAATTACAGCTTTCTAAAAAAGATACAATTCTAAGTGGGCAGGACCAAACAAAATAATCTGGATTATTTTAAGAACATGACATTAGGAACACAATCTAAAAAAAAATATAAACAATCAGCATACTAACTGTTACGTTGAGGAAAAGACACACAATCAACTTGGAAGCAGTAATTTGGGTTAACATGAAATATCTGTTTATTAACAGCTCAAACACTGCACCCAAACATTAGTATTTTGCTTTGCAGTGTACCTTTCCAGGGAGAAAGCCTCTCCATTGCAGCTTTCTCTTTATGATTTGAGGATAGATGCTATTCCATCTTTCTACAGCTAGTATATAATCTACATAGGAATCTGATCAGGGTTGATCAACAGTCACTCTTCAGCTCTGTAGTCACTCTTCATACTTTGTATTTTTGATAGTCTTCTCAGATGATCATCCTCTTGTAATAAAAGGATAAACTTTTACACTTGATGTTAATTTATTTAGAACTTTAGAAAACTAATTGTGCATTTTATACTAGTGTAAGTGATTCAGAGTAATGGCAAGTATTTGAAGCAGCAAAACTCTCTCAGAAATTTTGATGTTGTGGGCCTCTATTCACTGTTGGATGCTCTTTTGCACTTTAAACATGTGTAAATGCCACTGAATGCTATGATATGGCTCTGATGTTACACTGGTTTAAATTATAACAGAGGTTAACTGGATACATTGCATGATTCTAAAAAGAGCTAGGAACAAAGGCTAGATCAGAATCTGAAAAGGTTAAAGGAGTTGTGCAGACAGCACTGTTACAAAGGACATCTCAGGTCCATTAACTGGAACACGTAGCAAGAGAATTTCCTGGGTTCATGAGACTCAAAAGGTGCTAATTTGCATACTCCAATTTGTCCCAGTCACAGTAAATGCATCAGATTGACTCCATAAGGGCAGGATTTTCAATCTGGAGTTATGGCAAAGGTACAGCATCTGAGCAGTTGCTGCCCAAGGGGTTATGTACTAAAAGGAGACTGGGGGAGGTGTGGAAAATAGCAAATTGTTTTGCAATTGGAGCTTGGAACAGTACATTTAAACCTGCATTTTATATGGCAACTATATAGAAAAGTGTGCGGTTTCATTTAATAAAGAAATATTTGATCTGAGCAGGACACAGCATACGGTACTGTGTCATTTAATTCCTGAGAAAGTATTTGAAGAAAATGACATATCTCAGCACTGTTTGTTGACCGTTTTGTTGTCACCTGCTGAGTGTTGTCATTTCCATAGCCAGTAGGCTGTATTGAATCAGACAGAGGGAATAGGTCATTAAAAGAAATGGAGGAGTTTCTGCAGCCTATAGAAGCTGAAAGAGGATTTTTTTTCTTCAGATACATCAACAGAACTCTATTGGAGTCTGCATTCAGCTATGATTTGGGGTTTTGCCCTATTTTTCTCTGAAGTAAGGTGGCTTGAAAAGTATAGACAGGATAAATTAATATGTGGGTTCACCAGAAAGAATTATACCTTCTATGTTGTTTGTAAAGGTATAGGTGAGGATAGTAAGTGTCCTGGCTTCAGAATGTCTTGTTTCTTTTTTTTTTTTTTCAATCACAGTATTCATCAAGAAAGGAAAATAGTGTTGATTTTATATAAATAAATAAAAATGGGGGAAAGTATATTTCATAGGCATGCTGGACAAGTTAACTGATATTTTTCTTCACTTTCATGAAAACATTGATGACAGTTTCAAAGATTACTATATTCCTCATTTCAGGCTTTATGAAAATAAAAAGCACTAGAAATAGGCTTTAAACATCCTTTGTACTTCTCTGCAATAGATGTGAAGGGCAGCACTATGTGCCCTCTTTTTCCCTGGGAGCTGGCAAAGGGTAGTGTTGGAGTCTGCATACAGAACACCCTTAAATGGAGCATGGACAGTTGAGATTCATATCAATGCTATTATTTAAGGCTGGTCTTAACTGAGTTATGTCATCATATCAGGTGTTTGCCAGTCACTTTTTATTTTTTTTTTTATTTTTCCAACTGTGAGGCCTAAATAAGTAAAAAATTAAATATTGACATGGAAGGTGTGTGTTCAACCTTCCCCACTGCTATAGAAGCTGGAGCCCTAGACACAGTTCTATTTTTCCTGGATTTTATTTGGCAAGTGCAAACACCTTTAGAGACTTCTAAGTTCAAAACATTTAAAGGAATATAAATATTGTTGAAATGAATGAGTTAGCCTTGTAGAGCATGCTCTCTGTTCTGAAGTATATTATCTTGAAAGTTGATTAAAAGTGGTTGTTTCTATTAGTTGCTGCTAAAATGTCACTGTATTAGAATTTCTACCTGTACAGAAAATAAAAAAAGGGACTGTGGAAACAAATGATAACATTTCCACAGTGAAGTAGTTGTGTGTAATTACATGGCATCACATTTGGACACACACACACACACATTTAATAAGGTCACATAAGATGCAAATTGGTGATGACTTCTGTTCATTAATTATGCACAGCACTTAGCCAATGAGTTGTTTTCTTCTTTTCCATTTTTTCTGTTTTAAGGAGATTGCTATACCCTTTTACATTCCTGTAAGACTATGCCTCTTTGATTGTGTCTCATTGAATTCAGGTTTGATTTCATGCATTGTAGATTCTTTCCTGCATATTACAGCTAGTGATTTAAAGTGTGTATCACTGGCTTGCTTTGCACTTAGTATTTGTTATTCCGTTCTTCCATTCAATAGTATCTTCTGCTCAACATAAATATTTTAATCTTTATGATTTAATTCTTGAGTTTTGAGGGGTTTTTAGCACAGAGGTGGTGGATTATCTGCCTTTAATGCACACTTTAAGGAGCAAAAAAAATCTGTGATGGGTGTGTGTCTATGTCAAGGGCTTAGAAGTCCTCCTCAGTGGAGGCCTACAGTAGAGAGCTGTCATCATTGTGGAGGACACCTTCTTTGCTTTCTCAGCTATAGCAGCTGTCTCCTAGCCCATTGATAAAGCCACTTAGTTTTTTGCTCTTCAAAAAATAACATTAGGCAAAAGGCTTTGAAGAGAGGCACTATGGGACTGGTCAGCTTTCTTCAGAGTATCGGCAAACACTTCTTCGTTCACATTATGAAAAAAAAAGTGTTAGTTTTATTGAAAATTAATGAAACAAAGCCAGAGTTTGAGTGGAGGCCTAATATGTAACAGACATGTAGTAGAGACTCAGATTTCCTCTGTGCAATCTCAAAGAAGGTTGCTTACAGGTAAGATTTAGATTGAAAGTCTGATCTTAGTGTTTCAGGATTCAAAGGAACCAAAATTTTGCACAGAAATGTATTTCTGTTGTGATTTAGAATGTCAATTTTTAATTTTATAAAGTATATGGTCAGCAGGCAATTCTGGAAATAAGAGTAAGCCCTCTGTTGACTCTGAGAACAAAAATTTGAGACTTTAAAAAATGCAGTTTTGAAAGACTGTCCTGCTAAACTTGGTGTCTCTCTTTTTATTCTCTCTCAAATAATTTTTACGTTTACGTGTCTGAAACAGTAATGATCAAGGCACTGTTTTTCATCCTTTACAAATTATATAGTCAAACAAAATCAAAGAATATGATGCTCCCTTTGAAGAAGAAGTACTAGATATTCTACACATAAATAAGATTTATCAGAATGTATATCAGAACGTAGGAAACAGTTCAAATTTTCAATTATATAATGTTGTATTAGTCTATCAAAACAAGAAAAAATACTTGCGTTGAGGGCATTGTAGGGATTCTTATTTGTGTCTACTGTAGGCCCACACACATTTGCATTTTAGGATGCAGTAGTCCACGTAAGGTTGGGCACATGCCATGGGAGAGAAAGGAAATTTCTTCATGTCTAGTCCTTGCACATTTATGCTACTGACTTTGAACTGCCCCCCACACTTCCAGTGTTTGCCAGGGCTAATTAGCAGCATTTGGCATTCATTCTACAAAAGTTTCCCCAACTCCCAGATAGATTATTCCTGATGAGGGTATGAATTATCTACATGTAGGAGGCTTGGCAGGAAGTGATTGTAGCTTCTATTGCTGTATTTAGGAGCATGTACGCCCTTAAGCCTTGCTCTGGAATGACAACATTCAGTGACCTCCCTCATGGAGAAACTGGTTTTGGTAGACTCCAAATTTAAATAGAAAGTGGCCTTTTCCATTTCTTAACTAAGGAAATGGTTAACATTTCTTAATTAATGGGTATTATCAAGCTTTGTTCCCATGTACTAAAGTCAGTAGGTTTCATTCTCAAGTCAAGAGGTAAAAACTCATATTTTTTCAGAGCAACTAAGGAAGAACAGTAGCAACATCAGAGCATAGCATTTTATTTAAAGGGCATTTTATCTTCTTTAGTGTCAAGAATGTGCCTGCCAAGGGTGACACATGCAAATATCTAAGGAAGTGTCAATATTTTATTGGAACATTTTTACTTTTTTTTTTTGCTTTTTTTTAACCATTAAAGAGCATTTTAATGATGTATGTTTCCCTCTTTATAAAAACATCTTTGTGGTGTCAGCCAAATCTTACACTTGCAGTTCCTGACAATATATCTAGCAGTAAAAAATTGTTTAGGATTAAAAAGTAAGGGATGGTATCAGCATAACTTCCCATCCACTAGACAGGAAATGAACATTTACACGTTCTACATATTTGCTGCACCTGCAAGATTTCATCATCTGTGCCGGAATCACCAGGAACAGTAGAAATACGGGAATTAGATGTGTAGTGGCATATGAAAGTATTAAGGGATACAACTATGCTCAGGTAGTACTCCTTAGCAGAGAAACACCACTCACTAATGCACAAAACATGACTACATGGCAGCAGTAGACTGACCCGCAGCCCACAGACAATTGGGTTTATCAGCAAAGCCATGATACCAGCAAATTTACCAGCAAATGCCACAATACGGGTTTCCTACCCAGACTTGGGCATATGGGTCCTGCATCTGTCAGTGCTACACCAGCAGTTGGCTTCCAACCTGGAGCAGATTACGTATTCCCAGTGAGTTAGAGATCCCAGCCAGCACAGTCACTGAGTGGATAAGCCAAGTCTTCTGAAGCAGTGCTGTTACATTTGAAAGGCCAATTTAGGTCGAAAGAAGTCCTGTGAGATTGTATGAGGGCTCTTCCCATTCTTCCCATTCATCAAGATTGTGATGCATAAGGCTTTTTCTGCTTATACAGCCATGTAAAAACCAGCAGCACAGCAAGGAAATGAGAGCATTTTTAAATGCCAAAAGCCAAAAAAAATACAGAAAAAGGACTGGAACTCACAAGTGGGGGGGGGTTTTCTCATGTGGAGAAGAAACTTTGTTAATATTTACCTGCTCATTCCCCTGGGAGAATAGGTGTGGGTTCCTGAATCAGCCTTGATCTCCAGAAACCCTGAAATAACTTCTCTTTAATAAAGAAGTTCTCTTCTTATGGTGTCCCAGTTTCATAAACTCTGTGAAGGCTAAATCCATTCTTGCCACACTGCAACCTCAGAGAGTGAGAAAATCCTGTAACAGAGATAAGGGCTTCTGTCTTCCCTCTCTCCCAGTATTTTCTCCTTCAGCAAAGTTCTTTATACAGTACTAATTTTCACTTGTTTAAGTAAGAGGGAGGGTTGTCTTTCAAAGAGTTTGAAATAGAAGTAACCATTTAAGAATGAACGCCTGACACCAAGAACCATCAATGACACTCTAGGACTGAGAAACTTCACACTTTGGCCTCCTTTACAGGATCAAGCTGTAAAAGAACTTGGAAACGAAGCTTAAACCATCTTCTTTATTTGCCTATAATCTACTTCAGAGGTAGCTGTATACCTGAGTGGAGCATTCATTTCTTGCCTGACTTAGATCTTTAAACTAAATTCACTGTAATCATTAAGTGGTCAAAATGCCAGAGCTGTTTTTACCTTGAATAGTCCAGATAGATATTTCTGCACAAAGAGAGAGGTGTGGACTGTGAACAGGGACACATACTGTTTTTATGAGCTCTCCTGCACAGCTTTGCTTGTTTGTTTTTATTTTGAAAACTTATGGTCAAGTCTGTCTAACGTAGAGTTCATATGGTGTATCAGGATTATTGGAAATTGATGATCTAAGTCTAGAAGGCTGTAGAAGTTTCCTCTGTTCTAAAAAGGGCTGGAAGGATTACAGACAGTAATTACAGTGCAGTATGTACTTCATAGTTCTTTAAATAAAAAGTGGTAGTCCTTTAAAATAAGTAGCCAATAATTATTAATTCATTAAGCTAGTACTATAAAAATTTTAGTCATTTGGAACTAATATGGCTTAATATGCTTCTACCTTGGGGATTTCATTGAATTTTAGCAATTACGTACTTTTATTTTACAGTCCTGTTGATAAAAACAACAGGAATATTTCTCTTAAAGGTGTGACTATATGAAGTGTGTTTCTCATTTTAACCAGGGTGATTGGCAGAAGACAAGTTTTGGGTATGTTTAAAAAGGGAAGTGTTTCAAAATAAAAAAAAAATCAGAAATATAAGAGGAAGAGAAGGTACAAGTCCCTTTTTTATTGTGTTAACCCACTAAAACACCATTAAGATATGTCTTTATAAACATCTCTTGAGGTAAAAAGACATATAATTTTAAAAAGAAACAAAATAGTCCTCTGCTGAGTTTACTTTTTCTGTGCAATAGATTTTTTTTTAATTTAGTTTGTCACTAATAGATGTAGTACTTTGAATATTAATTATTTAATTGTCCTGTTATGATTTGTGACATTCAATTTTAGAGATGTTGCAGTTGTCTTATTTCCTGTGAAACATTTTATACATAATGTAAGAAAGAAGTGCTTTATATTAGGGGGAAAAGGTACATAAAACCATAGAGGTCACTCCACAGAAAAATCACTTGTTGGAAAGTGACATATTTTAAAAATGGTCTGCATTGTTGTTTTGCTGGTTGTTTCACTAAACATTCCTGATTTTTCTTACTATAGGCAAATTGTATCTTTCTAGCAGAAACTATGTGATGTCTGGGACATGCAGAAGGCTAACTAGAAATAGAAAGTATCTTACAGCTATGAAATAGAGTTTTTGTTGTGAGTTACCTCTTAGAGTAAGTTTTCGCTTTCATGACTATAGCAAAAGCACAGAAATTAATCCTAATTGTCCAGAACTAGATTTTTTGAGTGTCCCCCCCTATTAGCACATCAGAAGAGCTCAAACTAACATGAATTTTATGAGAATAATTTAAGAGGTGGAGAATATTTTTTCCTGATTAATGTAGCAGCCAATGTATTGGTATTTAGCAATTGTTCAAGTCTGGTTTATTCTACAGACACCCCAAGAAGAGACAGACCTGACTGCCTGTGTGTTTCACTTTGTCCTGTCAAGCTGAAAGTTTAAATGTGAAACTTCTTTGTTGTCACTGTTCAAAGTAAGAATATTAACAAGAAAGTAGTAGTGAACAATACTGCAGTCTGTATCAATAGTAGATTAAATGAAGATTAAGGAAAAGTAGATTAAAGAATACAGAGGTTTTATTTGGCCATCCTGCACTTAGGAAAAAAAAAATATGGCTGTGGAATTCAGCAAACATTGGAAATGTTTGCATAAAGGTACAAACATTCCTTTATGACCAAAATTGTAGGTTTGTGATCCGTGTGACCTCGTCACTACAAAAGGTCCTGAAGTGGAATAACCAGATGTGGCTATGATCTGATTTCACTCTGATGTTCTGATTTTTCCCTAAATACTGTGTACTGTGAAATATTGCTGCAAAGCTAAACCTTTAGGTCATATGTGATAAATTTTTAGCTAATCATCTGGAGTCAAATTCCTCTGTGAACTTTATGCTGCAGGACCCACAGTATGTAGTTAAGGGTACTTTACATATTCAGTCCAAATTAGAGACGAGAACACCCAGCACAGTAAACTAATGTAGTGTGGGAAACACTGAACATACAGATTTTCTACAAATAGCTGGGTTTTTTACAGTGCAATACAAAGACCAAGATCTTGTAGTGAATAAACTAGCAAAATGAGGACACTTCTTCAATTGCATAAGAGAGTCAAAAGGAGGAAATTCAGAGCATATTTTGAGACAGACCTTTTCAGGATATGGAACTGACTTGAATGTATGAAAATGCTTATGTTAGGCTTAAATTCCAGAAGTGCTACTTTTTTTTTTTTTAATAACCCCAAAAGTTCTCAAATATAAAAGAAGATAATCCCTGAACACAACCTTTGAGTGGTTTACAAGCTTTAATGTTAGAAAAGTTTAAGCTAGCAAAGGTCCTAAGACCTTTTCCCTCTGAAATTTATGACACTGCCTAAGTGGAAGTTTACTTCTCTGACTTTTAATGCTTTATTAAGAAGCAGGAAATGTCATCCACTGTGTGGACCTCAAAAATGCAAGTAATTCAGTTCTGAGGCTCCTCTCACCCTGTTTAAAACTGCTTAATCAACTGAATTCAGTGGATACTCCTGAGAGCTCATACTATCCATCTGGCCAATCAGGTGTGCTAAACTTTTTTAGAATTGTGTTCTGTGCTTCAGTTTAACCTGAAGTTTATGATTAACTCAAAAGGTGCTTAAATGATTCTCTTAATAGGTGCATGTAAACAGAAACAAAAAAGATTATGATAAGAATAATTAAAGAAATAGTATCCAGGAGTGAATTCCATAAGCTGCAGAGTGAAAATGACTGAATAAATCCTGGCATTGCCAAGGCTTTTGCAGAACCGTCTATAAGCTTTAATTATAGGTAAAAATATTTCCTCCTTCAAATGAAGTACCTCTTTTAAGAACACAGTTATTAATAGTTCCCTGTCAATATAACAAAATTGTTCATTAAGATTTGTTTATTTCAAGGTAATTTCCTTGTTTTATTTTGTGGAAGCATATATTACTCTGATTCCTGCTATCAAGGAGTTATTTTCTGTTTAACTCTTTTTTTCCTTTTGCAGTTTTTGTAGATGTTGTATTTTGACTTCTGGTCATGTGACCATCTTATGTAACCATTGAGCCATTTGAGATAGAACGTCTTCTAATTACACTAACTAAACACGTCTAGATTGGTTTAGCTTGAAAAATGCCTGCCTGTTGTCATCACCAGATTTTGTTTTGTAATTAATGAAGAAACAATATCAGTATCTAATGAAACTGTTCCACAACTTTCTGATACCATTTTCCTTATACTGCTTTTTCTAGATAGCTTTGCAAATCTAGAAAATAGCTTTAGCAAAGAAAATTTCCTTGATAGTGGAACTATTTGGGACAGTTGGAGTTTTGTCTGTTTAATACTTTCTCCTAGCTTCTGTGATTTGAAACCTGGAATATTGAGGATGTAGGGTGCTGGAACAATGGTCCCATTGAAAAAGATCGTTTAAATATCTAAGTTAGGTTACAGTTGTTCTCAGAGAACTTTAGCTGGCCACATATTTCTTGGATTACCAGCCGATAAAAACCTGAAATAAATTCTTAAATCAGTAATCAATTGTTTTAATGTCCTCTGCTGGAATGTAGCCTTATCTTTTACAAGATAACTATGTGAGGAGTATCCAAAGTATCTTGTAATGTAGCTTTTCCCCAGGAAACAATTCATGTACTGAAAATATCATGGCTACGAATATCAAGGGGAGAAGGAATATAATTAATTCATGGAGAACAATTGTGTCTATATTGCCTAGACTGTCAGGTCAAGATCTCCTACAAGAACTTTACATTAATACTTATTTACTTCTAGTGGAGATTCAGGATTAAGTTCTGGAGCCAAATACTGCCATACTTCTTCACAACTGTCTCCTAATCAAAAGTGACTTGTGTCCTTTTTTAAGTAGTTTCTCAACATAATTTCTAGAAGTAATGATTCTCTATAGATATTGACAGTTTGCTCTCTGAGAAAGACACCTAACTGAGACTCTCTCTTTCTGTTGGCACTATGAACCTTATATAGTTCCATTGGTTTGTTGCCATGGCATTCTTCTTTGTGTCACTGCCTGCAACCAAACTACAATGCACTGATGGATTATTTTAATTCAGACTGTCTGTGGTGTAAATGATTGCTTTAGTGAAAGAAGGACTGTTATAAAACACAACTTAATACTTTAGAGAACCATTCTTCACAAAACATTTTTAATTTTTATGTATATGTATTAGGATTGTAAAAAAACAATACATTTTAGTAGGGGAAATGAGATGTCTTTCTAACATTCCTGAGATGTTTATCCATAGGACTTAATGTAAGGTAAAAATATATTGTGATAAAGTGAATGTAAACTTTAAGCCTTTTTTACAATGCTAGTTGTAGAAAAAGTAGTTCCTATGGCTAAGAAAGTGTAAATCTCAATAAACCATAGTATTAAACTTGCAAAATAAATAACAGATTGGCAAAAGTTTCCAGGTGAAATGCATAGACCAAAGGCCTTCATATTTGGAAGAAACACCTCTTGTTTTATAACAAGCGGTTACCAAGTTAATGAGTACACCATTTTCAGCAATAATTGGTAAAGGTGTGTTATATAGGAATACCCGTTGTTAGAATAATTTCAGTGCAGTTCGTGTTTGTATCTGCTTGTTCTAGAAACTCAGATCTTGCCATGATGCAGAACTGTGAATGTAAATCTGAACTATACGCATCTCTCTCCCACTGAAACACAGCTACAGTAAAGTTCTGAACTGAGATATAATTAACCTTTTAATCCAACTAAAGAAAAAAAATCATAAAGTTGAACTGTGTTTTTTATTTAGGTTGGCAGTACCTTCACACCAGTCAGATCTAGACTGACTTCTATTGACACAGATGCATTATGTTCTATCAGACATCCATTCAAGGTGAATTTAGGGTATCATAGTCATCTTTGTGAGCTGATGAAAACCAGACATTCCAGAGGTTCAAAACCTGAAGTCATGAAACTTAAACTGAAAGGCCCAGTTCTAGGAGTTGTAAGCCATTACTGCAATCTTACTTACACACTGTGTTCCCTACTGAGAAGAAATTCTGAGTGGGTTTTTAGAAATAGTTCCACAGTGCTGCGTAAAAATTTGATGCCTTGTGTTTTATGCAAATTATGCATTCAAGGGGGAAAATTACAGTTAGAAAGATACAATCTGTGAAGTCTGTTTAGTCTTCATGACCAACTTGGTGAGAATCAGATATACACCTTGAGAATAACTGAAGTTGGGGAATAGAGGTGGGGAGGTGATGGTGTTGAAGAGAAAGTAAAGAGTTTTCCACTAATTTTTTGGGCCAGGAGTTGGGTTACATGGGACTAATTAGACAATTTTTTTCCCCCTGTAAACCAAGATCAAATATAATGATAGTCCTTATCTTTCTGGACCATCCCATTGAAATGAGTCCAGTTTCCTTCTTTAACATCTGTGAAAGGTTATTAAGAGCTAATAAAGATTTGAAAAATGTGATTGAGCTAATATGAGACCATCAGTGAACTAGTTTGTGCACATTCAGACACAACGGATGTAAAGAACAATCCCAGAATCACAGCTGGCAGTTAAAGATTTTGCAGACATAGATTGGCTTCTTTTGTTTGGCAGGAAGGACTACTGTGATTTGGAAGTACAGAACTGTTTTTTACTCCATACTGTTTGCCAAACCAGTTCCAGAAAAATCATATGAGTGAGAAGTGTGAGACTTGTAGTTAGTGATATGTTTTCAGGTAAAAGAAACTACAATTACATGCTGACAGCAATCAGGTCTACATGTGTTAATGAGGGGAAATGTTTCTGCTAGTCTCTCTCTGTCTCAATAACCATCCTCAAGGGCTTTGCAAAAAGCTTTCACTCTTATTTTGTATTGTACACCTACCAGGCTATTGTCTTCTCAGTGCATCTAGTGTCAAATCTAATTCCTTTACTCTTTACCCAGAGGAAATCCTTCTCCAGTATTTCCTAGTGGGAGAAAAGGCATCTTAAGCTTTGCCCCACTGAACAGAGACAGTCTGCACATTTCATGTATCAACTTTCTGTACCTTTATTTTCCCCTCAAGGAGATCTCATGTTGGTGTCATAGAATCAGGGAAAGAGATTCCTACTAGTTTCAACTTGTCAGCTTTTTCTGATTAATGAAACCAATACTGTCATTAAAATTTGGGCCAGATAGTTACCTATGATTACAGTTAATGAGCTAGTGTAAATGGAGCAACAGACTTATGGCAATTTATGTCACCTGTGATTGTGGCCTTTAAACTGTGAACTTGTTAACCTTTTGAGGACATCTGGATGAGAAAGGTGAGGCCGTTCCATCAGACTGTGTTCAGCACACC
This sequence comes from Sclerurus mexicanus, assembly GCA_013396755.1. Classification (NCBI taxonomy): domain Eukaryota; kingdom Metazoa; phylum Chordata; class Aves; order Passeriformes; family Furnariidae; genus Sclerurus; species Sclerurus mexicanus. The sequence continues at coordinate 878,001 of VWZF01006848.1, read as the reverse complement.
ACATTTTTCATAACAGTATTAGATGCATATGTTTCAGTTTGCACATGTTTATTTACTCATATGACAGACTCAAATGGAATTAAGTTTTGGGATTGCAGTTGAATTATTGTGGATCAGACTGTTATATACAGCAAAAGAAGAGGCCCTTGCAGTAATGTTGGAGCCCTGAGGCTGTTGGCTCAGCTCATGATATATTGTACTGTTAGTGCTTCAGTTCTCTCACAGGGGATTGCTGGTCCTACTATGAGGTCAGGAGTTAACTACTTGTATTTTAGCAGTGTACTGATATCAATACGGCTCCTATGGAAACCTTACTTGACGTCATTTTTGGATCTTTGTTACTGTAGCTAAGCTTTAGTAAAAGTCAATAAGAACATTAGATTGTTGTCTGTATTATTACTTGCCACTTCCTGCCAGCAATCTACCAATTCATTAGCAGAGACTTTTGGAAATCTCACTTGATTATTTATGCAGTCAATAGCAAGGCTTGTCTGCATTCATAATTGTTTGATTTTATGGCCTCTTCTTTAAACAAACATTGTCTATGGTAATGCGATGCCCTGATGGATGGGAAAGGTTTTGTCTGTGAATATAATTTAGATAATTAAAAATGACAGATGAAATCGCCTGCTGTCTTGACCTGTACTTTGTTCCCTCAGTGATGCTGAAGAGATGCTGATTGCTGTCAATCAAAAACCATTGGAGGTTTGTAAATTCTGGCTGCTGTGAACTCTGACCTCGAGTGTTGATCTGAAATAGATAATAACCTTGAAATTCTATTAGAATTTAAAAACTGTTTCACCAAAGGGGTGTGCTATATATTTTTTCTTAAGAACATGATTACTGAGTGTCATTGTTTACTCCACACAATGTGGGAAACAAAAGTAAACGTATTATGTTTAACAAAACTTAATAGCACAAGTCAGAACTAAAATCTTATAAAATCGCTTCTCCCTGTGTCTGTTTCAGGGCATCAAATAATCTTGAGAAAAAATTCCATTTCATATACTGCATAATGGTGTCCAATAATATTTGAATTCTGTTTATTGATTCTAAAGCTTATGATGTCCTGACTTAATGATGCATTCTGACTTTCCATCTATCTCATTTTTTCATTTCCTCTATGATTAGTCTTTGAGACACCTTTTTTTATTTATTTAACAATAGTTCTCTTCTTAAGAACCAGCAGGAAAAACACCAGCTAGAATATTTAAGATGTGGAAAGCCCAGGCAGAAATGCAGAGAGTTCTGAACGAACAACTGCCTTGAAACCTGGGTCAAGAGATCAGGTGCATAAAGGGCAGTCATCCTGAGATTTATTTTTTTTTCATTACCTAGAAACTTCTGGGATAATAACAAGTCATACTGTTTGTTTTGAGATTTGGGGTTAGATTTGGAGTGGATATTTTTGTTTTTCATGGAAAAAGGGGGTAAAAGCATTTTGATATTATATTTTGATATAATCATGTTTTATAATTTTGAATTTACTGGGAATAATAATTGCCAAACTTCAGGAAATTAATAACTCAGGGTTTACATGTTTGTCCTAATAAGAAACATCAAATAAACATAAAATAAGTGTTTTAAGATTTACTAATTTTTATTTTACAAGAAAAAATTATAATTAGGATACTCCAGCAAGTTGTTAAGTATATGTTCCTAATGGAGTGCGTGTAACTCACTTTGTTACAGTAAGAGAAGCAAATAAACCTGATCTCTGAAAAGGTAGTTGACAAAATTTCTTTCTTTGTCTTTGGAATTTCATGTGAAATTTCAGTAGGGCTGGTTAAATAAGTAGGATTTTCCATAAAAGTCTTGGATTCGTGCAGAAAAAATAATTTAGACATTTTCTTATAGGTGGAGGAAAAAAATTCACATCTAAATGTTGTATTCAGAATGAATTGTAAGGGACTCACATCTGCAAACCAGTTTAGAAACAACTCCAATTTTGTTTTGAGTGAGCATATAATTTCTTCCTTGAATGGAAGCCAGTGAATATATGACCGTTTTAATTTCTGACTTACTTCCATTTGTTAAAAAAGGGCAGGTGAAAGTCAGTGCCTGTGTAAGTGAGACCAAATACTTTAAGCTCAGCTAGGGTAGGTGAGTTTTGCGTGTGTCATTAACAAGGCTTTCAACCATTTGACAAGCTTTCTATGGTAGTCCCGGGTCTTTTTTAAAGCAAAGGCCGTGAGTCATACAAAACTGACAAATGAATTTGTTATTTGGACAATTGTGAACAAGAGTAGAAGCCTCGAGGGCTTTTTTTGCAAGCTTGGAAGGTGTTGCTTTAATTAGTTATCTTTTATTGAGCTTTTGCATAGAAGGGTCTCTATAACTTTGTTTAAATTATTTAAATATTTTTATAGTTTTCTTTGTTGATAATCTTAATAGTATTATAGGATTAGTTGAAAATATATTAGGAAAAAATGGAGAAGGTGAGACTGAATGAATGAATGAATGAATGAATGAATGAATGAATGAATGAATGAATGAATGAATGAATGAAAAATAGTTTATTTTAAAAAATCTCAAGCACTGTTGTACCCTGAATTTAGATAGAAGAGATATCTCTTTGCAAGTAAGTCTATTTTACCAGTTGAATCCTGACTATGATTTACAATATCTGCTTGTCTATAAACACACCTGTGGTTTAAATAAGTGCTGATTTTGTAAGATTTGTAGTAAATATCTAGTGGAGTAAATCTGTAAAATATTACAAGTCATTTGCCACTGAATGTATCCCATCCATTCTTTGGAAATGGGATTTTATTGCTAAAGTGTCATTTCTAGACATAGCAAGAAAATGTTGGCTGTTGATTCTGAGGAGATTAAGCTGGTCTAAAATGACTGAATCTGATTTAAAATGGATAGACTGAGCATCTATGAGTATAAAGTGAAATTTCTTTTAATTCAGAAGGGCTCCTGAGGTTATTTTGCTACAATATGAAAATGAATTGTGACAATACAGGCCTGATTAGAAGCATCCCAGGCTGTCCCACTGTGACAATTAGCTCCCAATTGTTAAACCATTTGTTTATTAGAACATTAAGGGCTGGTGCTGTCTTGACTTGCAACTGGAAATGGATTGCTACGAAGGTTGGTTATGAACACAAAGGACTCTCAATGAGCTGTTTTATTGGACAAGAAAAACCACACATTTCAAACTCGTTTAATTGAGTCACCTCTAGTTGATTCCAAGAGAGTTATTAAAAAGACATCTTTAACAGGTGGTTCACTCAATCTAATAGAAATTTGTTTTGAATGTTCATAAAACTTTAAGCCATTTTCCAGGGTCCATAAAGCAGAAGGTAGCATAGTAAAATGATCCAGGAATTAAAAAGGTGTTTGCTAACTCTCTATATCTTTTAGTAAAAGCACAGATTAAATTGAACTGTATTCCAGTGAGAAACAATTAGAGGTGTTCTGCACACAGGTCTCCATATCCATATCTGCTTGGTCAAGCTGCAGCCAGAATTTGTTGGGAGGGAGTATTTTTAATATGTAATATAGCCTGAGAAAACTGATCACATAAACACTTCTCGTGAAAACAGTGAAAATACAGTAGCTCCTACAAGATGGTATTTTGCTGGGTAACAATTATCAGCCTTGAGGTGGAAATTCTTCTCAGAAAAAGGAAATGCTCCCTCTTTTCTGGGCCTTAGGGTGTGCTTTTGCTTCAAAACATTGTTGACTGTTGTGTGCTGGTGGTACCCGGAAACCCTGTGTTCCCCTTGGCAGAGACAGATTTTTATAGTGCAAGATGTATGATGCTGAGATTCTTCAAGTGTGCAAAGCCTTCCAAAAAGAGCACACATAAACACTAGTCATGCATTTGGAAGGGAGCCATCTACCTCAGTAAATACTAAAAGGAGCTATCATCCTCCATCCAGTACTCACTCATGGGAAAACAGATAAAATAGTCACAAGGACCATCAAGAGCCCATGTCTGTGTGTGTGTGCGTGCATCTCTCTCTACACTTCTATTCCAGCCCCCGCTTTCTAGCCCCTTTGCAGCCCTGGAACACTATTCTTGTGGCAGTGGACTCCCTGCAGATAGACAAGGGGACGTGAAGAGGGAATTTTAAATAAGACAGTAGAAAATATTGGCACAAAATCCATCAATCCCTGGACTGAATCTAGAGGTGGTCAGACAGCCCAGAAGGTGTATTGCAGAGGATTAAGGGGAAAGATGAGTGCAGTTTTTCATCTTTGTGCCTAAGAAAAAGACAAAGGTGAGAGGTTTATTTTCTTTCTTGAAATTTTCTACAGAGAAACATCCTTTAAAAAAATTGCTTAGTCAGAAAGTTCTCATTTTTTGAAAGTTTTTCATAAGGTAACTTGAGTGTGTCTTGCACTCTATATGAAATATCTTCATAGTTATTCAAAATTTGCAACACCATTGCCACCAACATAACCAAAGGTGTTGCAACACCCTCATCTCTGAAGAGAGCAGTAGCTCATTTGTCTTGCAAATAGTGGAGAAGTTTTGGGTGCTATATAGAGAGCTATAGTGCTCTGTTCTTACTAGCGTTTTATTTGTCACAATCTCTTTTTTTTTTAATTCTTACTTGCTCTGTAGTGCTTTTTAGTGTCAAACAGTGTCATACTAAGAAGTGGTACAAGAAAAAAGCATTTTTTGTATTACATACAATAGCAGTAATCAGCAGTAGGAAATAAAAATTAAGTACAAATACAGTGAAGAGGGAAGTAAGTGGGAGTATTAGATAACACAAGCAATTACTGAAGGGCTAACAAAATAATCTAGAGCATATTAAATTTGATAAGCAGAACATATAGGCCACAACAATGAAAAATGGACAGAGTACATTTGTGAGTGCATTATGAGTTTAAAGTTACCATTCTTCACTTTGAAGAAAACATTTTGTTGGTTGAGCTTGGGGATTATCTAAAAGAAGACACTAATTCACCACACAAATTGAAATCAGAATCTGACAAAAATCTGTGTCAGCTATTTTTTCCAGATCTGTTCCAAATCATCTGAACTTCAGCTGAGAGTGTAGTTTTGCCCCACTTTCAACTTTACTGTTTGCTGCATTATGATCTAATTTTACTTTACATGTCCTCTCTTTTTCTGTAAAGAGTCCCATTGCATTGCTTTCATGTCTAGATACAGAAAACTGAGTAAATCACATCTGGTTAATTTGATTTAAATATCTATGAATGTGCACTCTTTCCAATGCTCCCAAAGTCTATGTATATATCTGTGATTTCACAGGTAAAATAGATAGCAACATACATAACTACCCCTCTTTGTTGATGAACTGCTAATAACTAAACAGGTTTCCAAGACATGGTAACAAGTATTTTTAAAGATATTTTATTGTTTTCATAATTTCCTTAAACAACTGTATGTTGCTAAATTATAGATTGAGAAATAAAATGCAAGTAAGTTTATAAAGTACTTTCCTATGAACTATAGTTTTTGAAGGAACTAGCCTTTGTTATGGGAAGGGATGGTGGGTGAAAGAACAAGGTCGTCTTTGCACTCAAAAGCAGCATTAATGCGGATATAAAGAGACCTGAAACTTTATGAAGCTAGAAATGCTTGTGTACATGTGTAATTATTATCTTTGCTGCTTAGTGATGAATACATCAAAAGAATAGGTGTAAATATTATTTCAGCATGTATTAGGTAAATGCTTACATTATGTCCACAGGGTTTCTTAATTTAAAAAAAAAAAAAGTAAGCATATACTAAAAGTGGTCCTAAATATCTTTATTGTTTTGGGAGAATTCAAAACTGTGTGTGAAAGCTGCAGTGGTTTAAAATATATAGATATATGGGTTTGAGTTATTTTACTACTTCCACATTTTTATTCTTCTTTTTCTTCTTGAAGTCCGTAAGAAAATAGTAATTGTTAAAATTGTTGTTCCTGTTCATGATTTACATACAGACAGTGTGCTAGGCACCATGCATATGAAGTTAAATACACTATCTCTTTGGAGGAACTGAATTAATTTTATTCTAAAGAAAGGATTAATAGCTTACAGTTCCTCAGATATAAACATTGCTAGTGGATTCTAAGTTGGTGTATAGTGAATTTATTTCATAATTTAGGCTTTGTAAAATACAGCAACACAATGCATCACTGATACAAGAGTGATAGATTTAGAAAATGTTTAGTGAGAGTATTCCACCTAGACCAGTAGGAACACCTGCTTCTATTATTCAATCACTGATAAAATGGTAAATAGCTTATGTCAGTCATGCAGCTTGCATAAAGCTACATAGTTTGCCTGTAGGTTTGGCCTTTTTTTTTAACTTCTACATGTTTTGTATTCAATTTCTTTGTTAACTGACATCTTAGAATTATAGGATCATAAATGGACACTGACACTATTTTTATCTTTGTTCATGTATCTGTCTTGCAAACGCAGTTCTGCATGTCATACCTACAAAAGAAAAAGGATGTTAAAGCTATAAACTGCTGCTTTTAAATAATAAGGTGGAAGCCACATGGTCTATTTGGTCCCATTTACTTTTTTAAACTAATAAGCTGGCCATGCTTCCCCTCAAATCTGTGGGAATAGGAACGTTGATGTTTGCATCCTCCTGCATAATTCTTGCTACCAATTTCATTAATTGTTAGGCAAACAGGAGAAATAATGATGCTGCAACTTTATTTATATGATATGATATAATGGTAAGCGCATTCATTTAAGTGTACTACCTAGAATAATATTCACCTGGGGAGGGATGACTTCATCTCCACTTGGAGAATGGAATTTTTCAGTGATAGATTTTAGACAAGACAGTTGTAAAGACTAGAGCTCCTAAAAAATTTGAACACTTTCCAGAACACAATTTTTCCCTGAGTTTTCTAAGTATTTTCTGGGCCCATTGTAATACTCCTCTCTCAGAATGGCAAGGGTACTTCACTTCAGCTGAGTGGTATTAAATAATTAAATGATCCCTAGGTGATATTAGATAATCCCAGTGATGGCTAGCTGCCATCGTGTGTGTGCCATGGAGTCCAGCCTGGTGACATCCTATTGCATTAAATTTTTTGAAGGAAACAGAAGAAGCAGCACTTCTAAGCAGACTCTGAATCAATTGCTTTCAAAACTAGTTTGTACTAGGTAGGTAGTAAATACCTACTGCTCCCTATACTTATCAGACCAAAACAGTTTTCATTATAGAATTTGCTTCTGCTTTATTTAAATTTTAACAGCTTTTAGCAATTGCATTTTTTGAAAGAGGGATTGAATATTCTGCATCACTAAAACCCCATGGCTAAAGAAGTACCGTGCTTTTTTCTCTGGAAGTTTCATTATATATATATATATAATATATATTTTGGAAGGAAAAATGGTCCATTGCCTTCTGTTACCTGTGGTACTGGCAGTTATATGGCAGGCTGTCAAAATAATGATTGACCAGATATTTAAATTCTGGGTAGAACTGTCGGAGAGAAGTACTCAAATGTCATCAGGTACTCATCACTATTCTTTTCCAGAAAAATTCAAAATATCATCATCTCTCATTCTAATAAAAGGCTAAGGTTGTAGCAGTGTTAAAACCCCAGCAGCAACTGAACATACTACAGTGTGAACCCTGAAAACAGATAGCCTGTCTGGCTGAGGGACAAAGAGATGTGCTAGTAGCAGTAGACCATAACCAAAAGCTTTCCATCTCCTCTTCCTTGGAGAACCACCTATGTCATGTTTTCAGCAATACGAGGAGTCCTTCAACACATATCCTAGAGTTCAACTGTCAGATTTTTAATCCTTCTGGTATGCAAGTGTGACTTGCACGTTATTGCATGCAGTTGAATCATCTTTATTTTTTTCCTACAAAAAAAAAAGGCCAGCAACCTTAAAAGCTACTTTAAAAAAAAAAAGTAACTGAGTTAGAAAGTCAATTACCAAAAGCTGAAGCAATATTGGATTTATGGCTTTCTGCACAACCTTAATTTGTTCCTTTTGCATTTATGTTTTATGATAAAGTCTTCAACCACATGATCACATACTGCGTTGTACTTGAGTTCTCTGCATTATTCAATATCACAAAAACAAGGTCCCGAAGAGGAGTTGTGGCTGTGTAAAGATAACACAGGGGATTTTTCTATGAGGAATTTTTCTATCAGTATTATTTTCTTTAGTAACTCTTTTACATAGAGTAAAAGAATCATGGAGTTTCAGGAAGAAAAAGATTGTTCTCTTGAATGACAAAATTTCACAATGTACCTAAAAGACCTTAGTTTGATCTGTGTTTCTGCCAGATTTTTATACAAGACTAAGTAATTTAAACTAAAATATTGACAGGAGTCAACGAATTTTACATTCCTCAAATCCTTGACATCGGTTGGAGTTCACAAAGGCAGGTACAGAAAAGATCAGAGTATACAGAGCTGCACTACATGAGAGTTCATCCTAGGAAATGCCAGTAGTAGGACACTGCACTCAGCTTTCTAGACCAGACACTTAGAAGTCATGCAGTTCTGTGTTCCAGTGCTGGCTGTGCTACCTATTAACTTTTTGACCTTTGGGAAGTCTCTTTGTCTTGATTTCCCCACCTGTAAAATAGAGATAATAACACTCTCATCTCATAGTGAAGATGAATTTATTAATGTTTACAAGGCATGAAGATTCTGTGGTGATGAGCACTCTAGAAACACCATGAGGAAATAAACAATTCTGCATTCACTGCAGGCATTTGATGGTGTGTAGTAAATAAAACAGGGGCCAGTAATAGCATGTTAAGGATAAAAATATTGAAGAGCTCCCTCTTTCTCTGAGCAGTATTTATCTTTGACTTCAAGCAAGGCAGGGGGCTGCTGTGGATAAATTATTATATGGTCCTGTAATTAAAATTTGTGACATTATGATTATACATGGGGTGAAGAGAAGGGTCAACTTTTCCCAAGCAATGTTAATTCTGGCATTTTGTAGCTTTTGGGAACTTGAATTTCTCACTTGTAGAATATTCTTTTTTTTTTGTTTTGTTTTAGTCTAGTGACTCTCATTATATACAAGAGGCTTAGAGACTAGCTATACCCCTTACATATGTTCATGCTTGATAAAGGAGAACAATAAAGGATACGTATGTCCATGCTTGAAGATGACTGTAGCTAGAGATCAGCTATACTGTAGAGGTATACACATGGAAAAACAGCTATTGAGGTTTTTGGCATTGTTTTTAAAACTCTTAAGACTCTTAGTTTCTTACAGTTATTATGAAAACCAGCATACAACCAACAGCCTTAACTTTTTCCACCCAGCATTTTCTTGCAGTTGCATTTCATCCTTTTCTCTTTAAATCAATACCAGACTACATTTAATTCTCTCAAACCATAGCTCCTTTCTGCATTTGCTGTAGCCTAGTCTTCAGAGGCTGATTGGAAATCAGCCCAATCTGAAATCAGGACGGGTTGAGTCATAGTTCACTTGGTCCGAGCTCCAAATGTCACTTGGCGATCACTTTTCCCATCTCAGTGGTAGAAAATGAAATATGTAGAGACTCAGCTCACTTCCGTGTGCTTGTAGAGATGAGATAGGGAAAAAAATTGCTGTCAGTGTTTCCTGCTTGCCCGTGGCAGAGATTTACGCTTCAAAAAGTAATTGCAATCAACTACAGCTTTAGTTTTTCTAAAACATTTAATTCAAGGAGTTTGGATCAGCAATATGTTTGCATTATATTGTGTATCTGCAGTGATTTTCAGCATACAAAAAGATACATCCTCTAGTCCTGACAAATAGTGGTTGATATGGAACATTTATGTGCCCTCTGGTTATTATGCATTTAGTTGAGGTGGAAGAGTTACTTAGTCTTCATTCAGTAGTGGCTGCCAGAATCACTACAGAGTAAATCCCACACTAGAGGAGGAAATAATCTGCGAAGAAAATCATTCCAGGTCCTTTCTATGAAAAATATCTTTGGTATACGTTGGCCCAAACCCCATGTTTGTAGCTGTCCGTGTTTGTAGATCAGAACAAGTAACTGTATTTTGTCATACAAAATTCATCTCTTTGGCAGGGTTTCATAATTTTGGTAATGATACTTGAACTACTGAAACAGCTGGAATGAATAGGAGGATTTTGTGGTAATAGCTACTAAAAACTATAGTCCTGTCTGTTCTGCAAATTAAATGTCTTTCATTCTGGTGATGCTTTTAATACTTTAATTTGCTAAAGGCCGTTGTGTCATGAGGGAGCAGGGATGCCTTGTTAAATGCTCTCCTGAAAGAGTAGTTACAAAAGCCCTTTTAGAACTTACATACTGTTGTCACAACCATCCTTACGTCGGCCTAGTAGAAGTGATGTGTAGTATGGATAAGGGTGTGAAAGCACTACTCTTCTCTTTCTTATTACTATAGAAGCTACCAGCAGAAATGTGGCTCTAGTTAGGTACTAGGGAATACTGATGTTCTAGGTTTCCAGCCTAACAAATAGATACTAACTAATTCTTTCATTATTTTCAATCAAGATTTCTTATAGAGGTGTAGCTCTTGTATCACCTACCACATTTTGAGTAACCTGAAACAGTCAAATTTGAATTTCCAACCGCTTCTTTTTGGAGTGTTTTTTCAACTCTTAACACAATCTAGACCCTAGATTGAATAGACCCTTATTCTTGTAGTCTCTGAGTGGAACTCTATCCCCTGCTCCTTTTGGAGCTAGTGGGAAAGACTAAAGCATCTTCTAAAAGCAATCATAGGAACAAAATGGCATCTTGCAGTGAGATTAGACACCTTTTTGCAGGTTCAACCTTTGTGTTGCTGGCCCCAAGTTTCTTAAATTGGTTTTAATAACTGATGAGCCTCTATTGTTGGCAGCATTGGCTGCTGTCTTCAGAACCCAGAATGCTGAAGCCAGAACACTCAGAGTGAGTGCTAACATCAACAACTTTATCGCAAATCCTAAGCACGTGCTTAGTTCTGAAAGATATACTGAGGATCAAACACCTTAGAATAAAAGGTCTTTATAATGTAATCACTGTTCCCGTCAGCTGTCTGCTTGTTAATGGCTGCACACATCTTATATTGTCTGTCCAAAAGGCCACCATGTACTCCTCTGTCAGTCTCACCTTGTAAAACAAAATCAGGATGATTAGACAATCCTCTAAAAATATGACTCATTTCGTTATATAGGACAGACGTGCTTGTATTCTCTGGAAAACCATAAACAATGAAAGTAGTCTTCAAAATGTATCCCCCTTGATAAGAACATCATGTGCTTTACAGCTTTATGAGCTGTGCTTTACTTTTAGCCTCTGGAATGCATGTGAAATGCTCCAGAAAGAATATCCAAACTGATGTATGTGGGTTTTTAGCAGCTTGTAACTCTTGTGAAATGACACAATCCCATACCCTCATCTGTTGAAGCCTCTAAATTGCAAGCAAAGGGAATCCACTCTAAAACATCCTAAAACCAGACTTAAATAGCTTGACACTAACTGCATCTGTGGTTCCTCATTTCTGTCAACTTCTCTCTAATATTTAGAAGTCTATTTGAAATCAGACGGGACTTCATTCTCAAAGTCCAGATCCTCAGTTAAAGAGCACATTTGAATCCTCTGTTTTATCCTCTGCCAAGATCATTTCAATTTCCCTGAGGCATGCATCAAATGCAGTTATCTAAGTAATGGGAGATGAGATCATGTCATTCCTGATCTCAGGTTTCTAGACAACGCCCACACTCTGGGACAGCAAAATCTCTCTATAGTGAAACCGTCAACCAAATATTTACACAGAATGTTTACATACGCATGGGAGCTTTGACGCTGTACGGGTATTCTCCTATCCAGGGAATCACCTTGTTTTTATAAGCTGACACTATTTACATGACTCTCAAGTCAGCGCAAATTCCTGATACTTCAATGTTTGCTTGAAACATTTCACAAAGGGTTGTGATTCTCCCCCTCTTTACATTACTTCAGTTACTACTCTGTGACACTATGCACAGAGAGAGTTTACACACAGAAAAATCATTACCTTTGCTTCTCTAAATTTCTTGGATCAGGCCAGTTATTCGTCAAATGCTACAGTGACAATTGTCTCTGAGTTATCAATAACCTGTTATTCTCATATGGCTGTAGGAGAGCATTGCTTCTCTGTGTACTCAGCTGAGTTTAGATGAGCACACTCTTCCATATATGCATTGTCTAAATAAAATGAGCACCTAGAGTCTCAAAACCAAAAACTGAATAATAATCCTACCCTGTTAGATGTAAGTCTAGAGGATTTATTCGGCAATGGCTCTTAATAAATCCATATAAGCTAAAATCCAAGTGTACTTGTTGGTGGTTGTGGTACTATATTTAATCTTCAATCTGTTTTCTAATTCAAAGTGACCTCTATGTTCATCTGTTCTAAAGCAATCCCCCCAAATCAGTAGCTAAGTCTCATATATTTGTTCATTAAATTATTCATATTTGCATGCTGAAAGTCTGCTTTGCATGCATGATATATATAAGAACGTTCTGGATAAGATATCCTGTAGGTCTTAGGCAGGACTGAGAGTGACTTTTGTTTTCTTTGCTGTTGCTTGTGAATTTTGTAATGGATGGTCTTATATAATTTAGTACTTGGAAGGTTTCATCATGTCAGATGAGACTTCCCATGTCCTCAGCCGTGTGTCATTCACAAAGTTCAGTTGTGCAGAGCTTTGCCTGTTTTGTTTTATGGCAAGGTATGTAATTCACTATAGGTCTTGAGTAGACTTGTGCCTCTGCTTGTGTATACTTTGATTTAATCAGAAAATAAGTGGACATTTTTGCAACTGAAAAATAGCTTGAGGTAATTCCTGTAGGAAGATTTCCAGCCTTTGTAAATCTTTTTTCATTTTCTACACTGGTGGCATATATGGGATTTTGTTGTTTGCATTCACACCCCTGTAAAATGGTCAGCTGATATTAATTCCATGGCACTGGGAACTGTGATCTCCCCATCTGCAGCTTCTTTCTGGAGTGTTTGGAGTCTTCCAGTGTAGAGCTGCTCTTCTGGGGCCTCTCAGCTGAGTGCATGTTCACTGACTAAGAACTGAAATAATGATTTGTCACTCAGAGTTGACATAGCTCTCTGAAACTTTCCTGTGCTTTAAATATTGCCTTGCTAGCTCCTGTGGCTCTGGATAAAGGATGAACATTAAAAAACGTTATTTGGCTGGTCCTGACATTTTGTGTCTCCAAAATCTGGAGTGTCTTATTAGCTACCATTAATGCTCAGCCGTTTCTCTCATATAGGACTTATTCCTGAATGTCTTCTTTTTCTCTTCCAACATATATAAGAGTGGCCATTACCCAGTGCTGTGATAATGACGTAATGACAGCATGATACAACATTTAGCCCAGATGCCATTGGAAGCCTTGAATTCTCTGTCCTTGTCCAGAAGTGCCTAGAAAATATTAGGAGCTCGTAGGGCATCTGAATGTGGTTCTATAGGCTCAACCAACCATAAAATCCAAAGCTCTGGTTTAACAGTTGTGAAGAAAAGTGAAGGCACAAGCTGAAAGTATGAAAACAGGAGAATTTCTCTAAGTATTTAAAAATTGTACAGATTATACTGAAAAGTGATTTGTACTGAATCCATGTGAAAATAATATAAACTACAGAAGAACTATGATTATTACTCCAAAGGAAGCTGGTCTGTACATTTTTGAAAGGTTACAGAACATTTAGAAAAAAAACTGAATGAGAAGGAAGAAGTAGAGGAAAGGATAGGAGACCAATGAGAATGAAATTAAGAATATCTGTGAATTAGTAATTAATGTAAAAGTACCTTACATTTTTCAGTGCTCATTGCCCTTCTCAGTTAGTAAAATAAATCATGCAGATAAAAAAGAAATCAGACTCTTACAGGGTTACATTATTGAGATTTCTTTCTAGCTCTTCACAGGAAGAGTATAAGATTTCTAATACGCAATACTTAACTGATTGAGTAGTTTGAGAAGTATTGTAGTCTGCCAGACAGTAAGTGCAACCTCTCTTGCGGTATGGAAGAATGAAATATTAGAGCTGATCTCTGGCTTAGCTTGAAATGCTGAGCACTCCATTCAGAAAAGGACATGTTTGACTGTGATACAAGAATCTATTGCAAGGTCTAACAGAAACGGGGGTGCCGGGGGTTGAAGAACATAGCCTCTTGAATCGCTCTGAAAGGCGAAGCTGCATGCTTCTGCACCCTGTAGATCTGAGTGAGATGCAATACAAGATCCACCACTGCTAGAAAAAATAGCTTAGAAAACATCAAATAAAGTGCTTTTTTAATGTAGTTCATATGTTAATTGACTGGAAAATAGATCAAGTTGTGAGGTACAAGTCCATTTTTCTGCTACTGTTCCAGGCCAACATCAATAAAGAGGAACAAAGTTTTTAAAAAAGGGAATAACGTGTCCATGCATATTCGTGAACTTATATAACCATTACTGCTTATGTTTGTTTCAAAAGATTCTGCAAGTGTAAGCAAATAAAAAATTGCAATAATATATACATTCCTGAGAACTATTTGTTGTTATTAATATAAGAAATGTGGCCAAATGTGACTTTCTCATCTGTACTTTCTATGAAGCAGTACTGTGATGCAGCCCTAAAGATTGCAGAAAGAGCTTTCTTTTTAAACTGGGATATTACATAGCTTCTCTACACATGGTTATGTTCCATATTAAATGCTTCTGATTGACTCCATCTGTGAACACTTTTATTCTAGAACAAGAGTAGGGAAACCCAACTTTCAGACCTTACAGGAATGAAACCCCCTTGATGAAAAATAACAGTGCCCAAGTTTGCAATTAATTGGGAACAGCTACTGTATCATGGAGGGATGAAAAAAGTCTAAAGGGCCAATAAACTCAGATTGAGACTGTATGGAGGGACACAAAATGCAACTGTTTATGTTCTGAAGCATAAGAGCACAGCCCATTTAATTGACAGAAGCAAGTAGTCATCAAGGCTAAACCCCTTTGATTCATCCAATTTTTTGATTATTCCAGAAGGAACTGAAGCAAGGGATTGCCTGACACAGGAGAAACCCAAAAGAGATTAGTACACACCTATGCTCTCCAGTGATTAGGAATTTAAAATGCAGTTTGAGTCTTGATATCTTCTGCTGCATGGTCAACATCATGAAAAAGGAGTTCTTAGCAGGAGTATTATTAATTTCACTTTAATTTTAATCAAGAGTGTTATACATGATGCTAATACAGGGAGTTCTTAATCGTTAGGTGGAGATTAATTTAATTTTTACTTCATTCCACTTCCTCAGTTTTTCTGTCAGTTTAAATAAGGTTTTTCCTTTTAACTCTCCTTGCCCAAAAATGACAAACCACTGTCTTGTTCACTAGTGGTTTATGTGATACCAGGAAGAAAAAACAAAGAATGCAAGAGCATTTTTGTAAATAGGAAACATGAAAGTGATTGTTTCTCTCTCCCATATATGGCACAAAGAGACTGGTTCTGTTAAAGATTGGATACAGTTTTATGGCTCTGTGTAGTATAATCTTGTGCAATTACCTCAGTGTGGTTCAGAAAAATGACTCTCAATATGGCCACGTAGGGTTCCATGGCTGTTTCTCATTTATCTTGTTGAAACTGTTTTCCTTCTCTAAGTTAAATAAAAGTTTTTTGACACAGCTAAAACACAGAATATGTGGGTCAAGGTATTACCTGTCTCAGTTCTGTATCAACAGTAATCATATGTATTTTACTTTTGGAAATAATTTATCATTCTACTGAAAATAGACCAAAGTACTAGCCAGCCTTTACTTCCTTTTCTTTTCTTCTGTCTCAGCCTTGGGGTTAGTAGTCATCATGGGAGAAAAAGCTGTGATAAAGGGCTCAAAGTTCCTAACTGTTCAGCATGTGTGATAGCCCACCAATTCATGCTTAGAAAACTGGGTGGGGCTTCATGAATTTGGCTTCATGTCAGACTTCTTGTGTTTCCTGAGCAAATCATTCGGTCCCTGCTGCATTAGTTTTCCTGTGTATTTCCCTTTAGTATATGTATTTTGTGAAGGTGAACAGCTTTTATGACGTGCATAAGTGAAGGGTAGTAAGTTGCTATCACTTTGAACCTTCTGTAAAATCTGACCAAGATTAGAAAATTCAGTCATTGAACCACTGATGGCAAAACTGTGACCTAGAGTTTCCCTTTCAACTCCCACCTCTGGATCTGCTGGAGTGTGAAATTTCAAAGGGGAAAGCCAGTAGAAGGCTTCCAAATGAAAACAGCTAAAAGCAAAGGTTAATTTTGGAAATTGGAACTTGGTAGTTACCCACAAAGCTAGAATGCAAACAGAAAAACAGGAGCAACAGTGAGTGCTAAGCATCTCAAGCATCGTTTCCTAGCTAATATGAATGGTGATCTGCCACCAGTTCTTTCAGGTACTGGCAAAATTCCTAGTAGCTGTGTGTGTCATTGAAGGCTGCTCATGGGAAACTCTTGTCAGTACTATCTGCTGCACATTGGTTTGTTTTGATTCCTAATATAACTTGTTTGCTGACCTTCTTGCAATGGAAATGGTTCCGTGAAGTAAATGGTAATTTTGCCTTTGACTGCAGCAGGACCCCCATTTCACCGTTACTTTTTTATGGGGTGTTTTTTCTGTTTGTTTGGAGTTTTGTTTGGTTTTGGGTTTTTTTTTAATTGCTGAAGAAAAGATTTTCTTTGTAGTGGCACTCATTTGATTATGAATCCTTAAGTGAAATATGTTTAGCTAAAAAACTTGTTATGAAATAATGCAATTATGACTAAGTTTCATGGGATATTGGTTTGTTATGGGACTGCATGGATTAATTTGCTATTGGCTGTCATAAAAAAAGGTGATCTGCGAATGTTTCTGTGTATGTATTTTCAAAATAAATGTACTCATAGAGAAATAATTTATCACTTTAAAACTAAGAATATCATAAGCTTATACCTGCTTTTAACCATCTGTATGTATGTCAGGCAGAAAGTCTATGGTTTCTCCTTACAGAGTAAGAGTTTTGTGCTTTGGGCTTTAGAAAGTGCTAAATACATAAATACATGTCAGTGTGAACTTCTGTATGATAAGGAACTTGTCTTTAAAATGTTCATATTTATCAACTTTATCAGAAAAACATGACTTGATGTGAATATTCCAACATATTTGTTTTCTTGCTATTAAACGAAACTGACATTCTGAAAGGACATTCTTAAAGCAACTTCTTTAGATGCTGCTAAGTTGTATTTATAATTAGTTCCTAATTTAGCTATACAAGCAGAAGGGAGGAGAGATGCTTATGTTTTGCCAGATACGTGGGGTTTTTTCCCTTTTAAATGTAATTATAGGCGGGTTTTTGCGTTTAGACCATCTTATCAGACATCCTCTCCTCAGCTACCAGTGTGTCGTTATTGCATTTATGCATTCAACTTCTTAGTCAAGTGATGATATTTTTTTTTCTGCTGCTGCCTGACAGCCACTAATAATAACACATGAGGACAGTCAGACAAAATGAAGACAAATGCCGCTTGTCGCAGCAGAATCATAATGTCTCCAGACTCAGTAAAGGCAGTCTAACTGTATGTGGATGCTCCTTATAGCTTATTTAGGCCTGTGGTTTTTCCCTGTGGTTTTTTTTTTTCCCTTTCTTTTCCAAAAGCACAAACATTGTGCAGAAATACATTAAGGCAACATATGGGCCTGTTAGTTAGCCAAAACAATGTGGAGCCATGGAGAATAGAGATTGCAATGCACAGATGGATATTGTAAAAAATTAATGAGTGGCATAACACATCTAAAAGGTAAATTTTAGTCAAAATTCAAGTGGGAAGCATAGAAAATGGTTAAGAATAGGTATTTACAAGAATTTCAAATCACCTGATATGAAACATTGCAAATATTGCACAGATGTGTTTATTCCATTATTTGATAATCATGTTTCATCACAGCAATAATTATGTCTATCTAGATATGTGCCATCAGAAGGAGATTGCTGATAAACAATAGCACTTTTCTTCTACTTGATGTAAACTCTGCAGTATTAAATATCCATATTATTTCCAGTTCAATATTAGAAAATGTCAGTCATTGTGACAAGCCTGGCAAGAGCAGTGCATTGAAAAGCCCTCTGTGTAGTGAAGTGCTGGTTTAAATAATCGCACTTCCATGTTACATTACTTTGTTGGTAAAATCAGATTCTATACAGAAAATGAGCAAATAGTTCTTCTCTCCTATAAATTCACTTCTTCATAACAAAACTGAACAGCTCACTGAAACAGAAGGGAATTGCTTTTGCAATGGGCAACATGCAGTGCTTACCCACAACAAAAATCTGATCTGATTTTGCTTGAATGTAATTGAGGGCAGAGTTTGGTATTTAAAATAACATTTATATTATCTCTGGAACTGGTGGGTGTTTCTAGCTTTTATCATGTTCTTTATTAAAAGGATTATATGCTATGGAATTTTTTTTAAATCATACCTTTTTCTTTTTTTTATTTTGTCTCTTTTTTTTCCCTATTCTGTGCTCTTGATTATCCTAAATGTGCTTTGAAAAGCTAATGCACTAGTAGTCCATTTTCTTCTGTATAAAAAAAACCCTTGCAAATTTAACATGAGTACTTTCTTGAATACGCTAAACAACTACATGTTGATACTGATATATCCTTGAGCTTTATTCCTACACTAGCTGATCTCACTGTAAAATTACAGTGGTTGTTAGCTTTTACAGGGGCAACAATGGGAATACTAGTATGGAGAGAGAATCCAGAAAAGCGGGCATTATGAGCATTGCATAATGTGAATGTACAGCAAGTGACAGTAGTCATCAAGAACTGTGAAAGAGGGACAGGAATATGCTTAAAGTAAATGCCCATTTATTTCTTTGCTTTTTGAACCGAAAGTCTTACTGCTTGCCTGAAATTGCAAATAATGAAGAGTTGGACAAGAAAGGCATATGATTCGAAGATGCTCTTTTAGATTTTTTGTTTGGAAGTTTTATGCTGTCAATGTTGCCTTGGCCAAATGTGCAGACCCAGTCAGTCAAAAAATTACTTTAAATCACAAGGTATAGTTCTGTTACGTGGATACAAAGTTTGAAATCAGTAGTAGTTCACAACTTTTCTTTCCTCAGAACTACACCAAAGAGGGGGAAAAAAAGGAGTTGAGAGGAAAAGGAATGTAGTATCGTTGCAAAATTGTATCTCTTTTATCATTCCAGAATTTGTACAAAGATAAGAACTGTACTGCTTGGAATCCTATACCCATATTCAACTGTTTTGTCAGTGCTCCGCAAGTTTAACAGGACTGGTCACTAAAATTTCTTGAGTAGTCCTTCTTCTTTTTGTGATCTTAAGAAGAAATGTTTATTGCAGAATCACTTCTCTTTAGGTTGCAGAGAAACATTGAACTTTCAGATCTGCTATGGATTTTAGTGAAACTTCATTAGTAGAGGACCCTTTCAAATAGGGATTTGATGTAAAGATGGAAGATGACATTGTGAGTGCTTGGGAAAAGCTGTTTTGAATGAAGTGCAGCAACTAAAGTTGCATAGAGTTTTACCTGGATAATTTTGATATATCAAAAGTGCATGATTTGTGGAACAAAACCAGACAATGAGTATTCATATATGAAGTACGAGAGGGTGACTAGGCAAGACAGTACCTGGAAAAGTATCTTGTACCCCATTTAGTAAGAAAAGGATAACAGAGAGAAAGTGACAGTAATCATGGCATTAGAGGGTATTGGCCTGGGAAATGCCTAAATTTAATACCATTTTTGAATGAATAGACAAGGTAGATGTTGTTTGCAGGGCAGTAAAAGACGGGATGACAGAAGCATGGTTATGGGAGTCTTGACAAAGTTCTGCTTGAGCAGATGAGCAAGGATAACAGAAAGGTTGTGGAGAGAGACTTGGCAATATATGCCCAAATTAGAAGTGAAAAAATGATCCAGATATTTCCATTAGGACTGCTAGTGTATCTGGTTCTATGGAGAAATAATTTTGATGCTGTTAGCCAACTGTTTGCATCAAGAAGAGATATCTGTACCTTCCTAAAGCAGTTTGAATTTCAGGGGACTCGTCCCAAACCGAATGTCAGAAAAGTTCTGTGCTACTATAAAAGAACAGAAAAGTAGATGCACATTTGCATTTCCAGGGGAATATATAAGTGGAAAAGTACTTTCCAAAATAGTTACAGTAATATTGTATTTGGAATATTAAAAGAATTATATTCATCCAAATTAAAAAGCTGTGAAGCTAAGCTTGCTTCAAATACAGATGTCACACATAATCCTGGTAAAATTTAGAACCATAAAATATTGGGAGTACTTGCAAAATTGAAAGACGTGGCTTTACTTTAATGCCCATGCCTTTATTTATAGGATTGTACATAGTAATGGACAACTTTTTATGACAGTAAAATAAAGAACAAACAATTTGTGTATACAAAATCTCATTACAGTGGCATAACTCTAGAGGTGGGACAAAAACCTGTTTGCTTGGTATTTTAAGATAAGACAATTCAGGAGATGATAGCAATTCACCTCCTAGCTCTATGTCAAGATTCTCCCTGTTAATTAAATTATTAATTGGCATGTATGTCTGTTTATTTAATGAGGACTGTGACAGCCTTTACAGGCACATATGTGAGAACAAAAACATCACAGTAGGAGCTTCTAAACTGCCCGGCAAGCCAAGGGGTTAAGCAGTTTGATATGCTGTATTAAAAGTAGCTGTTATTAGCAAATGTTGTCTGGCTAGTTGCAACATAAATACCAGGATGTGATATTCATATATAAAGAAGAAGAAAATATAAAGTGTTTATGCAATTTTAAGTGTATAGGAAAGATAAACGTTTGCTTTCCATGGTCTTTCATTTTCACTCATTTGTGTGAAGACCATGTTATAATACTCATATAATATTCTCTAAGTTTTGCAAAATTATGTCCTGTTCAAAACCCAGCTCCAGCTTTGGCTCTGGCTGTGTGGGCAGGCTGGCAAGGGGCACGGGAGATAGCACATGGATTCTGTAATGAAGGATGTGCACAGGTCAAAATTGTGCAGAATAGAATATGTAGAGATCAGCAGGATGACCATATTCCCCCCCTGAACAACTAGTTTCTCAAGAGTCAAGTGGCAACCTCTTAAGTCCTATTAGCCCCACAACAGCAACAGCATGGATAAAAACGTTTTCTGTTCCTAGGTTCAGTTACTCCGGAAAATATGGATCTGCACAGTATTCAGGCACATTCTGTCTGCTTCAGACAGTAAGCTCTGTCCAGGGTTGCTTGTGGTCCTTAGTTATATATACTCTTCTATAACAACTGGTGTGCTTAAATGGTACAGAATTTTCTCAAATGGCTCTTTGAAATTGTCCATGGAGGATGCTTTTAGGTCCTAATCTCCATCACTGCAGTCATGGGAAATGTCTGTCCTTGACAATGAGGCAACAAGAATCAATTCTATCAGCACATATTAAAAGAAAAGAGAATCCTACTGTGTGATTTACATACTCCACTTTTGTTTTTGTAATGGATACAATAGCTGAGTGGAATGGGAGCCATATTCAGCTGCAGCATGTATATGAATCCTCTTTAAATGTTCCCTCATAATCCTACTTCTTTTCACCTGTAGGCATATTGCTGTGATAGAACTTATGAAAAAGTGAAAATATTATATAAGAAACATAAAATAGCCTGTATTTTTAAAACTCATTAACATTTGACCTTCTCTATCACTTGCCTTTTCTGATTACCTAATGGGGCTTTGGAAACATAGCTGACATCAAACTCATTTCTTTTCTTTTGTATTTTTTACAAGTATCACTACAATTTTTGGGGGGGTGGGAAATCTAGAAACTGCAAAAAAATGTATTGCGTAAAGTCATTGTAGACATTTCAACTATTGATCTACCAGTATTTTAACCTTCTATTGATATGCAGGATCAGATCAATTTACTCTTTTTAGTGGCTTCTTATGCATTCTTTATAACTAAAAATGGTGTCATTGTATTTCTTGGGAATGCCTAAGAAATAAGTTAAAATGAGTGGAAATGAAAAAATAGAAACTGCAAAAAAAATATAGAGAGACCCTTTAATGTCACAGTAGCATTTTCTAGTTCTGAAAGGCAAAGCGAAAGATTTTTTGCAGACTAGCACCATCAGGAAATTATCACAAAATGGAAGTTGATTATTAAAATATGGCTTTATGGGGCAGCAGGTCTGTGCTGACCTTCAGTTCTCAGTTTCTATATTTTTCATGAAAGAAAAACAGAAAAAACGTTTAATGCCATTTCTCTTTCATTTTAGTATTGTATATATGTGCACGATAAATTAGTGTTTCTTCAAGTTCTACAGTCGCTTTATAGTTATTTTTACTGAAAATAAAAATACAGTTAAACTGATCTTCTTGGTAGGCACACAGTGCCTTAACGAAGGAAAATGTGAAGATTAGAGTGGTTTTTAAGGAAAAATCATTTGTTTTCCACATTTTTCTCCAACGGGTCTCATGAAAGTATTTAATTCTTTAAAAAATGATTACAATTATTACATCAATGCACCATTTGTATGTTGGTGATTTGCTAAAATAATTGCTGGGCCTTAGCATACATAATGCTTGTGTAATCTCCGTTTTGTCTATATATTGACTTTGCCTGCTTTTCCACTTTCTGTTTCAAAGGAGCCCTCTGCTGGACAGCCTGGCTTGGTCTATAGTACTTGGGTGTATGTGCACACATGCACCACAAATAAACCTATATATAAAAATATATGATAGAGTCACTATTACTCAGAAGCATCCTTCTCATTAAAGAAAGCATAAGCCCCTTGAAATATAAAATTGCAAAGGATACTTTGTCTTCTAATGCTTGCAGTGTAGCTCATTTAAAATAAACATGTTTTGAAGTTCTGAAGAACATCAGCATATTGTGAAACATATATTTTTTCCTAAATTATTATTATTATTATAGATAATTTAAGAAGTTAATTTTTCCAAGGATAAATACTTGATTTAAAAGTAGCATAAGAGTTATGCAGTTATACAAATGTTATACACAGTTATATATACAATTATACAATTTCAAGATTTATAGTGTAGCTATTCTATGCAGTTCTTTTCTGTATTACATGTAGTGTCTGAAAATCATTTAAATCCTTTTTATTTCTTCTATGTGATTCAAATTAGCTTGAATATGTTCTTTGTTGCTGCATGGTGATATTATTAGTAGGGCTGTAAATTTCATTATAAGCAATGTACAAATACTGTAGAAAAATAAATAAATACATGTAATAGAGTTAAAGAAAATTGAAATTTGCTCAAGTAATGCATTAGTAGATTCACTTAATCACTCCTTATTAGTTTGGAAAGTAGATTTCTAGTTTTCTATTTGTCCACTTCAGAAAATGGCAAGTACTTTGAACTTTAACAAGACTTGCTGATACATCTAAAGATGCAGCATTTCCAGGGATACCATAGTGTATGGTTCAAGATGACATAGGATGGAGTGCTGTTCTTTGTTACATGTTGGCAGAGTAGCACCAAAAAGTACTTGGGCTGTTTCTAACATCGGTGGTAAATTGAGCATTTTAAAGGAGAAGAGGTGTTGAGTAGTGCTGCACTAGGCTTGTAAGCATGAACTGAACACTTAAATCTATTGTGTGTAGGCCCCAACTTCTAATTAGGATCATAAAGTTACTCAGAGATTTGTCTTTCTCTTTTCCTTTCCAGAAAATGTCAGGGAGACTCAAATTGTGCCCAGATACAGCTCATCAGTAATAATTAAGGGCCAAAAATAAAAAAACATTACAAGGTTGGGCTAAGTTCAGTATGTAGAATGTAATTTTTTCACAGAAGTTGAAATGCTCATCTTCTCTACTCCATGTCTACCAGAAGCAAGTTTTTAATATACAAGTATTAAAACAAGTTTTGACCCCTTGTCAAAATGGAATCTAGTTTCTAAAATTTTCTGTTGCACACTAAGCACAGTAACCTAAGCTCTTTAAAAATCGAGGGTGCTGCCACCTGGAGTAACCACCCTCATCTCAGTGATGAGAAAATACTAGCCATGTTGTTGGATTTAATGATCTGCTTGTCTGCTACAAAGCTCGCTGAGATCGCCAACTGAATTCTCTTAAGTCATTGCAGCCAAATTGCAAAAAGTAATGGCAGCCCCAGAATATCTCAAATTAGAAAAAAAATCTTAAAATGAGATGTTTTGCAGCAGTAACACTACATAGAATATTTCTTTTTGGATGGAGGTTTGGGATTGATTTTGCATTTTTGGGGTTTTTTTGCAATTGATGCCTTTGTGTATTTCAAACATTCGTATCTAAAATTAAAAGAGATTCCTCTTTGCCAAGTTGGTTGGTTAACTGCCAAATGAGTCAAATAATGTACAAGGCACCATTCTTCTTTCATGATTTTTTTAGTAGAAAATACCTTCATTGCGACTATTTTGCTTTTAGTTAGCAGTTAGTTATAAACATGCACACACACTACCACCACTGCTACTGTCTTTTACCTGCCACCAATATTAAAAAGCATTACAGTAATTTTTCTTCAGTGTAGAAATGAGAGTGGATTTCATTATTAGTTTGCCAGTGTGGCTCCTAGAGTGGTCAGAGTTGATGTTGAGTGACATTACAAGCAGTTACTTCACAAGGCTTAGGGGTCTGATCCAAACCTATTGAAATTAATGAAAATACTCCCATTGACCTGAACTGGCTTTGGATTAAAGGCTGTGATTGTTCTGCTGCTTCTTGGGACTTTTAATCCAGTAAACCAGGGACAGAATCCAGAAGTAATATCCATGTTTCCTACTTTCTAATGCAGAGCACAGGAACTCATGCTGACTTCCTTTTTCTATTCCTTTTTTCTCTTTTTTCCCTATGTCATCAGAACTGTACTCTCTCTTCCAGTACACATTTAATGAATTCTTGAACTGTGAAATGCATACAATAATTTATTATTTTATTTAGATATGGGCAAGCATGAGCTTCAAATCCTCTGTTTTTTTACAACCAGAAAATATAACATTAAACAAGCTAAAAAGGAATTCTCCATCCATCAGAAACTGAATGCTGAGTAACAATAATCAAACAAAGCATGTCATAGCATACTGCAGCACAGTAGTTTCTGTGTAAAAATATATGCCTGTATAACTACAGAAATGTAAATGAGCAATAAGGTACACCATGTAGTATGCTTCCCTTGATCTTTACATTAACTTTGGGGAATTATGACATAAATTCTCTCGCAAGATTAGCAAGTACTCTAATTATGATCAGTTTCTGATATGTGTGCATAGCATGTATAACCTTTTTTATTCTGACATGGTCATCTTTGCTACATGTGGAGTTACTGAGGGCCCAAATTTGTGACGAGGCAGATGAGTGGTCCTAGTGGGTAAGACAGAAGATTCACATACCCTAGTGTTCTGTCTTTGACAGTGGCCATTATGAAATACATGGGGTAAAGTATTAGAGTAAGGCAAGCATGTAATACCATTTTCTTCCTGTCTTTGTCCATCTGCACCTTAAGGGTTTTCTGAGCCAAATGAAGTTCCACACTTTTATGGGTTTTTTAGTATCTCATTGTTGAGTTTAAGAACTGCTTTCAGATTTGTGTAGGACTTTGTCCTCTCCGTCTTGCATGTCAACAAGTGATTGAAACTGTTCACTACGGGGAAAAAAAAAATGCTTCTTTTTGTGGGGACCTGCTTTCATTTAACCTCACTGGTTGCCTCCAAGTGTTGTTGGGTGTGGGAAATGTTCCTGCTCCACTCAGCTTCTCCAGACCTCTTGTGACTTTGTATAGTCCTACCTTTTTCCTGCTTCATCAATTTTTTTCAAAATTGAAGAGATCTGATGTATTTAGTTTAATCTCACACAGAAGCTCCTCCAATATTGTGAATCTTTTAATTAAATTTTATATAAAATACCTGTTCAAGACTAGTTAATTATTGAATTGGTGCATGCAGTAAAACATTTTAAAGAGAAAGCAAATATTAGATTGTGGTAAGAAGCATGCTGTAGTCTGGCAAGGCCTAGGAGAAAGAACTCCCATTCATTTAGACTTAATTGCAGTTCTATGCCTCACTGATCACTTTTTTTCCCCAAGTCCTGCTTCAAGCACTAGCATACTACAGATTGTTTTGTGGAAATTACAGTCCATGAGATTCTACTCATAGATCCTTCATCAGGTAAACACCATTGCCAGCCTTTCTCTACAAAGGAAGAACTCTGCTCTGAATATGGTGAACATTAAGAGAGTACAAAGGTCAACAATCAAAATAAATAAATAAATCTGTGCTGTAACTGCTGTGCTCTGCCTTCCTGAGTGTCTGCTCTCACAGGAAGAGCAAGTGTGATTCATGTTATCCTGGAAGTTCTCACTTATTTATTGGCAGGAGAGAGATTCTAACTGAAAGATAATAAATGAGAGAACTAATTTGGATAGTGACCTCACATTACACCAGTCAGAGTGTGTGAGCAGAGAAGCTGGCAGTCCGTCTTGTTCACAGAGGGTAGAGGGAGTTAAAGTTTATTGATTTTTTTGTTGTTCTGTATCCTTCATCCAGAACAGAAGCATGAAGACTAGACAATTTTTTTTTAATATAGTCAACTTCAGCAGGAAGGTGACTGTTTCTTTAGCTGTGAGGCAGCCTTGAGATGGAAAAACTATGATTTAACTATCGCAACATTGTCCCTGCACCATTTAATTGTGAATAAATGGATTTCCAATGCTACTTTTTTACATTTTAACCTTTCCTTCTTGATGATACTGGCTTTTTTCAAAGAGCACAGAAACCATCTCTGACTCAGGAAATCCTTGGGCCACACTCCCACGCTTGGGGAGTATTTGAAGAATTTGAAGAACTCTACCATCTTCACTGTATATCTGCTTTTCCCCATTTATAGGGTTTATATATGCATCATCACATTTCATGTGAGGTATGTGCACTATCACGCTGTGTGCTTTGTTCTCTTCTTGCATTTAAATCTGAAATCTGCTTTAAAAGAAGACAGAGAATCTTTTTAAAGCCTTTCCAATTTTAGGCAACAGTTCCTTCCTTTGTCATGCTCCCTTATAAGTTTCTGAGAATAAGTCAGATGTTTGCATGTATGGATGCTGAATTTCTCTGTAACTGTCGTAAAACTAGTCTTAGCAATATCTGTGTGAGTTCGGTTATTTGATATGGTTGCCTCTCCATCAGGACAGCAGAGACTGTTCAGGAGTTCCCTCAGCACTTTTGTCTTACTCTCCCAGGAGATAAAGAACATGAAAGAATAGCCCTCATCCTGATCCTATTTACAGGGAAAGACTTCTAGAACCTTCTGGCTTCCATGGCAAAAGAGAAGGTGAAGGAAAGGAAAAATAAAAAAAAAAGCGGAAGGAAATCATCCCCAAAGGACTTTCCTACTTGGGGCATCCTGTTTTCTTATCAGTCTAGTTCTGCTTAGACCTTGTGTCCCTCTCATTTCAAAAAATGCTTAGCAATTCATGAGAATGTGAAGTTTGCAATATGTGTCCCTTCTTTATCAAGTTCTGAACAACCTAGATTCCTAAGCACTCCTGTGATAGTCAAGAGGTCCAGGTAGCCTCCATGACTAGCTTCATACAAAGACTGTGTTGACCTCTTTCTATATCAAAGACAGTCATTAGATGTTCTTCTTGGCTCTTTGGTAAAAGGGGCAATAAGCCAAATTTGTCTTTCCATGTCAACAGCCTTTTTCTGTTTTGTAGTAAAATCCGTAAAAATGCTGTGGGAAACTTTTAGTATGGTTTTCCATCTTCATATGTTGCCATAACTATATTCTTTGCTAATTCTGACATTTTTGTTAGCTGCTGTAGAGTGCAGTATGTTTGACCCTGTGATTATCACTGAGATATTTGGAGTTAAAAATGGTTTTGTTGAGAGCAGGCTGGCATGCTGATAAAAATTAACTACATTCCAGACCAAATTTCAGTATTGTACATGTTTCAAGGCCACTTGATGCTTTTTTGCTATCATGAAAGCAAAGGTCTCTTGCAAGTGCAAGCTTAGTATCTATTGTTTCTGGGGGTTTTCTGCAGGAGTTACTGTTCCAAAGACAGAGTTTTATCTAAAAATCTGCTTGTCTTATCTTAATAATAGTGTAGTCCTTTTACCCCTTCTATTTAGCTTAAGGTGTAGCAAAGATCTATATTAGTTTCATGTCTTCTCATTCAATTAAAACTGTTCAATGCTTGTGCTGTACAGTGCAGTCAGCAGCATATCTTAGAAAATCCTTCTTTGGATGGTACAAATGTGTAATATTGAGTTGTACAGTTTAATATATTCCTCTGAAGGAGGATCTGTGCTTTTTAGGACACAACCACTAGCTTTTATTTTAACCACTGAGGCAAACTGAGTTCATTAGTGAGCATAATAGGATTAGACAAGAAAAAATGGACCCAAACTTTCTAATCTCATTTGAAAAGAGCCTCTCCAAAAGCAGACAAATGCTTTTTTTATTTTTTCCCCTGCCTTTTTGAAGCACCTTTTCGCTGAAGCTGACTCAGATTGATAGAATAAGTAAAAAGACGATTCACATTCTGTAGTGATATTATATCTGACTAAGGCAGTAAGAAGCACTTGCCTTCAATGAAGAGAAATATATTCCACTTCCTATTAAGTTTTTTCTCTGCTTCTTATTAAGTTCAGGTAGGCGTAGTTCCTTGATATAAAAGTACATATCCAGCATTGACTTTCTCCTTTGGCTGAGGACACTAACCAAATGAAATGATCTTCAGCAGTGGTGGTTGCTTATTATCTTTCAAACACATAAGTAGAGGAAGTTCCTTTGGAATGAAGTGATATGGTGCCACAGCACAGCTAACCTTGCCCAGGTGTCTGCCTGTGTGCAAAACTCCTGCAGCTTTCCCAGCTGAAGTGTGCTTGATCTTTTCTCCATCTCCACTGTTAGGGGTCTATTGTTACACACTCATCTGAAGGCTTGGAAATGACATTTGGGTGTGATCGACTTTTAATGGAAGATTACAACCCTGTGGATCAAAATGAACCATGCAGCAGAAAGGGGCTCTTAAGAATTTTAAAGGTTTAACATAAAGAAGATAATTACACAGTCTGATTTAGAATTGTTTCTGTACTTGTCATTCATACTTTTATGAGCCAAGCTTGTACTGCGACTGCACATGTCAGGAGTGCTTTTGTATAAGAAAGGTAATTGTACCTTACACAAAACTCTTCCAAGATTTGACTTTTACAGAAGTTTGGTACATATGACATAAACCTTTGGTACCTAAAGATTTTACATATCCATTTTGTTTAAGACTTTGGTTAGGTTTTCACATAATGAATGTGCTCTGATACTGTTGTGAAATTTAGAGTCCTTTTGTTTTGTACTTTGTTTAATAAATTGTTTTCTTCAGACCAAGGACTGCAGAGTTCAGAAGTTCAACAGTAGAAGCAATATAAAGTAGTTTGCCATTTGAACACTGCCAATAGTGAAACATAGATAATTGGCCACAACTTCAGATTATTTTTCATCTTTCACAGATGGGATTAAAATACTGCTCTACATTTGAGAGCTGTTACTGAGAAATTACCTTACAAGAAAATCTAAGGATTCTAAAATTATTCTGCGTTCGTCTGTTAGCAAGGTGATTTGTAATGGTTTCGAAATAGTAGCGAGTAGCTGCAGCTCTGTCTAACACTGACCTTACCACTTCACATGACTGATTTCATAAGGATCTACATGTAGATGTTTAGATGTTTCATTGCTTCCGTCTGACATAAACTAATGATGTAGACTGGCTAAACCTGGTGACATGATTAAACAGTGATGCTAATTAGTGGCTTATGTGAGAGACTTGATTCCTCTTTTTAGCAGTATTTGTTACGCATTTACCCAAGTTAAAGGAACAGAAGTGGATGTTATCTTTGTAACATCTGTTAATAGCATTAGGAGTTCAGGAAAAACATTTAAGCTATCAGGTAAAACACATAAGGTCTATCTTCATGCCCTGTGGTTGTGCAAAGACAATATCTTTGTGTGAAGGGAAATGGCAATTTTTCTGCAGGCAGTAATCATCTGTACTATTACTTAGATGTCATGTATTGATGATCCTATTTCAATCAAACATATCTCATTCAGAGAGCTTTTGATGGGAGGAATTTTTGGAAGGGTTTAGGAAGGTTAAATCTCTGAGACATGGCTTCCATCTGGAATGCATTAGCTACAAAGATTTATTAGCCAGAGTGCCTCTGCATAATGTTCCATGGAAAGCAAAGCCCTGCATCTAATTTCCAGCATGATGTCTATATGAGAAGTGATCTTTGAAATATCATAGGTGACAATCAAGTTTGTTATAAAAATAGT
This sequence comes from Sclerurus mexicanus, assembly GCA_013396755.1. Taxonomy (NCBI): domain Eukaryota; kingdom Metazoa; phylum Chordata; class Aves; order Passeriformes; family Furnariidae; genus Sclerurus; species Sclerurus mexicanus. Next base: position 847,718 of record VWZF01006848.1, on the reverse strand, counting down.
AAATGCACAGGATTTTCATGGCAGCTATTTTAAATCCCTCATGAGGGCTGCTAAGCAGGTAGTTGATTTGTTGACAAATGATGAAACTGTAGGAATAGCAACATGCATGACATTTTTAAACAGGATAGACTCTTTAAGCAGTAAGAGTCACATCAGTAAAATTATCAACATTTAGTGGTTGCTTAACTCTGTGAAGGATGGCATTAGAAAATAATAGAGGCAATATTTAACTTTCTGTTTCAGTGTTTTCTGATTAAATCTGTTTCAAGAAGTGCTGCTTCTGATCAGCAAGCAGGAGGGAAAGAGCTTTGCAGATTCTAATGCATTAACAAAGCTGATTCTCTGCAACTCTAAACCACCATGTGTCTGATGGCAATTAAAAATTACTAGCATAAGGACAGTACTGATCTCAGTTTCACAATGAGTCAAAGGGGGAAGAAAATGTGCTTTATTTTTTTAAATCTGCAGCTACAGAAAATAACTCAGTGTGCCTGCTGGAGAATATTTCTATACAGAACTGACAGGGTAGGGTGATTGGGTTTCAATCAATGGTGAGAGAAAGTGCCTAAGAAGCTTTGAAAATCTGAGCCATTTAAGCAGAACAGTGAATTACTAAATATTAACTGGTACTGTGAAGAAGAATACTGTTACAATATATAAATAGAATTACTGTTGCAATATATAAAATGCGAAGTTGCCAGTAGTCTCCAAAATTCCCAATAAAAATAATTACAAATAAATAAATCATTAATCGTGATCTATTCCACTTGTCTTCTCCTTGGCCTCTGAGTCATGGATGGTTCTGTCCTTGTAGAGTGGGTACTGGCAGAAGAATATTATACTTAAAAGGACTATAGATGCTGAGTTAGAACTGTGAATATGGAGTCTGGATATCTGAGTTGCATTCTCGACTCTTCTTCAGAGAGAAAGCTCACGTGAACCTGGGTGGACAGCATGCTCTTTCTATTTGTGATGTTGAGTGGATGGTGCTAGCTGCTTTTGCATAGGAGTCCTTTTTCAATTGTTGTAAAGATTATTAGCCCTTTATAAAATTTAGAAGAGAAAGAAGTTACAGGTAGATTGCTTCCTGTACTAGTAGAACAATCCATAGCTGAAATATATATATTAAAAAAATTGTTCTTACAGAATGTTTTGTTGCTGAGCTAGAATATCAAAATTAATGATTTTTTTCGATGATTTCTGAATTTCTCTTGTGTTTGTGTATACATGCATTTTTGTACACATGCATATATCAAAATATCAGAAAATATACTGGTTTTAATATTTTCTTCATTGTATGTATTAACTGAAAAGTACAGATATTTTTAGAATGTTTGTCATCTTATGTCTTCAGAAGTCTTCAAGCAGTGTGTAATACTGGAACATGCTACTGAAAAAAGACCCCAAAAATCTGCTAGTTGCATCCAACAACACAACTTTTTGACTCATTAGTAAGTGTTAAAAACACAGGGATGGCAAAACGTGAAGGGCAACAATAACTATCCAACTTTGCCATCCATGTATTTTGAGACTAGATCAAGGTTTAGAGTTTTTAAATTGCTAATTCCTTTGGCAAGGGTTGGGGGTTAAAAAAACCCCAATATTACTCCAATATTTTCAGGGAGTTTGGTGAGTTCAGAAAATGGCATTCAATCTGTTTCTTCCTGTCTGCAATGAGGAAAGTAAGAAGACTCTAAGACAGTCCACTGTATCAAGAGTATTGCAAGAGTCACAGCAGAGCAGAGCGTTTTCTCTGCCTCTTTTCTCTGCTCTGATTCCTATTCAGGTGGGATATGAGGCCCAGGGAACTGTTTGCTTCTTAGAACTCCTCCCTCTCCTTATTTATAGTCTTTTTGTGCCACGGGATTAGAGAGTTATCAAGTCACTCCTGCGTCTATTCAAGCCAACAAGATGGAACTGAGCTGCATTTCAGTATCTTTGACTGTTACACTTTGTTGTTTAAGTTATTTATAAGTTTATTTCTAAAAACTGCTTTTCAATACATGAGCTCATTACTTCCTTCTATGTAATCCCTGAGAGGCAAAATAGCATAAAGGATAAATGGGGGGGATCATGGTCATTACACAGGCATGAGGTCTTTAAGTGGGTAGACCTATTCAAGACAGAGATGCATGTCTACACAAGAGGTAAGACTGCATGATGAGTTTTTCATGCCTACTGTGGATGTGCAAGTCCCAAAGCAAACCTGAAAGAAACTGTAGTTTGTTGATGAGTTACCCTTTAAGAAGGATAAACTTCCCCACTTGTTTCAGAAATATACAGTGTTGTCCTGGCAGGATAAGGGGAGGAGACTAGAAAGAAATGGACTCTGTCCTCTGAGTTAAAATGAAGACTTGTTAATTGTGCAGCGTATATTTCTATTGTAGCTAGTAAAATTCTTGAAGGCTGTGGTGGGTTGATGTTGTCTGGTCAGCAGGTGCCCATCAAGACAATCTGTGAATCCCATCCTCAACTGGACAGGAAAGTCTTGTGGTTCAGAAAAAAGCAGGGAAAGATCACTCACCAGTTACCATCATAGGCAAAACAGACTCATCTTGGGGAAATTAATTGAACTGATTACCAATCAAAGCAGAGTAGGATAGAGAGAAATAAACCCAAATCTCCAAAGCCTTCTCCCCAGCCCTCCCTTCTTCTTGGGCTCAGCTTGACTCCCAAATTTTCTACCTCCTTTCCCCCAGTGGGACAGCTGGATGGGGGATGGGGAATTGGAGTTGCAGTCAGTTCATCATGTGTTGTCTCTTTTGCTCCTTTCCTCCTCAGGGGGAGGACTCCTTACTCTTCCCCTGCTCCAACATGGGGTCCCTCCCACAGGAGACAGTCCTGCACAATTCTCCAACGTGAGCCCTTCCCACACTTCCCTTCTATGAAGTGCAGTCCTTCAGCAAGACTGCTCCAATGTGGGTCCCCTGTGGGGTCACAAGTCCTGGCAGCAAACCTGCTTCAGCATGGCCTCCTCTCTCCATGGGACCACAGGTCCCACCAGGAGCCTGCCTCCCTCAGAGTAACATCCCTTTTCAGGCATCCACTTCCCTGGTATGGTGTCCTCCATGGACTGAAGGTGGATATCTTCTCCAGGGTAGACCTCCACAGTCTGCAGTGGAATCTCAGCTGCAGTGCATGGAGCACCTGCTCCTCCATCTTCTTCCCTGACCTTGGTGTCTGAAGAGTTGTTTCTCTCATATATTCTCACTCCTCTCTTCTCTGGCTGCAGTTGCTCCTTGGCCAGTTGGCCTTGACCTTGGCCAGTGACTGATCTGTCTTGGAGCCAGCTGGCATTGCCTCTGTGGGAAGCTTGTAGCAGCTTCTCGGACAAACCACCACTTTAGCCCTTGCTGCTACCAAAGCCTTGCCATGCAAACCCATTGTAAAGACACTTCTGTAGGAGGTATTCCTTGTGCATGTTTCATTCACTTGTATATTGAGATAATTACATGGTAATGGATAATTTTGGAACAAGCGACTGATGTGCAGTTAATATTGTATTTTCAGTTATTTATTCTATACTCAGTACTTTCTTTTTGAAATAAATTGTTGTTCAGATAAGGGCTAAAGAACTCGTCCTCATTGTTTTGATGTGCTGTGTTTTTCCTAGGAGAGGCAAGTGTAGGAGACAGCTGGCAGGAAAGAGAAACATGAAACATAATAGAACTTTTATGGGGCAAATTTTCTGGTGTGGGAATTGCTTGACCATTCAATCCTTCGTCTCCATCCAGTTCACGTCACATATGCCACCACTTTCTACTTCTGGTTTTTAGGGTGGGTATTCCCCTCCATGCTAGGAAACATAGTGAGGAGCTGACTCATCATAATTTTCAGCATGTTTCAGGTATTGAGGTTTCAGGTATTTCAGCATGTTTCAGGTATTGAGGTTTTAGGCAGTAGCAAATATGACTACTTCTTTTCCCTCCAGAATCCTCAAGAGAAGGCAGCACTGCATCTTGAAATTATTGACGTTCTCTTATGATCAAAGGTCAAACTCAGATGCAGGTCTTCAGTATTGAGGGAGTCCATAGCAAAAACCTGCACTAAGTTAGCGAACATCAGCCTTGTTATAAGTGGTAGCTTCTCTAGAAGAGAGTTCATGTACTTTGTCTACAATATACAGCAAATTTCTACAGCATGTGGTTTTAAGTATGAAAATAAGTCCTGATTATTTCTAGATGTCCCACGTGCTATGGACTGGCCTTTACTGGTTCTACGCCATCAGCTGCATTTAGATTTTGTTTCAATTGTTTGCTAAGCATATTCTCATTTGTAATTAACTCTACCAGGAATGTTAAACACTGCTAGATTGTTGTCTTGCCTTACAAACATAAAGATCTAAGTTTTTGGAGCATCTGGTTTGTTTATTGTGAAATTCATCAAATGCAAAATTATTGTTAATTCCTCAAATTCCAGAATCTCCAGTTCAGTTCATGGTGGCATGTGGTGTGGAGCTAAGAGAGAAATTTAGCCCTTAGTGCCTGTTTACTCATTCAAAGTATTGAATAGCATGGAAAATGTCCTTTGTAAATCAGAACAGTGATTGTGTTAATATAAGCAAACCTAAAGCATGTGTTGAATGCTTATCAGGCATTAGAATCAATAAGTAGTCTTTAGATTTAAAATTAATGATTTTCTGTGTTCTCCAAAAGTCAAAATCTCTCAAAGTTGTCTTTGTTGCTTCTGATTTCTCCCAAGAGAGTAAGCAGGGTGTGATAAATCATCATACCCACAAAATAAACAAAGTGGCTGACAATAAGACTGGAATTAGACTTAAAAGAGGAAATCCTTTTCTTAAATATCTTCAATATTTTGAAAGTGGTGCAGCTCTAACCTAACACTATTGCATAGACAGTACAAGAGTTTTAACGCTGTCTTGACATGAGAGTGAGGTCATGTCGTTGGATTAAGTCATCTGACCGTGTCCCTGCTATTTACTTGATGAGTCTTTTATGGGTTTGCTTGATAATACTAAGTGATGTAGAAAATTTAAATACATAAAAAACATCAGCAGACTAGCTAAGAGCAAAGAGATTTTTTTCACCATCTTCTATGAAAAATAGCAAAATACATTTTGTTTATGAAAGGTTTAAAAAATTGAACAAATAAGTGCTTAAACATATATCTGTGCATATAGGAAACATAAGAGAGAAACTTAGTATATAAAAATTAAACATTTTAAAGGACATTATTGTGAAGGACATGCTGATGAAATGAATTTGAATTAATGTAAAAACTGTTTAAATACAAACAGAAAAATATATTTTTAAATGTGAAGGTTGAGATGTAAGCTCATAAAAGACTAGCAGTAGCAGTATTCTTTTCCTCAAACATCTTTTGTTTGGGCAGCAATGTTATTGAAAGTGAGGCCATCTCTGGATAATTCTCCAAGCTTAATGCAAAAGGAAAAATTATTACTGATAAAAAGGGCATATCATTCTACAACACAGTGCAATGTTCACTGTTTCTCATGTAGTGATTCATTCCTGATCATATTGCAATAGAATTTCTATTTTCTTCTCTTGCAGTCAGATCTGTAACAAATTTGGACATTTCTGTCCCATGACTTTCTTTTTGAGTGTATCAGACTCTTAAAGGTGTTATCCTGTATTTGTGTAAAAGCTTTCACTGACAAGAAATACGCAGTACACTAAAACATCATTTGCAAATGGAACGCAATGTAACCTTTCAGAAAATTCACCCAAGAAAGCCCCTGTGGAACAAAACAAATGTCTGCCAGTAAGTACTAAAAATAAGTACTAAAATTTTGTAGCAATGACCTGTACCTACTAAGAATAATTGAATGGTGAATTAGCTATGAGCTAATTATTTTAGGAATTTGTTGTCTTATTTTGTTAAGAAAAGAGAAATATGAAACTCAAATGTATTGTCAAGAATCTGTAGAGGCAGAGGGAAAAATCCACCTGTGTGAACTATGAGGTGAACTGTGAGGTTAGAAAATGAGGTAATGAATTTACCAATCGGAAATAAACATCTCCAACCCTGAGATGGCAAACTACTACACAATTCATAAAGAATGTTTGGACTAAAAGAACATTTCTCCTGAAAGTTAAATTCTTTTGAATAATCTGACAGAACACCTTTTTTTGGAGGCAGTAGTAGCCCTTTTAAGCCATAGAGCAGAAGGTGTTATGCTAAATAAAGCCCTTGGAATGTTTGGATGAACTTCTTACCTTCTCTTAAAGAAAATTTGACATGTTGACACTCCTTCTAAAATTTTGATCTATGATAATCCACGTAAATCCCACCTAGTCAGTTAGTTGGTGCATGATTTTCTCTCAAGTACAGTACCTGAGCACCCTTTCTTTTCAAGTGCTGGTGACCTCTGAGCAGGTCAGTTTGCACCTTACAAGTCTCATCTTGGCATACCTCCAAAAGGCAAATAGGTCAGACTTCTGTTAGTGAGCCAAAAAGAAAAGATCAGTCTGAATGCTTAACAAGAGAACAGAGCATTCTGCAGTAAATGTTATTCTGACACATAGCAGAAAGTGCCAGAACTTAGTTTGGGAACTTCCTAGTGCGAAGGTAATAAATTTCATTCAATTGGATTGTATTCAGCAGTAGCTAGTGTGGTGTCTTTATCAACACCTGGGAGCTCTGAACAAGTTTCTCAACTCACCACAGAGATTTGCAAGGTTCTGTTCTGCAGTAGTAACATACAGATAATTCTGATGGACATTAATGGGAGCTCCTGGAATATGCTATTGAGCTCGTAAGATTAATTTCATAAATACACATAAGCATCAGTACACGGCCTGACAGTGATTTAGTCTCTACTTCTTACTTTATCTAAATTACAGCTTTTAGTTCTGTGTGGAATGCACAAATTCTGACTGAGTTCATTAAGGGCTGTCCTTTCAACTTTACACCAGAAAAGCCTCCAGTGATGCTAGTGTACTGCAGGATTGGGCCTATGGAAACTCAACAGTTTTATTTATTTATAATAATGATAACTTGAAGACATATCAAAATTGATTTTTCTTTCATTGATAACAGCAATGAGAATTGTAAGAATTAAAGAATGAGAACTGTAAGAATTAAAAGACTCATTATAAAAGTATTTCTTAATCGTAAAAATAGCTTTTTAAATCCAGCCAAGCCAAAGTGCTATTTGATTATTCAAAGGAGATTTTTTAAGAGAGCTATTAATTGGTGTCAGATTCAAAAGCAGTTCTACACTTTCCTCACAGATAGAATGTAAAATGTTATACTTTTCACAGTCATACATTTCTTAGTGTCTGTTATGTGTCTTGAAAGTTAGGAGATACTGCATGAAGAAACATTCACAAGATTAGCTAAGCCTGGAGCTCCACAAGTTAGTGTTTGGGATGGGGGATTTTGCTTGTCAGCAGAAATGTATTTCTGAAAAAGAAATACATTTACAGATAGAAATCATTAACTAATAAGCTTCTCCTGAGGGATAAAAAAATCAAAACAGTGCTAAGAAAATAAATAATTTCAGGAACAATGACGCTAATGAAGCCAAATATATTTATGGTCTACTCCTATGTACAATCTGGAGACTTCAGTGAGCAAAAGCATGGCTGAGCTTTCTTTGATGTGTGAGGTTTTCCTTCAGAATTTATATAATTCCCCTATATACAGGCATTTATGTCATGAAGCTCATTGGTGCTCAGCATCTCTTAGATATCTACCCTTTTCTCAAATTTGGTTTAAATAGGTCAGTAAGTTCAGTGTTCTGGTGAACAATATATACAGACAAACAGAATAATACCATAGGGGCTTGTTTTCCTGGGAAAAAAGATTGTATTCCCCTAAATCAGAGGACTTCAAAGTGACTGTTATGAATATGTTATTGTGTTCTCAAAATATTCTCTGTAAATTGCATGCTCATTGAAACTTTTTTTTACTTTTTCTAACTTTTTGTCGCTAACTGTTAGTGGTAAAGGGGCAGGATGTGCTGTGAAAGAAAGACTCCACAAAGAGCACTGGCTTTTTGTTGCCTCTCTTCTCTAATTTTGAGGAAGACAAAAGTTGCAAAATGCATATATAATGATTTGGTGAGTTGGAAAGATTTGTGGTGTTGTGTATTGATGTGAGAAAAGTATTGATGCTTAAAATGAAGTATGAATTAGTTCTCTAAAAGCATATACTTAAAATGAATTTAGACCAGAAAACGAGGGATGAAGAGTACACTTGTGTTACTAAGAGTGACCATGAAACAGGAAGTTTGCATATTACAGAAAATTATTTTTGACACATTGTAATACATCCAATATATGTTCACTGTAATTCACTTTATGGTGAGTCACTTAATAGCAAAATATATATCATTTATACTGCTATCCTTCATGCTTTTAAACTGTAATATCCTTTCCTCAATGAGTGCTTGTCAATTTCTCTGATCTAGAGTTGATTTCGTAAATTAACTAAACCAAGCAAGTCAGAGTTAAGATTAGAAGAGGAAGAGAACAAATAAATATTAATCTACCACTCTGAACTTCTTCTTTCCAAGATCCTGGCTCCCTGTATAGTTCAGAGATGCATACAATGTCTTTTGTCCATTCATCCTCATTGTCTGTAGATTATTTAATCAACATGGCATTTTAGGGCACAGCCTGACTTATATCTGTGTGAACATTGCCACATAGGCACTGCAGCCCAAACACCATTTATACTGTGATACCACCCAGTTTTCTCTTTTCTTCGTTCTGTTCATTCCTTCATACTTGCACAAAGCCATTAAATGTTGTTTCACCTATCAATAGGTGATTGAATAGTGGGAACTGTTCTTAGTTCCCTTCTGTTATGATTCCTTGGCACTGGTTCATGTGGATCACATAATCCATTAGGGCAGCCTTTTTTCAGGACTACATATATAGGTCATTCATTAGAACATCCTCATTTGCTCCTGTGCTTAGAAATGACACTGCCCATATTAATTCTTTATTCTTGTTTTATGTTCTTAGACCAGTACATTATAAGTTTGTATTGGAAGTTGTATCATAGTTTGTTTCTTTATTGATACATTTCCAGGAGACTTTTTCTTTAGGTGAATATTTATTGTCCTAGCCCCTTCTTAGCCCTTTTTATTGTTCACAGCACCACAGGCCAATAAACAATATCAATTATAGATGCAAGGTTATTGCTAGAGAGCCTGGATATTGATCTCACATAAGTTAGAAATGGTTGAAGGAATGAACTTATTTGTTGGCAGATGTCCATATCATGAAGCAATCACCATAAATATCTCCAGCTTGGCCTTTTCTTGACTTACATTACAAATATTAGGAGTTGAAGAATCAGAATGAAGCAATATTGCATGAAGAGTTGAAACACATTAGGTAGACAACCTGTGAAGAAAACATATTTCTGTATAAAAATTGAGGACTTTAACCTCTAACACTGCCAATTTCATCTTTTGGAAAAGGAAGATCTTAAATAACACAGATTTTAAAAAGGAAAAGACATGTCATCATAAGTGTAATCATCTTTCTAACAGTTTCACAATCAAAAGTTAAAGTATTTTCTTGTAAAGATGCTGAGTGTCAAGCAACATATGACAATATTTCCATTTCTCTTATTTTCTTTTAATAAAAAGGGGGAAAAACTGGTTTTGCCATAGATTGTCAAATATTTTTAATTGATTCTTTTGTCTGAAAAAATATTCATAATTGAATCCAAATGCTACACCTAAAGGTTGATGTTACTTTGAGACTACTTTTAATGAGGAATTGCAACTGAGCCAACCTCAGTTGCTCAGCTGCAGCTTGGGCAAGTAGAAAAACCCTGATGATTGATCTATGTGGGTGAGTTGGCATCAGTTTGCAAGCCCTCTGGGTAGAGGCAGAGCATCCAGCAGGAAGAATTAAAAAGGAAAAGGGAGAAGAAATGTTTATCACCCATTTAGTAACATTTTATGGCAGTGTTATGGTAAACTGAGAGATGAATGCCTACATTCATGTATTTTGCACTATTCTGAGGCACTAATAACATTAAATCAGACTTAATACTTCACACCAAATGTTCAGTAAATAGTGAATGATGTGAATATTTGATTATTCTATATGCTATGGATACAACATCAAAAGTAGTGCTTGAAACATATAAAATGCTTCAAAATAGAGGTCAGAATTATGCTAATGTCATGATAATATAAAAATATTAAGTCACCAAATGACAGGATTACAACCCAACTATTTTCAGTCCCTAGGAACCTTTCAGCTAAGTTTATAGTAAATAAACACCAGTCCTGCATAGGAGTCTCATTACAAATTTACACATTTGTGTCATTAGAACTGCACAAAACATTCAACTCTGGAATTTGGGGTTAAAATCTGATTTAGGTTACTGGAGAATATTAGTGTAGTTGTCCCAGCCTAGGACTCCATTATATAATAAAATCTGCTCTCAGTCCTGAAACCAGTCCATGTGATTAACATTTTCTCTTTAGAAAAGGCTAGAATTGGAATAGTTGGAGATTAAAGTAAATTGACAGGCCTGTATGAAAAAACATGCTCATTAATTACCTATCATCCATCCATCTATCTATCTATCTATCTATCTATCTATCTATCTATCTATCTATCTATCTATCTATCTATCTATCTATCTTCTATCATCTATCTATATTTGCCAATATCACTACAAAAGTCAGTATTGAGTGTGCTAATAATTTGGATAGAGAGGGATGAACAGGTGGAATGCAGGTGTGCATTCAAAGAAAAGAGTATGACTGAAGTGTATTACAAAGACAAACCATGGATGAAGATCTTAGTTCACAACATTCAGCAATCTCTGCTATTCTATTTTTCTTTTTTTCTCTTCAGATATCCAGTACAAGTCAGTATTTGGTGTAATTTTTTGTGGATTTTGTGCAGGTACAAACATTGTAGAGTTTATTACATTATTGGAGTCAGTAGAGAAAAGCTTTTTTCAGTAACTCTTTTACTTCTGTTATTGATCCTATTTTACTATTCAGTTCATTTTCTATAAATGTGTAAAATATCATATATAGCAAGAATTTAATGACAATCTATATCTACCCAAATACTATGGAGGTAATAAAGTCTTTGCTTGTCAATAATATCAATTTTTTTCTCTTATTATATTCCCTTTCCTCTTATTAGATTTTTAGGCAGGCGTTTTAAATTCCTGAAGACATAAAGTACATAGAGCCAAGCCACTGTAAAGGCCTAACACATCAGTAAATGTCACTAAAGTGTCAACTCTTTGCATCATAACCGCAGTTCATTTCTCAGCATTGACAGTGATGCTTATACTGGATAAGGATTGGAATGGGCATATTTCCAGATCTTAATTACATCAGGCATAGGGATGAGGAACAGTCTTTTTCCTCAAGGGGAAGGGAGAGTAGAGCTAAATTTGGCCATCTAGAGCCCTATGCATCCCCGTTTATCTGGAGATAATAGGATTAAGTTAAGCTATGGGACTTCCGTAGCTAGAACTGCCTTGCTAGCTTCAGCAGGGGTCTAATAAGGATAGATATAATTGGGTAAATGGTGAATAATAATAAAAAAAGTACACAGTATAAGCAGTATGCTTGTGAATAAATGATGGCAAATTGGATTCCACCCAATCCCTGCAGAGCTAGTTAAGATATAGCTACACATGTGAAATTACAGGATGAAATGTGTATCTCTCTCGTTTTCTAACTTTTGCCATCTTGTCTCAAATCTTACATGTAAAATATCTTTTGAAGTTTAAGGGGAATGTGGTCAAGGGGAATTGCAGAATTTGTTAGTTATTAAGCTTTTTAATGCTGTTCATATAAGATTAAAGATGCACAAAATGTGAGTGGCTACAAATACATGCTGCACAAATGGGGTTTTGGTTTTCTGACTCATAGCAACTTACTGAATTCTTTCTGTGAAGAGCTTAGAATTTGTTTTCATTTTTTTTCACCTTTCAAAGAGAAGAACAGAGAATGTAGCCCCAACAGAATAATTAATTAGATTGTTCACTGGCAGATATTCCTTAATTTGCTTAAATACAGTTCTTCTATTTTTTTTTTCTGTTTTGGTGGTGTTTTTAAATGCAGTTAAAAATTACTTTAAGAAAAATCACAGTAGAGAACTAGTAACTAAAGATCCAAAGCTCTCTTTGTCTTAATTTTCTGTCAATAAAAATGCACTAGAAGCCGTTGCCTGATGTATAAGACATAGTCAGTTATCATTTATTTTCCTGTTTTTGACCTATAGTGTGCAACTCTGAATATGAAATAACCTGTATCGGTGAAATTCCTCTGCTTTGATTGCAGACACAGAGCAATAATATCCATGAAATTTGCAAAAGTTGCTCCAGAGATGTGGAATAAGGCTCAAAATCCTGTTGTAGACTAAAAGGATGTAATCTACCCTAATTTCTTCCGTCTGGAGGAGGAATGATGTCCAACTGATGCTACCATACCTTGGGAGTGACTTTGTAAATCATTAGGATGCTGTGATAGGTAGAGATAGTTTTAGAAATATTGGCTTGTCTCTGCATTTGCTCTCCTTTCCTTTGTCTCTTGAAGGTGGCCCTGATTTTAAACTGTTGGAGCTAATGGTTAAACTGTCAGATTGCTCCATTCATATACATGTTTTTACTTACCTACCAAAAGGTTTGCACATACTAATGCATCCCGTATAAATCTGAGCCTCTGTTTAAAGTTGCAACACCCTATGTGACTATCAAGCAGAGAGCAGCATTAGTATATTTACAAGCAAGAACACATATTTATTAATAACAGTGCATACAGAATGGCAGAAACTTTAAGAAAATAAATGATAGAAAGACCGCCAATCTAATTAAGTGGGTAACAGCAACATAGATGTTACTATGAGCAATAAACAGAAGACTTCTGAAGAAATGTAAGCAGTCTGTTTAGGAGAGGACTGGGAGATCTATGAGCCTAAGCAGGAACAAGTTAAAAGGATAATTAGAAGAACACAAAGAAATACTGAATGTTGTGGTGTGGAATATATCAGCAAACAATAAAAGATTATTCAAATATATTTGTAGAAGACAGAAAGTAAAAGAGAAAACTAGTTCACCAGAAATGAGTGTTGGGAATTGGAGACAAGGTGATACAGGGAAATAGAGTTTTGTTTTCCTTTTGTTTTTACAGGCTCTTCTTGGAGATTTTAGGATATGAGTTCTGTAGCATATGTGGGTACCAAAGCAATGAATGTGGCTGCATAAAGGCTGAAATTGCAATGTGGGTGAAGAACCAAGTACAAATGCATGTTACTGCCATTAGATATTTAGTGGAAATTATCTAATGAAGTACATACAACTGTTTTTATTAAGAAATAAGAGTTCATAGATTGAAGACTGCAAAAATAAACAAACTTGCTTCTAAAATGTATTTATGTCTTTGGTCATAGATTTTTTGAGAACTAGAATGCACCTATAACATAATGACCTCTTTTAAGGGAATTAGGTAAACAGTACCTACCTGCTAATGGATTCAAATCAAATATGCATCAGGTAGCTTCATTTTAGGTCTGGGGCTGCATTCCTTCAAGGATGGTATTTCTGTGTGTACATGTTTGAATTTGAAGGAAATGCCTAGCTCTACTGAAATGTTCAAGCATTCGGAGATACTGCTGTCACAGCATAGAGGATCTGGTATGTTTGTTGTATCTGGATTTGCAGGTAACTCCATGTTGAAAAGATTTAAGGAAAGAGGGAAGATAATGAATTTGTCATTTGCATTCACTCAGTTGCCTTTATGGTAAAGACTTTTGGAGAAATGTTATGAGTTGTTTGCGAAGAAATGTTGTGATGTGGGTAGGAAGGAAAATATAACAAATTAATAGTGCTAATCACTTAGAAAGCCTTTATTCTTTGGGATTAAATTTGATCCCACTGAAATCAGTAGAAGTTGTGCTACTGACTAGACCGAAGTCCCAATCACATTGACAGTTGTATTTTTTTATTATTTTTTTTAATTTGCATCAGTAAAATAATTTCTTTTGTATCTTCTTTAATCTGGATCTTACTGATGAACATCTAGTATTTTTAGAAAGAATTGTCTTGAAGAACTTAACATGTGAAACATTAGGAAATCCCTTATTATCTTTATTCTAGATAGGGCAACAATAATTTTGAGATAGTAACCTAAGAACCTTACTTGATTAATAATAGTATAGCAACCACCAGAAGAAGAAATGCAATAAATACATTTGAATTGAGTGAGCTAGTTGTATTAGAATTCTTCTCAACAATGCATCTGCATTCATCTGATCTGAAACTGTCACAGACTTTTAACAGATCTGTCCCTAAACAACTTAACTAATTGCGGAGGCAAGAAATCCTGAATCTTCATTATCAATCCCTGTATAACAGAATTCCATTCACTCTTCAACCAGCTTTTTGCTATCTCCTTGGATTAGCTTCAGGCACAAAATTAGGGATCAGTGGAGTTCCCAAGGTATAAACCTTGTGAAGGACTTCTGTGTCACTGGGGAAATTCTTCATTGAGCTATAGTTGTAATATAATTTACCCAATTTAAAGTGATTTAAATTTAGGCTAGCATCAGGGACTGCATTCAAAAATGACTCAACAGTTCCATTCATAGTGGTTCATTGGAACTTTTTAGCAATTTTTCTTTTAAATTTTTGCTGAAGTTATAGAGTAATTATAAATTTTAATCTAAAAGAGAATTTCATACAACTTCAGAAGTTTCACTTCCACTCCCACCCAAACTCCTTCACCAAAAGATGAAGCTTTTAGGCAGCATGTTTAAATTACAAATGTATATGTGTAATGAAAATTACAGTTCAATTTTTATTTTTTTATGTATTTCTCTGATTCCTTAGAAAGGTTTTTCACAACTCCTTCAGTTCACAGGAAAGATCTTGTCTTCCTGAATAGTTTTCCAAAGAGTGTAACATTCAATAATAGCATCAGAAACTAAGGCAAGACCTGAATATTTCCCTTACCTTAGTAAGGTTCCATCAGAAGATGGAACACAAGTTCCATTCAGATGTATGTGCTTTAATTATACTCAGTTTATATCTGCTATTATTGTCAGTATTATTACAATTGGAGCCCTGAGAGTCATGATCATGAATATAGTGCTGCATGAGTAAGGACTAGCAAATGGTTCTGCTCTGCTCTAAACATTGCCAAAAAAACCCAGCTGACACCATTGTATCTTACATAACATCAGTTTTATTGCTCTTAGTGCTGTGTCAAGGGGCTGAGGAGGCCACTTGGCTTTCTAGTAAAGCCTTACCCACACTCGTTTCTGGAACCAACTTTTATCTGGGTTTCAATATTACATTTTTGGCCATTGTTCCCACTGTGTTCCAGAATCTCAGTGAGCCAACAGATAAATGTACCAGGAAGCTAATAAACACTCCTATCATCCAAGCTATCAACATTATTGAATGATGAATTGGGAAATGTGTTTTCAGTTTTACCTTAGATCACTAGTGGTATTTGTTGCTTATTACCTACAGGCTTGAACGTATATATGCAATGAGAATAACTGTCTGAAAGGTTTAATGATACTTGTGAAGCAGTCAACCATTATTTCCCTCTGACAGATTCTACTACCTGAAAGACTCAGGTTAATATAATGATTGAGTGCTTCCACTTTATGCCGTATGCAGTAGTGATATTGCTCTGTATATCACATGTAATATTATCTAGCAGTTATAAAGTGTTTTGCATGTGCACTCTTCTTTATGACCATTAACTAATTGATCCTCACAATGGCTCGGTGAGGTAAACAAGATACTATCACCTGTTATTGTCACATGGTTATTCTGTCATGGTTCATTTATAAATTTATCTATTTACTTTATAATGCCATATCTAAAGATTCAATAAAAAATTGGAAAGAATGAAAAAGAAGAGAAACTCTGGCTTTTAGAAACACATATGATGTATGGCAATGATGTAATATAATTAGAGAGTACAGTGAACTCCAAAAGGAAGAATATGACATGAACTTCCCCCATTCTGCTTAACAGATGACATTTTTGGAGAGACAGAAGTTAGTTCCTGCTTGGGGGTAAAAATAAAATAAAAAATCTAAGTACAAACACATCAAAAATAGGGTCAAACTCCATTTTGAAAAATTACAAGATTGGTTTGCAAGAAACCATAGTAGATTCAGAATCTTAAAACAAATACAGTATATATGAATGGTTTCTTCTGAATGCAACTATTTAAATACTGTTTAATGGTACATGGAATAATAGGTCAAACGTGGCAGAATTTTGACTCTGGTGGAAGTTTTCTGAAAAATTTTAACTTTCACAGAGGTACCCATATCCACGCAGTTGACAGACAGTGAATCTACATCAGTGTTTCCTTCAGATCAGGGGTGCAGTTCTGAAGGGATGCTCATCACCCCCATATACCATGCCTCACTTCACATCATGGAGCAGTCCCAGAGTGCTTGAGCTAAATTCCTTTTGAATTAAACTAAAGCACACAAGTTTCTGGAGAATAAACTAGTGCACTCAGCTGCTAATGGCTATTACTCAGTCCATAGGACCAGCTTGGATCTTGTGAGAAGTAAAGCCTCCTGTAATGCTAACAGCATAAATACAAGGTCCTCAGCACCATCCGTCTCATTCTACAGACCACTTCCACTGGGGTTCACTGTTTAGAAATACATAGGCAAAATACTCTGCTAAGAGCTGCAATATATGACTGCAAGTAGCATTCGGCTCTCTGTGTTTCTTCCATTACAATTTTGAGAGGATGACAAGGAAATTTGAGGAAGAAATCCCACTGACATTTAATAGCATTTAGGTTTTTAATTCTACCTGCCTTCATCTGACACATTAAGCATACTAGCATTGAAAATACCCCATAGTTTTTCAGCTTGATCTTCAGAAACCTCTAATTTGCTTCATTTCATCTATACTTATAATATTGTCCATTTGTTTACAACTGCCATTTATCTGCTATGTAAATTCAGCTTTTTACATTTAGTGTTAAGAAAATCTTCATGGGGTTTGGTTGGCTCTTTGTTATGGTTGGTTGATCTCTTTAAACTGGAGAGACAGAAATTAATATATTTTTACTATTGAACACAAATTATCAATACTTCCCTAAGTTTTTGGTTGTTTTTAATTTTACAGGGCTATTGTTACACAACATCAAAGATAGATTATATGAAATAGCAACTCCTTAAATGTATTCTTTGGAGTAGAAAAAGGCTTGCTGATAGAGCATGCTGGCTCATAGTGAAGGCTGTGGGAGTTGGTAGTCAATGACTGTGCTTTTGAAACAACTTCACAGGGTGAACAAGGTAGCAAACAGACAAAAAACAGCCCAGATTCTGAATTTTAATGGTGTTTACACTGCTGCAGTTAGGAAAACACCATATTTTATGAGTTGTTCCATTGGAGAGTGTTATAGTTTGTATTAATATAATTTTTGCATTGCATTTCTCTGCAGCAACAACATTCACAGCTGAACGTGACATGATTTTTCACTTTCTGGTTTGGCAGTGGTTGAGTTAAAATGGTAGTTTACTTTTATTTCTGGTGCACAAGAAAATGCTATAATTTCACCCTTAAAAAAAAGAAGGTATTGTACCCCAAGAAGGTATTGTAAATTGGATAGGCTTAGAATAGGGATGGATGATTAGATTCCAGTGCTACCTGCTGAGTGGTACATGCTTGTTTTGCAGTACAATTTTGAGTCAGAGATTCAAACCGAATGAGCAAATCCTGTTCAGTCTCTCAGCATTGTTGATCTGTTTTTTATTGATTTTTCATCTGTACAAATCCAATGCTCTCCATATATTTTAGAAACCTTGCAGTAGAATGTTGCAGAATAGTATTTTTAATTAGAATTGCATTCACTTCATCAAAAGGCTCCACTGTTTTATAGAAGGATGCAGCATTGTCGTGGTTGTTCTGTATTCATACAGTCCCATTTTCCAAGGAATAAAGTTTTCTTTCCATAAAACAAAGACAGAGTAATAGGATGTTATAGATTTTGTGTCCACACATCACTGAAGACAATGACATACCCTGTGTGCGTTTGTTCCACATACAGGTAAACAATATTTTATTTAGAGCGGGTTTTTCCCGAGTTTTCGTAGTTTCTGTATTTTATAGTATTAAATACTAGTAGGATTTTGGCATTGTACTTCTGAGGACATTTATTAAGTATGTTTCTAGGCTTAAAATTGATGTTGGGGAAAAAATTGTTTGACTTTTTCTGCCTATTAGCTTTCTCTCTGTTAATTTTTCTCCCAGGTCTGTTGAGTAGTATGCAGTGACACTGTAAGTGGGATGTATTTCCTCACATCAGTACCTTGTTAATGCCGTTCATTAATCTAGAACCATGAGCTTGTTCAGAGATGGTTAGATATTCCATATTTCCGTAGAGTTTGAGAGAAGGGTGACAGCTTACTTACAGCATCAGAAACCAGATCTCATTTCATTGTCATGTCATTTTTAATACTGACAAAATAGCAGAGGCTGCTTGTGTACTCACAGCCTGCAAATGGTACAGCAGCACAATCCAAAACAAGTCGTTCCATCAGCTTTTAGTCAACTGAAGCTGAGATTGTTTTAAATAGGACTATTAGTGAATTAGTACATGACAAATCTTTGAATTTTGTTGTAGCCTGTGTCATGTTGAAGTTATAGGAGCTCATTTTTAGTCTTAGTCTGCTAATTTTTATATTCCCTTTCTAAGTATTACTTTGTATTATTTTGGTGTTGATAGCACCTTGACGCTATGACGATCAGTATCTCATAAGGCCCATAAAATGTTATGATCCATGGTTCAAGCAGCTAACATGTGCTAATGTGTTTATCTTCCCGGACTGTACAAGAGTTTAGTATTAAACTTCATTTCTTTAACATCTCTGCATATTTTTAAAGTAAACTGGTCACCACAGATTGATCATTTTATTAGTTGTATTGAAATTTAAGGTGATTTCTAATATTTAAAATGCTAGTGATGCTATTTTACTCACATTTTATAAAGAAATTTGCATACCCTACTGTAAGATTGTTTCAATATCTAGTTTTCAAGATACAGATTTTCCAATATATAGTTTTCAATGTATAAAGCAATCCAGTCTTTTAATTTTGTTTTTTGTTGGAAACTCAAATGCAGGTATCCTGTTTCTTAAAAAAAAAGAAAAAAAATCTTTTCATGTCATTAGCTCTTTTGCTTCAACCAAGCCGGGAACACTAACAGATAATACTTGTCATTCTGTTTTCTGGCAGACCTAGATATAACTTTTGCTATTGACTGGAATTACTGCAATGTAAAACTACCAGGGAGAGCTGCTGTTACTGTGACTGGACAGGCCACCACTCAGAGCTCCCACAGCCCATAATTGTAATCTTGTCGGTTTTTTAGGTATCAAAGGAAGTACTAAAATTATAGATCTGAATAAAATATATAAAACTGCAGATCAGACAAAATGTAAAACAATAAATATCAAAATCTTAAAATGTTTAAAAGTGGCATTGCCAACCATACTGTTGCAGATTGGGAAGGCAATACAGGGCTAGATCTTCAAGGAAACTGAATGAATAGAATACTATGGTACTCAGTGGTCCCATACTTACTCATTCTTCCTAGAGTCCAAGCTGTTAGTTCACTGGCAAAAACTCTGTACTGCCTATAGATAAATACACAAATTAAGATATTAACTGCATTTTAAATGACACATTAGTGAAAATTAAGTTTCTAAAATATCAAAAATATTTCTTCTCAAAGGAGTGCAGTTCATATTTTATGAAAACTAGTTCATATTCAAATGGGTATCTTAGTCAAATGAGTTAGATTTTTTTAATTATGTTATGTATATCTATAATAAAAGCAATATGAAAATTATGTTCAGTGAATTTCACAGTGGGGGCTTTAATTGCGCTCACTTAGAGACCTGTTTTGCCATTGATACCTGTGCATAGCTCCCATTAACGGTAATAGCAGTAATACATGCCTTTTGATGGCAGAATGGATTCCTACTCTGAGTGTTACCATATTACCATTCCTACTGTGATAATAGCAATATCATATTGCCATGATAATAGATGCATCACTGGAGCTAAATTAAGATTCTCAGAACGAAAAATATGTGAGGAAAAGTAGGAACAAGAGCTTATGGTAGTGACTGAGAACAGTGTGCCTATAGAAGGCAAAAATAGATGTAATAACTTGGGATAATTGGGCAGAAGATTTGCAAGTCAGTTGTCCTTTCTAGGTGTTTCTTGAAGGTGATGACCAAGTAGAGTATGGTAAACCCAGCTCTGGTTCACTGTGAAGAGACCTCTGTGCTTAGCTTTCTCTGAAGCATGGATGTCACTATAAGGAATGATGAATCCCAAAACAGTCAACATGGTATTATGTTTGCTGCCTTTGCAGTTGTTATTGCTAACACAGACAGGGGCTTTGTCACATTTGACATCCTGACTCTGGCTCATCCATGTACAGGATAAGGTGTACCTTTCACCTTTTCTGCATCTCAGTGGAGCACACTGGGCAGGGATCAGGCTGCTGCCCTGTTTTGAGAAGCCCTTTCCTAGCACAGCCCCAGGTGCATGCCCTGAGCTGCCCTCCCAGGATTCCATAGCAGTGCTATGGAGATTTTTAGGGCTCCAACTGTTCATCTCCCTTTGGGAAATAACACCAGTGAGTGAGGGTCTTGAAATCATCACAGTTTATTTATTTTTAGAAACACAGTGATGATGAAGAAAAGTTTGAAATAACAAAGCAGCTTTTATTCACTTAACCTACCCTGATGCTTAATATTTTCATCCAAGTTTAGACAGTCCTACTAATCTAAGATAAATATAGGAATGGGATTCAGTCTGTTTTCCTGCAGTCAATGTGTGTCCTGTGAGATCTATATCTTGAGCTCAAGAACACAGATTTTTTTATCTGCTAGGTTGGTCCTTTGTTTCTGTTTTCCTTACTTAAAGCCCTTCTCTGCTGTGTAAGGGCACTGTCTGATTTCCTGTGTACTTGCAGAGAGTTTCTGCAGGGTTTAACCCTTAGAACTGCATAGACGCTGTCATAATAACAATCAGATACCAAAAAAAATTATATATAATACACATTAAAATATTACTGGCAGCTAAAACATTCTTCATATACTTGCTACACCATATTCATAAGATCCTTAGAATGCCTGTTATCTATTTCCAATTTTACCATGCAGAAGTTGCCACACAATCAGACCTGAGATTTATGTCTATGACTGCCACAGGTAAAATAACATTCCTAATAAAGTCTATACTAGTGTCAGACATATAAAAATTCTGAAGTCTTTGAATATACATGTTTAGAATAGGATCTCTTGGTGCCTCCTTTCTTTAGATTGTTAGCAAGTTCTTATTTACCATAACATGTGATGGAACTTGTTTTGAAAAGATATTTGAATGCTGCATACAGTCTGAAAGCATATTTAAAGCTCTTGTTTTCGATTTTTCTTTTAGTTTCTTGATACCACTGCTAATGTAAAGGACATGGATTGAAGAGAGGATCTTTTTTTCCTAGGCAATGTGTTATTGATGAGCTGGCATTTGCCCTGTGGCTCTCCCCCAGGATTGCTTACATCTATTACTCACACACATCGATTGGTTAATTTGATAATTCTATCACCAATCAGCTTGTGTCTGACCTTTTGCCATGGCAATGATGGCAGAGTCTTCATTTTTACATCGCAGACCTGCTAGATTGACCTTTCTGAGGAGAATGTCAAGACATCCCTTGATCTTAACCTGTCACTAAATTTGTTAGAATTACACTGTCCCTTAACCTTGATCTGTTGTATTTGTAACGTTCAGATTATGCAGTTTGTGTGGAAATATTCTTAAATACCTTATGCTGCTCAAAGAGTAACGCTTTCATAATTAAAAATTAACTTTCTGCTAAGAAAGTGTACATTTTGAAAGTTTTCACGTCTGTTTTCCTTCTATGCATCTCTGTAGTTCTCCCTGCACTGTAGGCTAGTCCCTAATGAGTACTTTCCCTTTGAGTGACCACTGAAATTAGAGGGAATTTTTGTCCCCATTTTTTGGAGTTTGGGGAACTAAACATGGTTTGTTCAAGTACCATATTAAGTAAGGGCTGTGCTGTAGGGGATTTATAGGACTCCAAATAAAATTTTGCAACCAAGTTGAAGACAAGCATCAATTGCTTTTGCCATCGTCTGATAAAGTTCTCTCCATCTCTTGGTGTGCCTGAAAATACCTGGAGCTAATGCAGATTTTCAGGTTTTCTACAGATCAAGCAAATTACACTAACTTTTACTACCTCCAGTCTTAATGCTGCAGAAACATAGAACACCATGCTATTGTGTCAGCATACTGGGTATATTCTGAAAGAAGAAAACATAGTCATGTTTAGTATGCGTCCTTTAACAAATCTACATGTTACAAAGCCCTGCTTCCAAGAGGACTTTTGGCAATGACAGTATTCTGCTTGCATTAGCGTGCGACTCAGTCACTATGTGAAACCTCCTATTTGTAGCACATTAACTATTTCACAGAGCACAGAGGATAAAATTTGCAGTTTGGTTTTGTTAAGATATTTGCAACACCTCCCTGCATTTGAATGTCAGGTTCTCACCTCCCCTTCACCTCCCTCAAAAATTGTCCGGTTCTCTTCTTAGCAGACAATTCAAGGGCAGCACTTGGTGACTCTGGACGTGTTAATTTAGTGTTCAGCTCAGCTGAAGGCAGAATACAAAAAATTCTGTCTTGGTCTTCCTGCCTATTTTTTTCTGAAAATATATGCATGGATGTAATTCAATTATGTATAAGGGAGCTAGTTTGGGCCATTCTATGGTTAAAGGTTTACGTCTGTGTAAAAAGCAATTGAAAAAGGGGATGTAATTCCTGTTTTTCATGAGTGTGAATAATACCGAGGAAATACAACCTCAATGAAATTTTGTTAAATTTGTAATATGTTCAGAGGATGAAAACTTTCATTCTAAACTTTAGCCTGAAGCAAAATTTGAATGGGCAAGTTAGAGGTGCTGTTTTGTTGCTAGAAAAATAAATCTTCCATTTGAAATTGAAATTATCTCAGCATATAGTTTTTAACTGAGATTGCCATCTTACCTTGTATTTATTTCAAGAAACAAATCTCAAATGACTTTAAGAAGTAAAAGCAATGATTTTGCCTGAGCAATAACTGTTGCATCATTATGTTTAGCCAAATACTATCTGTGTTGTGTACAAGTGATCAGCATTCAAACTATGCTACAATCCAGCATTTAGTAGTCACTGGGTCCCACATCAAATAGATTGTTTCGCTCCAGTTAGTGCATGGTAATCATGCTGCACAAAATTGAGCAGAGAGTTTATAAACCAGAGGTTTTATGATATATTGGTCTGGATCTTTACCATGTAGAATTCCAACTAACAAGGGAGGTAAAGCAAGCTACAGCACTTTCATTTTCAGGTACTGTATATTGATATACTTTGCTTGTTGTCCTTTCAGTAGGCTAAAAAGATGAGATGAGGATCATGCACAACCTGGCCGTGGATGTTGTTGTGGTTGGGGGCAAGGAGCGAAAGAGTGGGCTTTAAATTAGTCAGTGTAATTATTACAGGAGTGCAAGAAGTTTATAAATGTTGTTGTGTTTTTTTTCTGGGTGGTATAGTATTCACATGTCATGTGACACATCTGTGAGTATTATCTTGTGTTTGCAGAGTCGTTTTTGAGTTAATTTAAATTTTGTAGTTGATATAATTGAGATATGTGTAACGTTCCTTACCGTTAATCATGATTCAACTGGATACCAGTCCTAAGCCAGCATCTTCACACAGCCCTGCACATGAAACTCACTTATGAGCCCCAGAACTCCTAATCCAACACTGTTTTTACTCTAGGAAAAAGCTGGGATCTTTTAGAAGTTAGTGCAGAGTGGCTTTTAAATGAGAACAGTTTTTGCTAACAGTGAAGATGAGACCATTAAATTCATTTCACTTGTAATCTAAACCAAATTGCAGTCTAAGCCTCCAGAAGTGAAAGGTTATTACATTAGCCACCTATACTCTTTGTGTTCACATAAAATTAAAATAAAACTAAATCTGAGTTTCATATGGCCCAGAACATGCCCCTTGCTAATTAGGAACAACATAGAAAGACTGAACCAAGAGTAAGAAAATTTGTATTTAAAAATTGAAAGATTAAAGAGTTATCTTTCCCTTTGATTTATAGTATTTGAAACAATATTTGTTGGCTTCAGAGTCTAATCTTGGCTGAGGTTGTGAAAAAGACTGGTTAAAAATATTTTTAAATGAGAGAACATGCAAACACTTAACATCTTTGAAATTTCAAATTATAAGATTGTACATAGCTAAATAAGAAAAAATAGGGTGTAGATGGAGTGAGAAAGAGTTGCTGGCACACTGAACACAAACTGTAGTTGAGGTGATAGTGGAAAACTACTGCCCTGCTGGTTGAAAAATGGGATTTAATGCTCAAAGCCACAGGCTGAAACCATTATTCACAACTGGTGCCCACTTTTTGATCCCAGAGAGTAATAGATTTCTCTATAAACTGATGACTGTAGTTCATATAATTCTTATTTTCTACCCATTAGAAAACTGACAGAGAAAAAAATTTCTTTCTTCTCAGCTCTATAAACCTATGTACTTCCCTTCCATTAGATCAGGTTCCTGACTACTTCCCTTCTGCCTTGGTTCCCTCCATCCCTCCTGCCCCCAGCACAGTAGTCAGAGCTTTCATTGTTTCCTCATCTTCTCTCTGAAGCAGGATTTCATCAATCATGGTGGTAGTAGTCTGCTCTTGTAATCAAGGCTAAGATCCATCAAGTGTCGTGGCTGCAGCAGCTCCTTTCAAGCTCCACAGCAGCTCAGGTTTCTGGGCCTTTTCCGAGGTTCAGTGCCCTTGTAGCAGTGGCTCAGTGGCTGAAAATATCTTCAGCTCCTTCTTAAAACGAGATTTGCAATTCCCATTGAAACGTCGTCACAGCAGCCATTGTATGAGAAATCACTCTGGCTCCATACAGTGCCATGATGTCTTATTGATCCATGAGCACTATTGAAAAAAGGATGTAAGGAAGGAGGGAAAGAGGAGAAATTGTCAGTGACATATGTGCATATGAAAAGAGCAAGGGAGGAAGGTGGAAACATGAGGATTTGCAGCACTCAGAATCTTACTGTGCTGGCATTCAGAAGAGCAAATGAAGTGCTGGATGACTGCAACAAACCTTGTATATGGGCACACACACTGCAGAATGTTTTGATGGATCTGAGGTTGCTTATTGGGCCATCATTTTAAAGGTTGCTTAGAAAGCTGAGGGCCTTCTGTAACCAGCTCAAAATTGCGTAAAATTAACAAACTCTTAGATTATTATTCTTTTTCTTTACTGTTTTTTTTTTCCTTCCCTTTCAAACTGCAAGGACATTTCCTTAGAAAATATTGGAAGAAAGCCTGCTGATAACTCAGAAGGTAAAATAACATATGAGTTATTAAAAGGTCTTTTCACAGAAGTGGAATTAATTTCCATATCCCTTAGGAATCCCTGCACATGCTGTTATCACACAAATGGAGTTTTGGTGAGTGGGTTAAAAATTAGTTAATAAAATTAAATTTAAAAATTATTGGGCTGTAGTTCAGGAGAGCTAGCCAACATACTTTTAAAAAATAAAGTCCCTAAGAAAGTCAAAGCAAAATCTGCAGTCTTTTTTTCATCGGAAGATATTATTTAATCCATTTTTGTACTAAACATCTATAGCTGAACATGCATCAAAATAAAGTCTGATTCAGTCTTGACTTCAAGTAATGGTGTGCACCTGAACTGTTCCCATTTAAATAACCAAGGAAAAACCACCGAAGAAAATTACATTTTCTGCAGTAAATATCTTACTGCAGTGAGGTTTTCATTCATTGTTAATTACAGAAGAAGGGTGTGAAGGGCTACTGTAAGTCTAACTGTATTCTGTCAATGACACTATAGGACTTTGTTTAAATCCTTTTGTGTGAATGTCTTTCATGTACACTTGGGGCCATTTATTTGTGACTATATATGCACTGTACAGTACCTGGAATATACTAATGTGCTAATATAAACATCATCTATCCTCTACAGGTATTATTTTTTATTTGTGTAGCTTATGATTAATTCCCCTTAAAGCATGAATTACCACCAGCTCCTTGAAAGGGAGATGACTCAAACATCTTTCTAGAGCATTGGAGACTTTTAAGGACTCCATTAGGGGCTATGTTATTTCTTGGGACACAACTCTACTGTAATAACAAGACAGTTCACTCAAAATTGTAGGACTGTAGTGCACAAGGCGATATTTTCAAACGTCATGTCACTTGGGATGTGAGAGAGCATCAAGCCATTTCTTCTCTATGATTTGTTTTCCCCCAGTGGCCTTAGTAGATAAATACTTGTGTGACAGCAAACAGAGAAAGATGTTGAGATTGCTATCTTTCATGAGGATTAAAATACAGTGGGTTGAAGAGAAGGCAAATAAAGCTTGAGGATTTAGTGTCTTTCTTCTGCAGCTGATGAGGCACACAAACTTCCTTAACAGTTTTGGTCCTTTGATGGTATAAACTATCTGTGGGCCCTCCCATTTTCTCCTGTCATTGCATTGCAGTTCTATTTCTTGTCAAGAGAAACTAGACATTTCTGTCCTTTATTATTTCATTCCAGGTGGTAACAGGGCCTTTTAAGCTTTCTTCTTCATCTGAGTTTCTATTTCAGTTCATATCATACCAGACTATTATTCCCATGCTGGTGGTGTGCTTGAACTATATAAAAAGTTGTTTCTTTGTGATTTTTTTACAAGAAAAATCACAATTGTCCAGTTTAATTTTGCAAACCCCTTCCCTGTAAATGACCTTCTGTGTACAACACCAGTAATGCTCCTTTTTAATATTCTGTTTGTCACACACCCTCTGTTTTGTTTCATTACACTCATAAAACCATTTCCTCCTGAACACAAACTCAGACACTAGAATGAGAAAATAAGAATATATTAATATGACAATGCTGCAGTATATAATTAAGTTGTATCACATTTATTTGTAATGTGGGAACAATATAAACACCTGCAGACCTTCCCCTATTTCCACTGCCCAAGCTGATTATGATATTTGCAGATGGATGACACAGAAATATTACTAAAGGCTGTGATGGTTATCACAGCAGCACCTCTCTTACTACGACTTCTATTGGGTCTTAGACAAACCAGCAACAAGCAGAGATTGTTATTTTAGGGTTGTTTCAAATTAGGGCTTCCACTACTAGCACTTGTTGCCTCTGACATACTTTAGTGGTCCCTAGATATCACCCAACTTTACTAAAACTGGAACTCCCATGTACACTGTGTTTCTTCATCAAAAATTCCTACCAGTTTCCTTATCTGGCTCCTATTTTTCTCAGCTCCTTACATCTATAAACAGCCTTCAGATACCTCTTTTTTCACAATTAAGGTCATCATCTTTTCAATATCCATTTGATCAATTTCCCCTAAAGAGAAATCACAAATTAGGCAGACCCACAACATTGTATTCTAGTTGTATCCTAATCCTTCCGTTGAGTCAGAGAGTGTGTGGTCATACACAAATTGTTTGAAAATACATACATTGTTTAATGTTCAGATTTATTGTCTAATATCATATTGAATTTCTCAGTGAAAGTGTAGATGTTCCTCACATTCCAATCACAGTATCTGTGAGCCTCCTTACTATGGGCCCAGATGTGTTTGCCCTTCGTCCCTGTAGTGTGGCTCTACCATGAAGGAGGTGAAGCAACTGGAAGATCAGCCCAGCAGCTCAGTGAGTTTAGATCAGCCTAAGGACAGACAGCACCCAGGTCTATAGTTCCCACTAACAAGAGTGAAACCACAGTGCCTTCTGCTATATGACCAGCATCACACTTCACTCTCCGCAGACTCATTCTTTATGGTTCTAGGGTGCATTGCTCTGGCAATTCACCCGTTCTTTCTCAGATTTCCTGTAAAACTTTCCTTCTGAATGAGAGGATGACATGTCAAAAAAAAAAAAAAGTCAAAAGGAGCACAGTTAAGAAAAATAAGTGCATCTGGAAGGTTACATTTGGGAGCAAAGGCAGCTTTAAAAAACATCTTCAGGTTGCATTGGAAGCAACCATTGTTTATTAAATATTAGAAAGAATATTTAGTTATACTAAGTATCCTGTACATTTTCCCATATACTTTTCTTCTTTCATGAGTAAGTAACAATGAGTGTTCCTTCCCATAGGGCAGGAAAAGGAGGCTGAACTGATTTTCTATTTCAGCACTTGGTTTATCATGGAAAATTTTCCTGAGGTTTCCATTAAGCCTTCTGGCCTATAATGCAAGCAGTATTGTTATTGGTATTGCTATAAAAGAGAGATTTTTATGCTCAGCTTTGCCATCTGTTTTAAACTGCATGGCAACACCAGGCAAGAAAATCCTGCCAAATTTTGTTAACATTTGTAACAAGCTTGCTTCATTAAATAACCTAGTTGGCTTTACTTGCTAAATAAAACAAGTTCTGGTTTTATGGTCATGAGATATTAGATGACTCGTGATGTGTCTGGTTGTAAGAAAGTACTAAAAGACTAGGGCCTGGATTTCTTTGCTTGATAGTTAAGGGTGAAATAGTGACCAAGGTCCCACAACCTGATGATGAGACAGAGAGATGGAAAGGAGATAGAATGGGGCTCATAGACTGGGAAATGTTTAATTTCAGAGTATAATGAATTTTTAAAAAAATAGTAAATCCCAGAATTTATACACTTTCTTGTTCTCCCAAAAAGTGCAAATAAATTTGGAGTAGACTGACAGTTTCAAAAAAGTCAAGAAGCCTATTGAATAAGAATTTTGTTGGTGATCTAAATCTGTTGCTCTCAGGTAAACTCACTGGATTATGATAGAGAAAAAGCATATCAGTGTTTTAGGAGAAAAGTGAAGGACAGCAATCTACCTAGAATATAACTTTCAGAGCACTCCTGAAGTCCCAAGATAAAATATGAAGATATGTGAAAGTCTAGAAAACTTAAAGAATAGCCTGAGCTTTCCTCAGAAGAGGGTCTGTTTGTTGATTTGGTTACTGTTGTGTTCAAAAGTTGAAATTACATAAGATTCCTATTCTAGGCATGAAATCCTAATGAAGTCGGCAAAAAAACTGTTGCTAGGGCCATTGAATCAGGATTTCAATTCAGATATTTACCTGAACTTTCAAAGATATGCATCTCAACCCCTCTTTTCCATTCACCTGCTCCCAGCATGTCTGTTGGTCTTTTTTCTTATCCTAACAGGCCAGAGCTAGGACAGCCTGGAATTGGGACTAACCTCACAATGAATTTTCTTATGTTTAGTAGGTGAGTAGATACCTCTTCCTATTAGTAGTCAGGGTTGAGAAGGTGTTTCTGCCGGCTTCACTTCTTACGGATTTGGATATTTTTTGCTTGCCTGCCTTTTTTTTTTCTCTTTTTTTCTTTTTATTAAATAGATATAGCCATATCCTTTCAAAACTAAAGAGTCTTTTCTTTCGAAAAGACTTTCTTTCTTTCTCTGCATCCTTTTAAATTCCATATACTTTGTATTTGAAGTTGATGACCTGTAAGTGTTGTGAGTGTTGTGATTGTCATGGTAAAGATGGGATCAGACTACAAGGTGCTTCATTCATTATGAAGGACCTCCTGGTCTGTTGATTAAAGCACCCAGGTGTGTAGACAGTGGAGTAGAACCAAACTATTGACTCTCACCTTAGCCAAAATAATTTTTTTAAGCTCACTGCAGAGATTTTATATGACACTTCTGGCTATAAAAGAACTAAGGATATTCAAACAGGTAAAGTTAAGGATATTCAAACATGGATAAAGTAGTTATTTTCTTAGCATAGTAGTAGACATATAGATAAAAATATTTATTTGTAATTATTGATAGAGACAGAGATATAACTCTTGTCTGTTCATGTCTATGTGCAGAAATGAGATAAATACTCTTTTGACTTCATAATATTTCATGTTCCAAATCTTTGTATAGTGAATCCAGGCCGTCAGATTCAGTGTGCTGCGTTCCACATAATTTAATCATTGGTTATTTCAGCCCACTACTTTATTTGAGGAAAGCCCCAGGAACCAAATAATTTGTGTTGTAAATAACATAATATGCGCTTATCAGTTTGATCGCTTTTGCTTCTTTCAACAGGTTTGATTGGATTCAATCTCTGACCATTTAAAAACTGCCATATAATCAATAGGGAAGCTGAAATACTGAATGAGATTGATGAGAAAAGATCCTTGGTAATAAAATATTGGTAATGTTCTCTTTTAGTTACTTTATATGCAACTGTGCTCTATGGAAAGTGCTCTATGAACCCTATGATATGTCTCCTGTTTGTCATATAGGAAACCTGTTTGTAGAAGCATTCTTCAGTAGTTGCCAACCTTGTGTAATTTACCTGTCATAATGAACAGGAAATGAGCATTGTAGATGATGTTCTACATGCCAGTCATTCCTTCTGCTCAGTAGAGGTTGCCCAAGGGTGTGAAAATGTTATCTTTTAAATCAGAAAGAAGGTCATTTGGGCAGTTTAAATTATAAAATGTCAAATAGTGTTCTTTCTGCAATGACCTACATGCTGCGCCTGCTGTTATCATTGGTGAGTCATAGAATATCCTGAGTTGGAAGGGACCCATGAGGGTCATCGAGTCCAACTCCTGGCCGTGCACTAGACAACCCCAAGAATCACACTGTGTGCCTGACAGTGTTGCCCAAACACTTTACACATTCACAGAATATGCTGATTTGGAAAGGTGTCATAATGATCAATGCTTAGCCCTGCGCTGTCAGGCTTAATGCTGCGAGCGCTTCCCTGGGGAACCTGTTCCAGTGCCTGACCACCCTATGGGTGAAGAACCTTTCCTAATATTCAGCCTAAGCCTTTTCTGAGGCAGTGTCATGCCATTCCCTTGGGTCCTACAAGTAGTCACCAGATAGAAGAGATCAGTACTTGCCCCTTTGCTTTGCCTCATGAGGAATTACATACTTTTTCAGATATATGCTGAGAAGACTCTATTATAAATAACTTTTAAAAGTTTTGTAATAAACTTTCATGCAAGCTGGATGAGGTCTGTTCAACAGAAAGAACTGTGATTCTAACAAGTACTTTAGAGAAAGGTGATGCTTTCTGCAACACATGGATGAGTGCACTGTAAATGGACTACCTAGGTCTCTGTGCCTTCTCTTTTACTTGACTGAATTGGCTGAGCCCTTTAGATGGACATCAGCAAATTTTCAGCATTATTTTGTCAAAATACAAGTTGATGACCATGACTTTGGCCTTTCTTTTTACCTTGATAATTGCATTGCATTCAGTGAATCTGCAATGTGCTTAGGCAAGTGTTTTTCCATGTTGCTTTATTTAAAAAAATTTAAATTTGGCATGGAATTTTCTACATGTAATATAATATTATTTAGCCTTGCCCAGAGGGTACTGAGATCACATGGCAAAGAAAAAGCTGGCAGTAGTCATTGCCCTGAGCTCTGAAAAACAGGAGACAATGAATGGAAACTGGAAATCCTTAAAATATTAAAGTGGATTAGGTAAAGTTAGATACTAATAAGTTGCCCTAATAAGCTCCTTGTAAAATGATACTGAATTTTACCATGGTGTATTGTCCCAACTGTCAACATAAGGAAAGCGCAGTTTGGATCTTTGGGTGCCCTGATGTGAAAATACATTTTTCTGTACTGGTAGAACAAAATGTGTTTGTAAGATGGAAAGTCCAGGGAAAAAGTGAATGTCTGGAATGGATTGAAAGCATGCTTCAGGGAATACTCTGGATAAATTGTTTAAGAATGGTTCATTCTAATAAAATAGTAATAAGAGACTGACTTCAAATCTGAATAGATCATAAGTGAAATGAGTTTGGTGGGCTTAGCTAATCCCTTCAGATATTTATACACATTACATTACAGTCTCCATGCACAGTTTGATGCAACTCAGTTTCTGTTTGGCTTAGGAGTAGTTTTAGGAGTAGTCTTAGGAGTGAAATTAGAGGTTGTTTTATCTCACAGCTGAGGTGAAGAGACAAACTGATGGTGAGAATGTTTGCCAGATGCCTTCCTCCTTGTATTGTTTCTGTATCAAGACAGTATTACAAAATAACAATTTTCATACAGCCTAAATCCCTGTTTATATAAAATAGATAATTTCTCCAAGACCAGGGGTAATTTAAGTGGCCTTAGTTCTAAGTAGCCATTGTGCAAGTTAATTCTGCTCAGGGAATAGGGTGCTATGGGCACTATACTCCCTGAAGTCTCACTTTAGTTTGTTTCTAGCAAAGCCATTTTCTTTGGCCAACTGTACCATCATTTTCTCTTGTGCTTTCTCTATGGTAGATTTCTCCATTCTTCCCTAATAGCATACTGATCACATTATCCCTGGTAAGCTGAGAACTGAAATATCTATCATATAAGCCTGAACACATTTTTTCCTAATTTGTATCAGCGATCATACATGGAAGTTTAACTTACTTTGGATTCCTAGTTATGTGGGCAATTCAAAAGCTAAGACCTATAGGTGTGTGCAGGGTGGGCAAAAATCAGCAGGCATCCTACTACGGGAACATGAGCGTCTGTTGCCACAAGGGCAGTGGTGCAGTGTTACACACCTCTCACAACCCCAGCCCTGGCAGTGCTTCAGTGACAGCCTGTTGTGTGTTGCTGCTGCTCTCCATCACCCTGGCTGAGTTGGCAAAGAGGTAGAGGGCATGGCATTTGGCAGCCTCCTGTGCTTCTGTGCTGGCATCTCACCTGCTACACATTCCAACACAGCATACATAGCAGATGCATATGACAATGTATCTCTGTGCTCTTATGGTCTGGTCAAACCAATTTCTAAAAGAAAGTATAAATGCTTTTTGAAGACCAAAAGTCAATTTCGTGTTTTGTCAACGTGTTGTTTTGTTTAATCTAAAGAAAACATTAAGGTTTTATTTTTCATTTTCTTTATTATGTATGTTTCTGTTGAGATAGGAAAGCCATGAATTTTTCTCTGATTTGCCTGTGGAAAAATATGAAAGGAAAAATATTATTTCATTATATGTTTTGAAAGTTTTGTTGGCTGTTATGGCATTTATGAGGTAGAAAAGAAACAAAAGCAACAAAAATGGCTTTTTCTTAGCTCTTGCACTTATTAAAGTTGTTAACTGCATAATTTCTGTCACAAAATCAGGAATACACAAAATAAAAAACCCAAACCAAAACAAAACCCAACCCAAACAGAACAACAAAAACTTTGAGTTACACAATAAATTTTTATTGGTTTTATTGTACCAAACTTCTCCACCCAAAATATTGCAAGGATGACTGTATAGAGTAAGTAAATTGCAGGTCTTAATGTAAGCAATAAATGAGAAAAAAAAAAAAAAGGTTGTCATACAGGATGTTTGCTGTGTGGTCTGCGTTTTATTCAATAAGCAAATTCTGAATGTAGGCAGATAATTATTCATCCTTGAAAATATAGACAATGTTAATCTGATGCTAATGTAGTACAATTTCCCATCATTCATTTAAGCCCTGGTGTAGCAGTTGTTTGGGGAGGGTTTTTGCAGTTTGATTCTGGTTTTGTTATGTTGAGATGACTGGTTTTGATTCTCTGGATGTCCAGGTTTAGTTATTCCTCTTTTAGGATGCATGTGTATTTTCAGACTTATATTTTGTTACAGTTGTTCAGTCTTCCTTATTCAGTGCCAACATTTATTTGTTTCTGCTGAGTTCAGATAGTGGTTTTCAAGGTGTTTTCTGTGGGGCATTTAACCTACATTAGACCTAAGGGGTCTGAGGGTTCTTCAACAAACAAAGAATTTCCAGATACTTTCCTTCATACTGTGTCAAGGGCAATGCAGACAAAAGACTGATGTCTCCTTTAACAGCTTGATAAGTATCTCAGTATATTCTCCAAGATTCACTACTGTTTCTGCAGTGTACTGTATTCCCATTCAGCATAATATAGCTCAATATATGTACTGTGTATGACAA
Organism: Sclerurus mexicanus; assembly: GCA_013396755.1. Classification (NCBI taxonomy): domain Eukaryota; kingdom Metazoa; phylum Chordata; class Aves; order Passeriformes; family Furnariidae; genus Sclerurus; species Sclerurus mexicanus. Next base: position 813,740 of record VWZF01006848.1, on the reverse strand, counting down.
TGGTGAAGACTTATCTTTGCCCTGAGGGCTAAGTGCTGTAACACTTCTCAAGTGATAGGCTTGATAGAAGTGATGATTCAGAGGCAATGATCTGCTAAAAAGTCACATTAAATATATGTGAGAATTAAAAATATAGGTCTGTGTTTATCTTGATTTTTATTTTAAAAGTTTCAAAGCCCTATTTATTTCCAACATTGAAATCCCTTGTAAGGTAAACTAAATCATTCTTGTATTGACAATTTTTTCATGTTGTTCTATTGAGGCATCTTCCCAACTGAGTTCCTTATTGAATTGTATTTCTATGAGGGTATTGTAGGTTAGCAGCACATTTTTATGATACACAAAAGAAGTGCCTTCTGAATTTCCAATGCCTTGCATATTGTTCCCTATAGAAGCAGAATCTCTGAAATATGGAATAAATCAAAACAGAAACTTACTTTCTGCTGTTGTTTTTCTTTTAGTTTATGTTTCCTAAAATAGCCTGTCCTGCCTAACTTTCTTAGTAGATTAATTTATAATAAACACATCCTTTGCAGAACCCTTGGACATTTTCACCTGTTATCTCATAAACAACAAAAAAATATATATATAATTTAGTGCTAAACCTATACAAATATACAAATACACAAACAGTGCTGTCTGCACCCTCATAAACTCTGACCATAATAGGACACCCAATGACACATAGTCCTGTGATAAACCTCTAAAAAGGTAGCTTTCAGTGGTATCTAAAGGAGATTTTCAACAGAAATTAGTGTGGTGTGCTATTAGCTGTTGTTCAGCTATGTCAAATACTGTTAATGATCATTAACCCCAGGCTGTGAAGGTAGTTACTTAGAGCAGAAACTGGCTGGAATGCAAAGCTGTTTGCTGTTTAGGCAAGTATAATAAGGGCTGCAGGCTTGGGCATCTTTTGTAGTACATCTTCACATACTGCCTTTTTTTAATCAAGAAATGTGACATGATGAGTACCCATTGATGCAAAGTGGTAACTGGTTTGAACTGTCCAAGATTCCCCACACTGGTTCAATTACAATGTCATAAGAGCATAATAAGTCCTATTCTGCTGGTCACAAATGAGGTGGGGATCAGGCCATTTAAATTCATTCTACTTTTGACCTACTGTGCAGGAGGGTTTGCAGGTCCATTTCTTGGGCTGAAGAATCAGTTCCCTTAGCATGCTGTTAGATCTAGTATTTGAGAATTAGTTTTACTACTCAGTTTAGAATTTAGGAAGCATAGTTTGCTATTTGACAGTAAGACATCCTTTGAAACTGTAGAAATAAAAGAGTCAAACACAAGTGAGGTGGGAGAGTGCAGGAGTATTGACCAAAGGAGATTAGTTGAGGAAAGAACAGAAAAGATAAATACATAAGTAAATGTGAATTCTTATTGTGGTTTAATAAGGTTTTGTGTGGTTTTGTATACATGCATATGTACTCGCATTCAAGTAAAAAGCTCTACACAGATCATAGCACTAATGTGCCCTCTCCTTCCCTCCCCTAAGGGTAGACCGATGAGATGTAGAATTTATTTCTTCACTCATGACCTTTCATAACTATCGGGTATAAATGATTTTCTTTCACTTATGTCCAGGCTACATTTGAAGGTCCTGTAGGTCTCCAGCAAGAGTTATATGTGGATAAATCTGCACTATCTCTGAGTCACTTACACACAATAAAAAAAATAATAATAACCGTAAAATCTTTTCTTATGTGCAAACCCTGTTCTTCATTTCAAGCCACATTTAGTTTGCATAGCCTTTGCCGCTCTTTTACAAATGAAAAGCATGCATTTCTTTCAAGGATTTTTAATTACTTCTAAGTAAGAACCTGCTAGTGGTATAGTGTTATTACAGTAGTCCTTATAGTCTTGTCAGTACATACACTCACTTTTCCCAAGCTGCAACTGTAAAATAATGAAGGAAACCATTGGTGAATTAAATAGCTTGTTAGTCATGGAGGATCGTTGGATTGAATTCTCCAGAGGTTTAAAGTACAGGGTAGTGGCAATGAGATCAAGAAAAATCAAGTCACTGGATACAGAATATATATTAAAGCATTCTACAAATGTAGTATAAGAAACAGATTCATTTTAGAGCTTTGGTAATTTAGTAAGTTTCATTCCTGGTCAGAATTTAGTTTAAATGAATTAAGCAAATTGTTCTGGACAGTTAATTATAATGGATACTATAATATCACACGGAAAGCAAATAAGACACTGAGATAGTAAGACAGTCCTGTGGTACTCAGTACAGTTTCTTGTTAGGAACTGTATCCTACACCTTCTAGCAATAAAACAAAAATAGCATAATATGCATTTCAATTTTATCTCTAAATTGTACTTTCAGTGTCCTTGAATCCAAGGGAGTGGAAAGAGTGAAGTCCAGGGGAAGTTGCTAATTCAAGGGGTAGTGCAAAATCATCCTCATTAGGAGTTTTTGTCGGGGTTTTAAAGTAACTTCACTTGTCTCTCTTATCTGCGGCATTTCTGTCCAAACCTCTTGCACTTCCGACTCTCTCTGCTTTCTCTTGATGCTGCAGTTTGAAGATGAAATCTCACTGAGCGCTCCCTCTCGTAGGGAATTTCCCCTCCTACCTGGCTCATCTTCCTCTATCAGAACTCACTTTTCAGAGGTATTCTCATGACTTCATTGTGAAGGTTTCTTAATATACACTTTGGGATTATTATGCAGCAAGGAAATGGCATAAAAATAATTATGTGTATTCAAAATTGTTGTCATATGATGGCTTGTAGCTGACAAAAATTTTCTTTTTTACTAGTGTTAATGTCTGCCCAAATATGTTTGAAAAGTAATCACCTTGTGTATACTGTGTAAAGCACTTTGAAAGGGTTCAAAAAGTGCTTAAAGACTAACAGGCAGAGTCTTCCTTATCAGAAAGATGTGAGGCATTTCTGTATTAACCATCTTTTAACTTACAAGAATTAAAATCAAAATGTGCCAAAGTGAAACACCATCTTTTAATATAATCAAAGACAGGTTTATGACTCTGTAAGTGGGATAATTGTGACAGGTACAATTACCACATAGTCAGTCTTTACTCAGAAACTTAATTGGTCGAGAGACCAAAATATTCTCCTACTCCAATAGAGGGTGGTAGGGAATCTCTAGGATAATGTAGCTTATCCTCAGTGATTTCAGAGACACCTGGTAGTATCTGAATGAAAGACACCCTCACTCAGGAAACTGCCAAATTTTATGAAAATTTTCCTTGTGTTCATTTTGGTCTGTTACTGAATCCAAAGAACTTATATTTGAATCAACAGTGCTGCCTCCTCAGAATGCAAGTGAAGTAGCTGGAGTATATCCATCTTTAAAGTCAGGTCTTCAAGTCCCAGCAAACTCAGGATGCATGCACAAAAGACTTCTAGTGGTATACACTATGCATAAGACTGCCCATATGTTGCAATATCAAGGTGGTGTGTCAAGAATTTAAGCAGAGTTTTGCATGATCCAACTCACCTCTACCCTCCTTAACCTTTCTATGAGAGCAGAAGTTGGTTACATGGGGAAGTGATGAGTCCTTGGTCCTTATTTCTTTTGGAAGAGTCAAAATGCAGCCTTTCTGCTATGAAGGGGAGAAAATGGTGTAGTTTATGGACTGGCTGTAAAAATGTGCTTTGCACATATATAGATGAGGAAATGTTTTTCTTTCTTTTGTAGCATCTTGGTAATTCACCTTGCCAAAGCTTTTCACTCTGGCTATAGGAGAACTGAATGTGGCTGATGGTACAAAAAATTCTTTTGCACTGTGTGCATATTAAAAAGTATGTCTAAAATCAAAGAATATGCTGAGTTTGGAAGGGACCTATCAGGATTATTGAGTACCTGCACAGGACACTCCAAGAATCACCATGTGCCTGAGAGCTGTAAAATACTGCTGTCTTCAGATAGACCTGGTTCAATACAGTGAGTTTTCTCACAGTGTAATCTAGGTTACAATTTTAAAGCAATTCCAGTGTTGGTAGTGATAATAAAATTAAAGACAAACTGGAAACTGAGGAATTTCTTTCCTCCATCTGAGTCTTTAGAAAATTATTCACTTCCCAACTCATCTTTGTAGGTTCAGAGGGATGCCCCTGTAGGGTCGGTATTTAGTTGATTGTTAAATATCAGTCTAACATGGAAAATGATCCACACAGAGCATGAATGGAATGGAATCCAGAAATACCAGCCTTCTCCATCTGAGCTAGATAATATTGTCTGCCACTGGGTAATACTATTATAGTCAATATGCCACATAAAATAATTCAATGAGTAATTATGCAGGTGTGCAGGTTTATCCTATACAAGTGAACTAAACAAGTAGTGTGTGCATTAAGCAAAAGTTGTTATTGTAATAACAGGATTGAAATATTACAGTTGCACAGATGAGAACATGAACAAATCCTCAGGATATAAACTTCAAACTTAAACATAATTTAGATACTGTAGACGCCTTATACAATGTTGAGGCCGAAAACGGTTAGAGATGAGCATGAGACAGAACTGCAATATCTGCTGGAAGTATTTACATCCTTCTCTGTTACAGCACTGCTCTTACTATGTATGGTATAATTAAGGCTTATAGAAATGATTCATTAAATTGCGACAGCCTTGTGTATCTTATGGTTAAGGAGAATAGATGGTGAAATATCTGGAGATACCAAATGAAGAGATCATTTCTTTGTTTCAGAACGACTTCACCCCAGCTCAAGAAAATTCAAGATTAGCTGTGTCTGTTAAGAGTATGTTGAAAGACATGATGCTCCAGGTGATTTGAATACAAAAGATTAGATTAAGCTATAAGTCTCTTTTGAAACAAATATGCTGCCTTTTCTCCTTTAGAATATGAATATAGGCTGTGACCGTGAAGGGATGTATTAACTGTTTTTGTGGACTTGAATCTGTGATCTTTGGGCTGAAAAGTTCTGTATGGCCACACCTGTATATAGACTGCTTTGGATCAGGAAACACTGTGTTTTGTTGGGGTTTTTTTTAAGTATTTTGGGCTTGTTTGCCAGCTATTTCCAGAATCTTGGGTGGATGATTCTTCTAAGTTTTAGAAGCTTAAATTGAAAGAAAAATGAGAAAATCCTTTGAGAATACATTTTTTTCTAAGAGAAGTTTCTATAACAAAAATATTTATAGTAAAATTAGAGTTCTAAATGGCATGCCAGGGCCCTGTAAGGAGAGTCATACCAGTTCTTGCCAGTCATGATGTGCCACTGAGAGTTTCCTATTACCATGAACTTTTATTCACATTCTGATTTAAGCAGTCAGTTCCAGTTGTGGAAGTGAGAATTGAAAGAGGAGCTTGATGACTACTCAGTTTCAAATGGGAAAAAAAAGCATTTTGGTTAGAATTGGAAACAATGAAATACCATTTCTTTTAATGGCAAAGATGACATTTAGTCAAAGACATTTGATTCCGGTCTGTTTTCTGGTTCTCCTTTCTGTAAAGATGTTTCCGTATTCTGTCACCAGGGAGCTTTATAGCTTATGCAGCATCCCTTCTTGCCAACCAAGCCATAAAAAGGTATCTCCATGCTTTCAAGGGAAAAATTCAAAACAAAACCTGGGAATTAATAATCTCCCACTTCTCATAATATTCATTTTAATAGAGAAAACACTGAAGAGTTTTCAAGGCATGGGTGCTGATGAAGCACTCCATTGTTAATTCCACAAACTGCCTGATATAGTTTATAGGGAAGGAAAAATCAAAAACAGACAAAGGTATTCAGTGCTGACAGAGCAAAAGAGTGAAGTGCTGGAGAATAAGGGGCAGTTTAAAAATTGCTTCCATCCTTGCAATGTTTGAATGTGGGTGTAATCCTGAGAACAACGTGGAAGTCTTTTTCTTGTGTCCAAGTTGGAATGAAAACTGTAATATTTAGTGCTGCATCTTCATAAATGGTGGTTAGAATTGACAAAGTGCTGCCAAAAGAGTAGTACATCTCTTTTTGGGATAGTGAATAGGAACATGGAGGAGTAGGGAAAGTGGATTCAGTTAATTCTCAGAATCTTCAAAACAAAGAGTCGAGAGCTACTCACTGACCAGTATTTGAAGGAAAGGTTTTATAAACCTTACCTCATTACCTTCATACTAATTTTTCTGGCAACTATATTTTGTCATTCAATAAATATCTTTCTCAGGTAGAAGCACCTTTATGGTATTTTGTAAACTGCTAACATTGCAAGCTTTATTGTGACAGAAATGCATTAAGTTGTTGTGATGCTCCTGGGTTTCATGTGCTGCTGCTTCTTCAGAGGTTTAACTCCTTTGGCCTTCAGTTTTATACTTAGAGCACACAAGGTACACGCAGCCTATTGATGCAACCTTATCGCAGGGTGCTGCTACACTATAAACTAGCTAAGAGGCTTGCCAGACTAGTCTGCATAGGCTGATATTAAGTCTTCCATTAAGTGAGACAGACTGGATTACCGATTTTGGAATTGATGATGGATGAAGAAGCCATGGAGAGATGACATTGCTCTAAATTTGTAATACTGAGATTAGGGAGTTTTTCTCTGTAATGTTATAGTAATGGGCATTTCTCAAAGACAGAAGGAAAAAAAGATTAGATTTGGTGCCTATGTGTTGAGGGAGGTGGAAGGGAAGAAATAACCTCAGCTGAAGTTCAAATTAAGGTTTCAGAAGGTGCTAAATACATTGGATCAAAAATAGAAAGCTTCTTCACCTCAAATTCATCACCAAGGACAGAAGGATGGTTTTATAATTGAGAGTGTCAACTCTGCAGTACCTGTCACTTTATCTGTCTGCAATATGCCATATGCATTTAAAGTGATGTATAAGTAATAATAATAATTTTGTGCTTGGAGCAAAAGATATGGATTTAGGCAATCCTTTTCATACCCATCTTTGACACAGATTTCTTGTGTGGCCCATGGACAAGTCAAATTCCTACACCTCACTGTTCTCTGCTGCAAAATGGGAATAATATTGTTTCTATTTGAGGAATGTTGAGAGATTATTACAATATTGGCAATTTGTTGTGTGAGTCTGATCTAAAGACACACCAGCTGTACAGCATTGTATTTGCTCCCAATTCTTCCCAGGGAGAGACTTCCACTGCTGAAACTGCAGTCAGGTGCTGACTCTTAGGGTCTGTGGTTAATCACCAAAGCCCCAGCCTTGTTCTGTTAACATATTTTACTCATATGAAAGTTATAACTGAAAGTTCAAAAAGTAGGTGTTGTATAACAGATTACGGGGATGCGGAGGACATCTGTCCCACTCAGTGAACAGGCCTTGGAACAGATGTCTCAAATTTCTTCAAATCCAGAACATGCTGTCCATTTTTCTGTAATAAACAGAATTTTTCCTCTCTGTCACTGAGCATCGAAGTATTATCTTTAATGCATAAAATATGTAAATTCTTAAAGCATCGTTTTGCTCTTTAGTGAGTTTAGATATTACAAAATGGTTTAATTATAAAAACAGACAGACCTAGTCCTGGGACCTGTGCAGCTAGAAATAAATGTGCAATCAAAACTGCAATTACCTGCAGAATTTAGTGTAAACAGATCAGCAATCACATAACAAACACAGGCTAGTTTGCATTCTGATATGAATACAGTTAGATCCAAAGCAATTTTCCTTTATTTATCTTAGCTGCTCAGCATAAATAAAGCAAGGGCATTGAAGCAATTAGCATAATTAGAGTATCGTGGTCAGGCCCTGTGTGATTTCTAGAGACGTTTCACTTAAGAATTCTTTTTCCCGTACAAGAGTTTCCCTGAGCCACTAAAATATCGCTTTGGGCATTTTTGTATTTCAAATTTGCAAGTTGTCAGTTTGAAAAACCCTTGACACACGGATGTGAAAGCATCTCACAGACAACCACAGAAGGTATACCCTCAGCTTTTCATTACTAAGAAGCAGGGGAATTTCCTTTTTCAGCTCTTTCTCCTTCTTGTCGTTTTAACCCTAACAATGTCAGGTTTAATTATTTCAGGTACCACCCAGCAGACCTAAGGGTTAAAAACAACCTGCTCCCCCAAAAGGTGTGACATTTATGCCACTTCAGGGCTGACACTTAAAAAGACGATTTCCAGCTTTCCCATGACACCCTTCTTCAGTGTTTTATTTGATTGTGTCTGCTAGCAACAGTGGAAGAGCTTGTGAGGGCAGAGGTGTTTTTACATCGTCAGTTCCTAGAACCAGCTTTTTGCCAGTGCTTCAGCTGTTGTGATAACATTCAGAGAGCTGAACTAATACTAGACTGTGGGACCATTGCTGAACATTTATAGGGTGAGTGCAGGGTAGGGAAAATATGAGGAGCTCTTATTTTTTATTGGAAGACATGTACTGTGTCCTCTAGAAGAATGGCTGGGTGGTAGATGTAAAGTGCTTGTCCCAAAGTACCAGTTACAGTTACCAAGACCAGCTGTGAGCATGGGAACAAAGTGAACATGGATGGGAAAAGAAAAGGACTGTATCTTGTGCTTTATTGGGTTTTTTTCTGTCCCATCTTTCTTCTTCATTAATGGACATTTCAACAAAGAAATAGCAAAATATATAGAAATTATAGTGATGTTCTTTCATCCTTACAAATTGAACAGGCAGCTACTGTTTCCAGTAGGACATGATGGATTTCTGGGCCAAGTTGTAGCACAGTGAACTTCAAGAGCATGGGCTGGCTGCGGGCACCATGTATACTGTGCAATTAATTGTTAACTGTCAAAGAGATTTTGATTATTAAATTATGTGTCCTATAATTTTTAAATTGTCTTTGCCAGTGCTTTGAAATCTCTGCCTCTTAAGCAGGGGAACTTATGACCTCATTTACCACATTCTTCTCCCTATTAGCACGTAGTATCAGAGGTACAAAAAAGGGGAACCTAAAAGACAGAATTGGAGAGTAAGCCATACAATGGGGGTCCAAGATATTTAGACTAATCTGATCTATTTTAAAAGAATGTTGTTAAATGAAGAATTACAAAAATAATAACAGGGGCAGGGTAAGGAACAGTCACAGAAGTAGTATCTCTGAACCGTTCAGTATGAAAGTGTACCTCCTGTCCCTGTCCTTTTATGGCCCGTCCATTGCTTCAAGTGTATCACAGACAATTTTACAACCTGCCAGTTTTACATGTTTGTCATTCTTTCTCTTAAAGGAATGATAAAGAAAAGAAAAACACCAATTAAGTTTATCCAGGCCAAAACATTATTACTGAGACGGTAATAATCCCAGTAAATTATTGCCAATATTGTAAGGCCTACAGAGAATTTGCATAGCAAACACTCCTATAGTTTTTTAAAAAGAAAAAGCTTTAACTGCAGAAATGTTCCATCCTTCTGACTGCATTTATCTTGCTGATTAGTGATAATGGAAAACCTAGCAACAGTTTACCGCAGAATATTGGAAGCCCTCCAGGCAGCGAGTTGCAGAAGCAATAACCCCTCAAAATAATGTAGGTAAGTCTGTATGAGTCAAGGGGCAGTATGAGGATGCTGAAAAAAGTTAAAGCTTAATAGGTAAAGACACTAAAATAAGTCTCTTAATGATAGGGATAAAGCAGCATGACATCTTTACACTGGGCTGCTAGATGAGTTTATTTATTCTTTCTTCCCGGTAATTTGCACAATGTTAGTTCTTTGAATGCAGAAACAGTGTCTTAAAGATTTTTTTCATCTGTCAAAGACAGTGAGTCTTTGTGAGTGAGTGTATTTTGATTTTTCTCTTTTTATTCCAGATATATGCCTGTATTATGTGCATATATAAAAGTGAGGGAGCAGATGAATAAGTTACAAGTTAGGAAACAGTAAGCTTTCTTCCATCTACTTTTTAGCATTTGTCTTTTCTATTGGAAACTATTATAGTGAAAAAGCCAACCATCTAAGGGTGAAATTCTCCCCTCTGCAGCAAGCCAACACAAGGTCTGCACACCCTTGAAGTGCAAATCCTTTGTTATTGTCATGTTTTCAGTAGATACTGATTTTTGATGCCTTTTCCTTTGGTGCTTCTGTTAAGTCTTCCTTTCTTTTTTTTTTTTCTTGTATATAGTATAGGTATTACTATTTTGAGTCAGACATGCTGTAGACTTAGTCTAGTGTTTTGTCCACCAAATAGCCTGTAGTAAATGCATTGCAGGAAGCACAGGAAACTTCAGATTAGATAGATCTGAGTTAATCTATCCCATGTTAAATTTTTTGCTAAGTCCCTGTAATCAGGGTTTTCTTAAACCCTGGACACAAACTTAACACTGCTTACAAAAATTGGCTTTACTACCAGGGCATTCAATCCTTCGTATTCACGATGTATAAATATGTAGCTCCAAACAAAGAAGTTGTGGGATAGTTAAATCATGTGGGTAGCATGGCTGATAGTTCACAGAAAGTGAATGTCAAAAATAGCAAAGGATTATTATTTAAGGCACTTTTAAAATTTTGCCCAGGTCCTAAAAAAATATGCCTGTTCCACTGAGCAAAATGTGTTATCTAGCTCCTGTAAAAAAGGAAATGTGTTTCAGATTATATCAAGTTTAATGGGATCAGTATTTACGCTGTTCAGTATTCTGGCTTTTGGTGTAACTATGGCAAGAAATGTGAAGATAAGCCCGGAGTATACCAGGGGCTAACTCTCAAAGGCTTAGCAAGCTCCAAATATGAAATAGATAGCAAGAGAAAAAAAGTTGATTTTGATCACCCCCTTACTATAGAAAGCTTCAATTCACTAGTTCTCATTTGGTGCAAAACTAGCACTGGCTGTTTTCTTATTTAATGCCCTGTGTCCTGAAGTAATCAGACAAGCAGTAATTCTTGCTTAGTTGAGTGTCCAGCATTGCTCCTCAGTTTCTAGCACTTCGTATAGTATTTAGCAGCATGTTCTCTCTTGGGATTAAGTTAACGTGGTCATATTATGCCCACTACCCATTACCTACATTTTATTCCTAGAAGTAGAAGATTGATTTTTAACTTGGCCCTGCTGCTTTTAAATCCCTTAAGAGTGTAGACTCTGGCTTCATCTGAGACCTCCTTTTCGACCTTCATCCTTTTGGGTATTCAGGCTGTGACACCGTTTGCCACGTAGGGAATCCATCATCATTCACACATTACTTTGGCAGGTAAATTGTGGTTTTACAGTTTTTTTCAAAAGGTGAGGAACTTGCTCCCTCTCGACTCTGGAATTCTCACAAACACATACACATTTTCTTCAGCCAGATGAACCTAAGTTGGTTTATCTGGAACATTTTCCTATCTCACTCATTTTATGAAGATGGCTAGCAGATTAGGAACAATGTATAACATCTCTAGAACATCACCCCCTTGCTTAAAAGAAAAGATTTAAATCTCACTATATAGCAGCACTGGTCTGATAGAACTTGTTGTCTCCCACAGTACAATTAATCAGAACAGCTTACTTACCTAGTATGAGGCAGCTAAAATAAAATCAAGGACTTCTGGGCATATGGTAGTTTTGTTGTTATGGAACTTCAGCCTGCCCTTCAGTCTTCCATAGCCTGCTTTGTTCTTCCTTTTGTTGGATATCCAATTATACATGTGAAATTAGGATCCTTTTCTAGTGAAGCTAATTGTTGTATTCAACATTGATCTGTGAAAATAGTGATGTGGGCACCGTTAGGGGCTACATCTTCTCTCTTATTTACAGTTTCACAAGATAATTTTGGAAATAAATTAATGTTTATGAAGCTCTCGGATGCTGTAGTGATGAGCATCATGAAAAAACCCACAAGAAAGCTTATAATTCTGTCTTCAGAGCACGGTTTGCATGGAATGCAGTAAATAAGGCCTAGGGCAACACACAGAACACTGAGGAGAAAACAAAATATCAAATAGCTGTTCATTAAGGCAGCATTATCTATCACATGCAATAAATGAGGCAGGAATTCCAGTAGAATGGTTTTTTACTTTGTAGACCTCAACTTCGCAAGCTTAATGCATTGTTCTGGATGTAATTTTTTACGATCTACTAATAAAACCAGAAAATAATGAAAGTCCTGCTGAAGTCAGCATAGTTAATTGGAGGAGATATAGTTTTAGGTTAATTACATGTATTTTTGCCATTTGAACTAACAGAGTAACTAAAATTATTATTTTTTTCTGTGTGCTCAAGCATGAGGGGAGGAGAGGATTGGATATTAGGAAAAAGTTCTTTGAGAGGATGGCCAAGCATTGGAACAAGCTTCCCAGGGAAGTGATAATGGCCACAAGTTTTTTGGTGCTCAAGAAGTGTTTCAACAACTCTTGCAGCTATATGGTTTAACTTTTAGGTTTCCCTGTGTGTATTCAAGAGGTGGACTTAATGATCCTCATAGGTCCCTTATGGCTGAGTTTATTCTAGGACCCTACAATTTGTGGGAGCTATTCCACCTTTTGGAGGGAAATTCAAAAATGGATTTAGTGGGAAAATATCTCTCAGTTCTACTTCATGGTGCCTAAATAGTCTAGTTTATCCCCTCTAGTCTTCTCTGCTGTTTCCAATGCTCATCTTTCCAGTGCCTCACACCTGCTGGTTCAGCTTGTCAGTATTTCCCACAAGCTCCATTTCCATTCTCTTGAACAGCCCCAATACTCTGTCTGCATCCTAGATACTTAACAGATCTAGCTCCATTTCCTTAACTGCTTCCTTCCAATGTTTGCTCATGTCAAGGCAGACTCAGAGCCCTCTAAATTTGGACCAGGGGATTTGAAATTCTTTTGTTAGATTATGAAAGTAGCCCAAATCTTCTTGGCTTCTAGACTAATCAATCCTTGAGTCATCCCTATACTTTTTCTTAATCCCCTTTCTCAGTCCTCTGCTGTTCTTTGCCTCATTCTGTTTCTCCTACACAAAACCCGATTCATGCATCCTTCTTATTAAGGTAAGACAGCTTCCTCCTCCCAGATCACTGGAAGGCATCTGATGAGGCAAGTGCAGTTTTTAGTTCTGATGGTGACATACCATTGACCTAATGCAAATCAGAGGTGCAAATGCAAGATCTGGTCTGGTGCCAGCAGTTTCTAGCAATACTTCTGTGTGTTTAACTGGAATCATTAAGATTTGTTTTTTGTTAGCTGTACTCTAGTGAATTTCTATGAGATGTGTAAATTGGAGTTTTATTCAAGGAATCAGAACTTGATTAAATGAGAGCAGATTTAAACAGAACAGTTTAAAGAAAAGGTCATACAATTTTTTTCACATGGGCAATGTCTCTCTACCACACTTTTAAAAACAGTTTAACCAGTTTGACTGAATTGTCCCAGAAATTCAGCCTGCAACCAATATCATAGAAGTAACAAATCTAAAATCTTGTTTGCAGAATGGAATTTACTCTGTAAATGAAAATACTTAATCACCCTTTCAAAAAATTGAAAAAAATTCATCCTGATATCCTACCTAAACCTCCCCTGTAGCAGCTTGAGGCCATTTCTTCTTGTCCTGTCACTAGTTGCCTGGGAGAAGAGATCAACTCCCACCTTGCTGCAACCTGCTTCCAGGTAGTTGTAGAGAGCAATAAGATCTTCCCTGAGCCTCCTTTCCCCCAGACATCCATGGTGGAACAGAGACCCACCTGCATTCCTTGGAGGAGCTCTATGCTCGAGCAGATGAATGCCTGAAACAAGGTTGTGACCCCATGGGAAGCCCACGCTGGAGGAGACTTGGCAGGGACCTGCAGACCCATAGAAAAAGGGTACTGCTGGAGTAATTTGTGAAGAACTGCAGCCTGTGGGAAGGACTCACATTGAACAAGTTTGTGGAGGACTGTCTCACACACTGGAGCAGGGAAAGAATTCCTCTCACTGAGGAAGCTGTGGAAGAAACATGGTGAACTGACTGTAACCCCCATTTCCTGTCTCACTTCACCACTGGGGGCAAGGAGATAGAAAATAGAGAATAAAATTAAGCCCAGGAAGAAGGGGGGGCGGGGGGTGGGAGGAAGATGTTTTTAGGATTTCTCTCCTCATTATTATTATGTTCTGATTTTGATAGGTAAGAAATTCATTTAATTACCCTGTTTTGCCTGTGATGGTAATTGGCGAGTGATGTCTCCCTGTCCCTAACTCATGAGCCTTTTGTTATATTTTTCTCCCCTGTCCAACTGAGGAGGGAAGTTACAGAGTGGTTGTTTTGCCTGCAGCCAGGGTCAAACCACCACACCTAGTTCTGCTGGCCATGGTATTTTTGATATAGGCCAGGATGCCATTGGCTTTCTTGGCCACCTGAGCACACTGCTGGCTCATGTTCAGTTGCTGTCAACCAGCACTCACAGGTCCTTTTCTACCGGGCCTCTCTTCAGCCACTGTTCAAGTCTGTAGCACTGCATGGGGTTATTTGCAAAGAAATAATTTATTAAAAACATGTATTTTTAGCCCATTTTCTACTTTACAGTATTGTGTTCCAAATGTATTTTTTTCCTATATTGAGCAATGTTTTTCTAGTTAATCTTTGTACTTTCCAAAGATGCTACCATGTCAGTTAACAACACCAACAGAGTAAGATGACGACAAGGAAAATCTTCCCTGCAGCTCATGTTCTCCACAGTAAGTTAGGATTGTTTCCTGATAATTGATGCAGCCTGATTGCTTGGAAAAAAACTCAAAAAACATTCCTTAAGTTTTCCACTAATGCTATCAGAGCCTCAGTAGCATATTCATCTTATGTACAATGACTGGCTGTCTTTCCAAAATCCCATCGTATTTGTTTCATTGTATTAGCAGATTGATGTCTGCTGTTCCCATTTCATTCTTATTATAAGCCAGGTGAACAGACTGAATCCATTTTTGGGAAATGTAGCCCACATCAGATATTTTACCCAGGAAAGTGTTGACTAACAAATTGTGCAGCAATGCCAGAAGGGGATGGGGCTTCTCAATTCTAATTCCTTTTCAAATTGCATCAGTTCTGCCCTCCTTAACTAATTTTGTATGTTGTTGTCATTCCAGGAGTAACTGAGTAAAGCGAAGAGTCCTGCATCTGTTTATTTCTATGGAATGTTTATATAGCTATCTAACAGTCCAAAGTGATGTTTATCACTAAACCAGATTTTAGTAGTGATAAATGTCCACATAATATGTGTACTAAGTTTCTTACCAAGGTTGAATGTAAAACTCACTTTAATAAGAAATAATAAATATTGCATATTGGATGCATGGTACAAAAAAATAAGTATATGAATACAGTCATTGGGGTGTTTCTTTTTTACTGCTGGATAGGTCTGAGGATCTATAGAGATCTAGATCCTCCTGCACAGAGAGAGATATGGCTGTAGACAAATTCAAACAAATGGTTTTTGGCCTTTATAACTAGTCTGCTGGGGCAGGGGGGGGAAGAATACAGGTCTAAATTTTAAAATTTCTAAATTAGACTTGGAGTATTTGGCTGTTTGATCAAGTATAGAATTGAATGACAGTGTACACTCAGGAAGCACTGGTATTTTGACATTGTATGACTCTTCAGATATTGCACCCTTGAAAATGAGCAGTAATCATATGGAGAAGTTAGTATGGTGGTTAACGTTGACACTTATCAAGAAATTTCCACGTTGATGAGATATATATGTGTGTGTTTAATGTGCCAAATGTCTTTGACTGATATAAACGGGAAAACACTAGTCCTACCCAAGACAACATTTCCCCTATCTTTTTTGTTATTTCTAAGTGCTTCCTTTAGAGTTATTTATTGAGATCTTTGTAAGAGGGAAGGATTTGTTCTGTGACAGTAAATTTTCATGCTGAATGACTTTGTATTTTCTGCAGATAGTTGTCCAGTGTTGACCACTGTAAGAGCAGAGTACTATAAGAATTTTTTTTCTTGACTTGGATACAAAAGTTTTTTTTCAAGGCTGTGCCTTGGGCTGCCAACTCTGAACAGTTTCACACAACTAAACAGTTTGGAAAGTGTCTTTTTAAAATACTGCAGAAAGTCTGAAGCAATTTCTAAGGGGAAGAACAAAATGTTTTGCAGGTATGTCCAGGGGTATTCTCTTACAGGAAGATACTGTGGGAAAATTTACCATTTTGAGCAGTCTAGCGTTTTCCAGACACAGTATCAGTCTTTGTAAGCAAGGAATAAAAGTTATCCCTGGCAAGAATAGGTTAGTAACATAAAAAGTTGGGTAAAAGATCCTTCAGAGGAAAAGAAATACTCCTTCTTCATCTATGCTTCAGTTCAGACATTGCTGAATTAGTATTTGACCTTACTTGTATCCTTGCCATGT
Source organism: Sclerurus mexicanus (assembly GCA_013396755.1). Lineage (NCBI taxonomy): Eukaryota > Metazoa > Chordata > Aves > Passeriformes > Furnariidae > Sclerurus > Sclerurus mexicanus. The sequence continues at coordinate 797,554 of VWZF01006848.1, read as the reverse complement.
AAACTGCTCTGGAGACAATATTATTTGTGGATTGTTTGGAGCATCAAATAATTTCTGGATGACTTTTGTATATTCCCACAAAAGTCTGCAATAAGTTGATATTCATTCTATGAATACTAGAAGTGAAACTTAGTATTTTCCTACTTTTTTTTCGACTTGCTCTTCTTACACTCATCCTAGTTTCTCTTGTACATTTTCAGTCTTTCTGTTCTCTTTTCAGTGCTTGTTATTCTGTCCATCTGTCCCCCTTTCTTCCTGCATTCCATGCTTTATAGTCATTACATTTGTACGTTTTTGATCATGTTTTCTATATCTTAAAGAGAGCTTTAGCTTGTTCCTCCTACTGTGATCTTCAGTCTCTGGTTTTGGGGGGAGGGGTCGTATTTTTGTTAGACTTTCAAATCTTCCTCCTTTCCATCCCTCAAATCTATGAAGTTTGTGTCCTTCCAGTACATTCTGGAACTGACTCCAAGGCTTTACTCCTCTGAATTCATAAAAGGTGCTTTTTATCCTGAAGGTAGGAAGGAGGACCCAGAGATGTGAACTTGATCTGGCATTTCAGTACCTCGAAACTGGTAGATATTCTTAATATCTAGGAGGAGCTGCTGAAGCAACAGTTAGTTCAGAAGAACACCCTAATCCAAGTTTCACATGCTAAGATCCCATTAATTTCCAACAGTCACTAAAAAAGGTAAAATAAAAATTTAATTAAAAGAAAAAAGAGAGAAAATGGCCAAACATATAGAACAGTGAGTGTCATCTCACACGAGAAATGAATATTGTATTTTAGTTAAGACCTGCACTCTGATCATGTAGCTAGTGTCACACCTGAATTGGAGACATTTGTGGAGCAATTTTAATTCTGTGAAGTCAAATTTTAGTCTGTGTTTCTAGAACTTGTTTCTCTTCTCTGTGGAATAAAAAATAGCCTCAAAACTCTCATAGAAGGACTTTAAAAAGGACATTAAAAATACTACCAACTACCAACTATTAAAAATACTACCAACTGAATTAATTAATGTGATTACCCCTGTAATCACAGTTCTTATTTTCTATGCTTTGGAATACAGCATTGAATTTAGGAATGAAATTTTAAAAAAACTTGGGAAAATAATACTGTATCTCAGTTCAGTGTGCTGGAGTTTAAAAACCTTTGTCCCATCTCTGTGACTACAGAACTCCCATGGTAACTGGAAGGCAGAACCTTGGACACTGTATTACACAAGTTTTTCTCTAATGTCTTAATGGACATAATCAATAAGGTTGCAGTTTTATCTGGGATAAGTGTTTGCTGGAATCCCATTACCTTTCAGGAGGAAAGCAACTGTGTTGGGACCAGTTGTTAATATAGATCTTACAGAGCCTTAAAAATGCTGGCACTGAGAAGCAGTATTTATTTAAATACTTTGGCTGAACTTATACCAGAAGTCAGTGAAATTTGTTTAATCTTTTTGTTCAAATAGAAAATGTTTTATGTTTTTCAGAAATCAATATTTCTCTTTCAACTTGAATACACTATGCTCTCATCCTCTGTCACACACACACATTTCATATTATTTTCTCAGGACACTGTGTGAACCATTCGTTATTGCCATGTTCCTTCTCTTTCAAAGAGTACCTGCCCACACAGCTAAAAAACAGTTGTCTATAGGCTTCATCCTCTTCATGCAGAAGTGTGTGGGTGACTATTTAACCCGGTTGTAAACTCAAGGAAATAGCTATCATTCCCTCACTGCTGGAGGTAGATTCAGGAAAAGTATCGAAATTAAAGAGAAAAAATGAGAGTTTCCAACTTGAGAAGGACAAAGGAATGTGGTGAATTCCCAAGATTATTGATGTGTTTGTGCCGTTTCTCCCATCTTCCATATTAAGCATTATTTGTGTCCATTTGGCAGGGACATTGGCCGATCAGCCTGCTTGCTAAGAACTATTGTAGCTGTACTATGAGTTTTGCTAAGTTTTGGAAGTCTAAGTACTGTTACTGGAAATAATGGTGCATAGCTTTCAGACCCCTTTGCATACATCAAACTCCCTGAGGACGACCCATGTATTCCTTTCAAACCCCACGTTGCAAGTGATGTAAAGCAAATTGTTAGCAGCTTTGTGGTAAAGGAAAACGTTTCTTCCTGGTATTCTTTCCTCTCTGCTTTATGTTGCACTTTCTCACACATCTCTTTCTCTGCATATGGGGGTGGCACAACATAGGCTTACAGACAATTGAGATTGTTGCTTGTTTCTTAAAGAGCTCCCACAAACATGTTTTTAAATCCTTGAATTTGGGTCGCTGGGTGTGAAGTTGCATATATATGTGTAATATATATCACTTCTTTCCATCTACACTTACCAATTTTTTTCTCCAGAGTGAAATTCATCCAGTGTTTTGTGTTTGCTATAAATACACTTCTCAGCTGTATTTCTATCCTTTGTGTCAACATTAAAATTCCCTTGTTCTATGTTTAGCTTGAATAATTACCAAACCATTTGCAATTAGAACTCGAGGATATGACCTCACACTGATTTATTTCTTCATTTCTTTCTGTATTTAATACATTTCAGATACTGAAAATACCAAATCTTTGTCCTTTTATTTTGATGTTTATCAGTAATGGAAACATTCCAAAACAATCAGCCAAATACCTATGCTTTGTTCATTTATTGCCTTCTCTGAAGATAAATTGACTGTACTCAACTCTCTTCAGCATTTTTCTTCACCTAGATATTATTGCCTTGTGCAGCCACCCCAAGGTGACTGTTATCACTTAATTAAATCCTTGCACACTGGGAAGAAAAAACAACATTGTTCGTTCATAACCCCAAGGAGGTGTGTTTTTTTCTTTAAGCCACTAAGCTTTTTCCCTGTTTTATTAACTTATTCCTGGCTACAGCAAGACATACTTTGTTGATGAGCAAAAGGTTGTATTAGCTTTTTATTTTCTGGGTAAACTTATCTTTTCTTTGGGAAAAAACTGTGGGCATTACAACAAAGAAGAAAAATGGGATCTCTCCAAACCCTGCAATTCTAGTAAAGGTCTGTGTAAACATCAAGCTAGTAAAGAGAAACAGGGGAGTAGCAGGAAGGAAATGAGAAAATAAAATGCAAACATAAAATTGGAACAAGACAAAAAAATAAGATGATGTGTATATACGCAGAGAAACTACTGCAGTACTAAGGGGAAATTGGCATAAGGAATAGCATTTCTGAAGAGAAAAATATATCAGGGCTCTTTATGTTACTGTCTAGGGCAGCATCTTTTTATTAGCCTCTTGGTTAATGTCCTCTCTCTGTCTATTGATTTTAAACTACATAACACTGTGCTCCTGCTTTTACCTTTGCATTTCCTTTTCTGTGGTGCATAATCCTACTTGAAAACTCTAAGGGGAAATATTGCAGATGAGCCAGCCATTGAATATGTGAGACCTGTGATTTGCTTTTAGGTTGTTTTAAGCACATATGAGAAAGTTCACTTGAAGCAGTGAGTTGCTAGAATATGTACAATGGTTTAGCTGCCTTTTTGCTTGTTTCTAGTCCATTAAACATAGGACTAGAAAATAGATTTATCTAGTCCAAAATTGGGGCTCAAGCAACCATATGTATTTTTTCATGATGCTAAATCATTTTGTCACCTGCTGTGTTCAACAAGCATTTACAAGTAGTAAATGTGATTCGAAGCTGTAATATTTGCAAAAGCAGTTTATGTTACCATTTGTACAAGAAATGTAGCATTTTAATGTGTAGTAGGAAGGAGCTTTTAAGTAGTTTCTTAATTGTAATTTTTGAAATTAACTACTTATTATGTTGTAGGTCAGAGACAGAAATATAAGTTTGTATGTGAAGCACAAAGTATTGACAGATTTGTACAGCTTTTCTCCAAATCCAGGATATCTGTACTTTGTATCAGTAGTTAGTCTCTGGAAATTCCCTGTGCGTGATAAACTTGCACCTTAAATTCTGGGATTTCTTTTTGTTCTGTGCATTTAAATACTTTTCTGTAGCTTCCTTAATCAAATAACTAATTTTACAATGTTTATACAGCTTAAATTTCTGTCCTTCTTAGCAATAACAAAAATCTTTGTTTACCTTTACAGATTCACAGTAATGCTTTTCAATCTGTGTGCAATGGATCTGCCATCCACAGTGATTTTATTCTGTGTTTTTGTCTAATCTGTTTTAACTTTGAGGTCTGTAGGCTATCTATAGATCTATCTGTACATCTATTGAATATATTGCAAAGGTATCTGAAGCCTCTTTTGTTTCGAATAGAGGCAATTTATTGCAAATTTACCAGTTATCAAGATTTTAGGTTTGTTTTGGCTTCAGATTACTATTATAGTAAACCTTGATTCTGCACTGAATTAAGTTTTGGTGTCAAAAGGATGAGATTCCTCAGAAGGAGATAGTTTTGGCATCAGAGAGAGCTTCTTTAGGAGTTGGCTGTAGGCTGAATTTGATATGTAAATTTGGGATACTAATTTCAAATAGCTACAGCATGTACATACTTCCTATTTGCTTTCCAAAACTGGTTTTGTCATATTTTTTTTCCTTTTGTTGTTAATTCCTAATTGGAAATTCTAGTTCTAGATTTGTAACATTATATGATTTTTCATTAATAATATTAACACTAGTTTGTAATATCAGTGGGTGACATAGTAACTTCATTGCAGGATTAGGAAATGGCCCAGGAAGCTTGTGAGGGAGAATTTTATTCCAACGTTTAGCTAGAGATATATGGCAAAATATACTGAAGTTGAAAACAAGGATACTTTAGAGATTCACGTGCCGTTAATGTCCGTCTTTTAGAGTCAACAAGCATTCTGAATTTCTAAGCACTGTGGTGTGTTTATTTTCCATTAAAATTTTAATTTAGAAATAAAAAACTGTTCTTCTTAAATACTATAGGAAATCACCTCTAGCAACCCGAATTGTAATCCTGCTATGGATAGTAACCAGGCTGAAAAAACTGTTTATATTTTAAACCCTAGTCGGAATTCTGTATTCTCAGATGTAGAAAACATTTGGTTGTATTTCTGTTGCAGTTATCTTGTGTGTGTGTGCTTCTGCTCTTTCCCATCTGGTTTCAAACCGGAACCGGAGAAGGACTGATAAAACATCATTTCTTTTTCACTATAGTGACTGAAAACAGATTGAAGAAATTCAGATAAATGTCGTAACTCATTAAAGCATGACCACTTAAATTTATTTAAGTTGGAGGAGTTGCTGCCAATTAAAATGGCAAATTTACATGCAGAAGTCTATCTATACTGCTTTCTGTGTGGTGTCAGACATGTGTCAGGCAGCATGTTCATTTAGGCATGGATGGAACAAAATTTGAACTGCAAAGACATTCACACAACAGCATAAAAAGCATTGGCAGCGCTGTTTGATAGGACAAGGGGTAATAATTTTAAACTAAAAGAGTAGATTCAGAGTAGGTAGCACAGGTTGCCCAAAGAGGTGGTGGTTGCCCCATGCCTGGAAACATTCAAGGTCAGATTAGGTGAGACTCTGAGCAATGTGATCCAGTTGAAGATGTTCCTGCTCAGTGTAGGGAAATAGAAGTAGTTGGAACTAGGTGACCTTTAAAGGTCCTTTCCAACACAAACCATTCCATGATTCGATTTGATTTTGACTCACTGTAGTTTTCCTGTGATTTAAGGAAAGGGAAAAAGATGAAGAAAAAAAATGAAGCTACTGGGACAAATAAAAATATCTTTGAGGAAATTCTTATTTGTATTTTCTTCTTTCATATATAAAAATGTTGAAGTTGAACTTTCACTACAATTTGTTTCACTGACGCACCTCAAGTAAGACTTGAAAATACACTGCATTAGGAGGAGACCTTCATAATGCAACATTACAGGATATCCAGGTAGCAGAAGCAGGAACTCAGAACTGCACAATAAAGATGCCCAGATAACTGATAGCAATTGCCTGAAATTTAGGCAATCAAGCAAACATATAAGGTATTGCTTAGGGTCTAAAAGAAGGCACTTCTCATGACAGAACAACTGTTGATACATGGAACCTTTTAATGGAGCAGAAAGAATCAAAATATCACACTGAATGCAGGGAAAGCTGAGGTGCTACACTCACATTTTAAACACTGTGTGTTTAAGGCATCATAATAAGAAGAAATTGGAATTCCTTGGTTTTCTCTGGGTGGTTCTGAATAACAGGAAAATGGTGCTAACATTTGGCAAGGGGATAACTTTTATTTTAACAGTTCCATTGATGAAGGCAGTTTTACCACAGTCATTTTAAGGAGAGACTAAGCTTCAGATCTGTCACAAATTGGAGTGAAACAGATATTACGGAGAGCAATTATGTCAGTTCCTACTTGGGACATGGGATACAGCATGTAGATTGTTGACATGTGCAATAAATAGCATTAGGATTGGTGGTGTCAAGACTTATTTGAGGCTCTTTAAATAATGTGGTGTTATGGATTATTGGCACAACCAACAGCTACTGGACTCTGCAGTGTCAAAGAAATCTTGAGCACCCTTTGATGAGCAGGTTACTGGTACTTTATTTTGCAGCTGATCCAGGGCACTCCTTAAGTGAACAGCATGGTAATTTGGATGGACACTTAAACTCTGTGGTAAAAATACAGATGAACCTTTTCACATGGTTACTGTGAATCTGTCTTTAAAAGGAAAAAAATATATTGTTGGTTAAAACCTTGTGTTTCGTGCTTCTGGACAAATCATAACCCACACTAGAAAGTAGGATTTTATTATGGAAATACAAATAGACCGTTAATTATCACAGCAGTCAGAGGTGCCACTATAATATATTTGCTTGTACTTTAAAAAGAATATAAACCTTTTTCATTGGAGGAGCTGCTCTGTGCTGTTAATATGCTTGGATTTATGCATTGAGCTTGTAAACAGCAAAATCCATACTTATCTTTACCTACACAGGCAGAAGAGGTGAGCTCATAGAAAAGAAAAAAAAAAAAAGAATGGAAGGAAAAGAAAGAGGGAGGGAAGGGAAAACACATTATTTCCTCATACCCTACGATGAGATTAGAGTCCTGTTGATGGCAAAGCTGCATGCTGTCTTCTCACCTGGTCTCATATTTCAGCTGTGAAACAGAAGTGGAAGGTCAACATAACAGTAGTGACAAATGGAGTAGATTTCCTCAAATCATTCAGGACCAGACATCCAGTTCGACCAGGATAATTGATTTTCACATGAATATGCATTTCCTACTTTTGTGTGAAATATACTTCTGGACTGAAGAACTGTAACTTCAAAACTCTTGCAAAGTGCTGTGATCCAGCATAAAGATATCAACTTTACTGTGAAGAATGTAGATGTGGTGGATAATTATTTCAGGACAAGGTTTTGAAATATTTTTATTATTAATGATGTCTCCAACTTGTATCAGGAAGTTGTTTGTTCCATGTAGTTGCAGTACTCCTGTGTTCCCTGCACAAATAAGTGAATGGGAATCAAAGCTTCTATGGATACCAGAAGAGAACAGCATAGTTTTCTATAGATTTCCATCTTGTATTCTATTGACTTTTGTGTCTTAAGACAATGTAAGCTTTTTGAGAATTTTTCAGTGATCAGAACACTTGAAAGGACTCTGTTCTGTGACATCTAATGTTATAGGGACTCATAGTCCAGCTTTTACTGCTGCAAAGACTCTTAGATGGTCTCATCTCCATGTTTTCTTCAAACATATAGGAATTTCTCTAAGACCTCTGCCCTCTGTCAGATGTGGAATAAATTAGCCATGGATTTGAATGGTGTTAGTAGGACAGACAAACAAAGACATGTAGAATAGAAGAAACAAATTCCAAAATTGCAAGAATCACTTCACAATCCTGTTCTTCCTTGATCACCTTGCTTCATATGTATGAAATTGCATGATGCAGGTGGGAACACATACTCAGGTCTGGGCTAGAGATCTAATTCTAGCAAGCCAGTTGTCTGGATCATTAACCAGAGCATATGAGTACCTATTGTGTGCACATGATACTTTAAGAGTGAAATTATTTCTATATCACAAATTCTTCCCTGTAATTTTTAATCTAGCTTTTTTGGACAGGTCTTTAATTACCTGTATCCGTTTGCTTTTACAGAGTATCAGATTTTTAGCTTGACAGAAAAACTAACCAAACACATAGGGATACAATGACTATAAGAGCAATTTGAACTGATATATTCATACATAACATAAAAAGACTTCAAATGTACAGCTTGGGAAACGAGCATTCACAACAATGCCTATTCTTTCCACAATCAGTTTTGCTTGTATAGACACTTCTACTTGCACAGCATTCTAGTCAGAGCAGGTTTCCTGCAATCTCTTGCTGTGTGGTCTGAGGTTCAGGTGTGGGGACTCAAGCCCTGGTTCTCCCAACTATCTGTGTGTCTTAGCTCCTGCTGCTGGGTCACCTTACTCTTTCACTTTTGGCACTTAGTAAATGTTTTGCAAGTAGATATATTCTCAAGTCCTTTACTCAGGGCAGCACTACTCAGTGTGCAACTGCACAAGTGATGATAACATTTGTGCTGCCTAAGGGCAGAAACTACTTACATTCAAACCCTATGTACCCAAAGCAAAACCAGTCCATAGATACACTCAATCCTGACCAAAAGCAATCACTTTCTCAGGGTAAGAGATACATAATGTAATCTCTGTATGACAAGTCTCATCATAAATAGATATAGTTGATTGTATTACATGGCACACAGTTACTGCTGGCACACAGTCACAATCTGCTGTCCAACCAGTCTGTAACCAGCACTAGGAGTCCTATATAATGGAGGGCAGGAGCTTATCAGGAACACACATCATTAAGACAAAAGTTCACTGCTTTAATACACAATTTCCACAGTGTAGTTTGGGATTTTGCAGCGATATATAATGGCCCTCCAGAAAAAAAAAAAAATATTGCTATCAACAAGGCAGAAATCCCTAAAAGTCATTTATTGCTTTTGTACACAAAAAATTGTCAAATTCTCGATCTGTTTTTTGTCTTGAATTTCCATCACTTAGAGGTTTGTACTCTTGCTGTGATTTTCAAGTTCACCTCTGATACTTGTCAATCTATTATCAGTGAATAATACTGGGAGTATATCTTAAGAACCCGACTACAACCTTTAAACTTTAGTCTTGGCTCTGAACTTTTCTCTTCTACACTCTTCACTTTTGCAAGTGTTCTGATCCAGGATGAAATATGGTTTTTTCTAATCAAGTAGTAAAACTGCCACTGCAAGTTTTTTCTGCTTTGGATACATAAACATACTTATTCTGTAAGTCTGTGAAAGATGCACCAGGGGAATCAGTAAAGTTTACTCCTCTTTCTTCATTTCTTAGCTTTGAGCTATAAAGCAGACCTTATTATTGACAAATTTATCTTTTGGCACTTGTTGTCATAAATTGCATCCTGACCACACGAGTAAAGGGCATGAAGATGACAAATTAGGAAACTGGCATCAAAGTCTTTTCTAACCACATCCTTTGAGTTTGCCCCCTTAGCTCATCTTTTTTACTGTAGTTGTTTTGATGGAAAGTGCATGTTGCTGCGTTGTCAAATATGTGTCATTCATTCACAAGGAGTCTATGGTCATGTAGTCATCTAACTGTTACGGTGAACTGTGATTGAAAAAATGGCAGTGGTATGAGAGCTGAAAACAGGGATTTCTGTGTGTTTGATGTTGGGATTTTTATTCAGTGGTAAAAAGCTTATAGCCCAAGGAAGACTGCAATGTCTTATGCCTTTCTATGTTATTTGGACTTTTGTTTTGTGGTGGGGGTTTTTTGTTATTTTGGTAGGGGGATTTTTTTATTTTGTTTGTTTGGGGGTTGTTTATTTGGTTGGGTTTTTGCAAGAGATTAAAAAGATGGAAGAGGAGGAATAAAGCTTTTTAGAGATTTGTGTAAGTCAGTAGATAATCAAATTTTAGTTGCTCATTTTTATTCATGTGTATCAAATACATCCCATGTAAAATCCTATTTCCCATCACAATACTCCGGTTGTCTCATAGTACTTAATTGTGAAAGCCCAAGGTCAGATTTTTCCACCTAAGTAGTTATGCTTTTGCATGTTTGTTGGTGTTGCTGGAGGATATTGCTCTGATATCTTAATAATGAGAGCACAGTAGAAGGGTACTAAGGCCAGGTTTCTGTTAGCCATCGTTTATGCTTTTTATTTCATTTTAACTCCCCATTCAAGAATGGTTGCACTGTTGAAATGAAACAAACTTTTTTCTTTCTTTCTTTAGTAAATCATATTTTTAAGCCATATTGTAACACAATAAATAAGTAATGTAATTATATATATTATGAGAGGGGCTGTTTTCTTTCATAAACGTCAATTGCATCCAATACTGCCTCTGCTTTAAAAAAAAAGAGTAAAATACTTTTGCTGTTATTGAATGTTGTATGTCTAATTGGTGACAGGCTTTGTCCTTAAATTAATGCTCAGCTCCAGTTATAATATCATTATGTCATAACACTGAAACATTCTAATTAAGATGATCTGTTTGCCAGGAAAAAGTGTAGTATATCAATTAACCTGTTTTATCAGGGGGAGTATTCCCTTCCCCAGCCCCTAACTCCTGATCAGAGCCTGAATGATGACAAAAACATCACAGATGCGTGCTGCATTGGATGAAGAACACATGCATGCATTTAAATCATGTATATCTTACTTTTTACTGATGTAATTGTGAAATATGTTCTTTTTGCATTCATAATTAGGGGGTGGAACAGATGGTGAAGGCTTAGTTTAAAATAATCTGTCATTAAAATAACCTAGCTTACTGGTAATTCTTCACTCTAACTGGAGTTTAGGTCAGGGTAACAGGTTTTTTTTCAGTATTGGAATACACTAGAAAGAATTAAGGACTTCATGGATAGGATGAAATATGAGGATATTCTCCAGAAGGACACTGTAGTAAGACTCTAGTGAATTAAATTTGCCTGTAGTGGGAATATGCAAAAATGCCTGGGACAAAATTCCTCTAACAAATATAAATCCATTTACTACAATGCATTATACATAAGTGCATATTCGGTCAAAGTGGTACAGTGGGTTTCATATCCTGAGAGGAAATAACCTCCCTATGCTTCAAATACTGTAAAAGGCACTTAGTATTTTGGGTTAAAAACCTGTGCTTTACATTTTTGTATTATTCTCATGTTAGAGGATATAAATTATAATAATTTGCATTATTATTCAGAGGTGCGGTAGCTAGTGACTTTAAATCTGAGTCTCACTTCCCTCACGTCTGCCACATTGACTTGCTGGTGTGTGACAAAGGAAAACTTGTATCAATCCTATCTGGCTAGTTTAGAACAGTTTTCAGAAATAAGAAAACTGGCTCAGTAAATCAGATACTTACATGTCTTTAAAGCATTTATTTTAGTGTTCCCTCCAAGATTTCATTCTTTAACAGCTTTGAAGAGAGCATATAGATTTCAGCATGGTATTATGATAAATCTTCTTGAGGAGGGGCAAGCATTAACATTTGTGTTGGTTCTTTTTCATCTTAATCCAACCTTGGTTAATAATCAGAAAATTCTACATAGTGGGTAAGAAGATGTAATTAACCCTTTGACCCCAGAATCTTAATTGGCGCCTGTTGAAAACAGTGGGGCAGTTAAAAAAAAATAAATTAAAAAGTAGCCTGTGGTGATTGAAACAGCATAATACATAATGGTTTTCTGAAATAAAAAGTACTAGAGAGCTTCAGCTTTAATCACATTTTGCATAAAATGAGTAAGTGTAGGTTTAAACAAGAAGTTGCCAATCTACCTTAAATTGGGTTGTGCTCAAAATTGGCATTTGGGGTCACCCTGACCCTCTCTCAGCTGCCACACTAGATGGGATAGGGCTGGTTTTATGAAAGTTGACTTCATTTATCTAAAAAAA